>JASDFA010000018.1:146447500-146827500 GCA_035772735.1 Datura wrightii | reverse complement strand
TTTCTTTAAATGATGAAAATTCTTTAAATACCTTAATATTAAGCATTAAATTACATGGTTATGATTATATGCCTGGTACAGAGGTTATATGTATCTTTTATCGAATTTATTATAAACTATTATATACTTTGAATCCTATGTGCAAAATCATGGATTTCAAAAATGAGATGATTTTGATTGAAACCAATTTTAGTAGGTCAAAGGTTATAACCAGAAGACCTATAAAGTGAGATGAAATTGATTTTTCAAAAAAAGGGGTGATTGAAGAAGCAGCCCCCCCCCCCCCCGAAACAATATTTCTTTAGATATTTCTGAAATTGAACAGACCCCTGATGGAACTGTTAAATCCGTTTTAATGATAATATGCTAGTGAATTACGCTGACAATATTGGATTATCTTTCAGAATGCTTAGATCTAATTCCTATATGCCTAGATCTAACTCTTCTTATATCTCTCCTGCTAATTATATTATAGATCTACCATCTAGAGCATCAACTTCTCGAATTAGAGAAGAAGATACTTCTAGATCCGACAGATCTGACTCCCAGGTGAGAGATGATCATGTTGATAACATTAAAATTGAAAATCATATTGTGACTCCTAATATGGAGCCTACTCTTTCTGAAATAAATTTTCCTACTGGTTTATATGGATCTACAAAATAAACTTGATTTCTCACCAGGATCTCCAATAAGGAAAAATATCCAAAAAGAGTTTTTTCAACCCAAATGGGAACCCTTTCAAAATTAATTTTTAAAAAAATTTAATGAAGACACAAAAGTTTTTCTAGGAAGATTTTTATATCTTTCAAGAGTAAACAAAGTAATCGCTTTTGTCCCATGGTTTATGACTAAATATATTTATGATTATATCATAATGTTAGAGCATGATTATAAGCTCTCAAATGGTACAAACACCAAATCAATTTTACCTCCGCAATAATTTTTTCAAATTGAAAAAGGTGATAAAACTGTTTATTTTATAGCTTTTGCGGATATGATGGATAATGATACTGCTTTAATCACGGCTAAACATGTTCAAACATTTATTAGATAGAATAATTATACAGATATTTATGTAAGTATTTTCGGAGAACATATTCTCTCTTTGCATGAAAAAATTGATGATCTGTGTACAGAATTTAAGAAGGGCAGGATGTCTGAAGGAAAAGAGGTGATACCTAAAGCTACTCCTAGTATCCAACCCCCACCAGAGGTAAAGGACTTTAGGTTTGGAAATATGGCAGACCTGGAGACCTTATTGGAAAAGAATTTTAAGGGATTAAATCTCCAACCTTTGAACCTAGAAGAAGGTACTTCTACCAATAAATGGAATGATATTCCAAAAGATGAGATTAATAAAATCTCAGAAAAGCATGCAAGGAAGCCAGTACAAAGGATGTACTATTATCCTTGGCCAACTCCTCAAGATGTTCTATTGGAAGAACATGGAACTTATATCTCTAATAGTTACAGTGGAAATGAGATCCATGAATGGAATATTGATTGTTATACTGATAGACAAATTTACACACTGATGCATAGAATATTGATGTTCAGTACTATTTGTAAGGCAAATGGTAATACTGAAAGTAAGACTGCTAATATGATTATAGCAGGATTTACTGGACAACTTAAAGGATGGTGGGATAATTATCTCACTGAAGTTCAAAGAATAACAATTTTGAATGTTGTCAAGAGTGAAGGAGATACAATCGGATATAGTGTATTTCTTAATTCTTACTATTATAGAATATTTTTCTGGAAGGTGGTCCGATAATAGTGAGATCATTAGGAGCAACCTTAGGTGTAAAACCTTAACATCCTTTAGATGGTATAAGGATGTTTTCTTGTCTAGGGTAATAAAACTCCCTGAGTGTAATAACCCTCATTGGAACTCTAAATTCATATACGGACCTCCCACCTTATTTGCAGAAAGGGTTAGGAAAGCCTTCAGAGGAGATGGAGTAAGTATAAATTATGAAGCTTATACATATGGAAAATTAATAAGTGTATGTACCCAATAAGGGTTATCCTTATGTAATGAGATAAAGTTTAATCAACAAGTGAAAAAGTACCATCTTAATGAAAAACAACAATTGGGAGAATTTTATGAACAATTCGCAACTGAAATGCCCGGAACCTCCAGGAAGTCTCATAGACAAAAGGGGAAGGAGAAGATTATAGAAAAGTATAAGAAGGGGTCTTATAGGCCTGAAAGAAAGGAAAAACGCTTAGAAAAGTGTAAAAAAAGGAAAAAGAAATATAAGGAATCAAATTTCTGGAAAAATAATAGATCAAATGCATGTCACAAATGCGGAAGAATATGTCATTATGCAAAAGACTGCAAGGTCAAGGATAAGATTAAGAGTCTTGACCTAGAGGATAATATCAAGGATTCATTATGCAAAATTTTATTGAACTCTTCACCAGAGAATTTTGGATTAGAACATTCAGATATTAGAAAGTCCTCAACAAGTGAAGATTTAAGAGTTCTTCATGATAAAAATTATGTAAGTTCGTCAGAAGAGGAATGTTTGTCATGTCAAATTGGACAGCCTTGTGAAGATAAGGACAAGGATGAATTTTACCAGTTGTACTCCCAGTTTAAAGATTTAAATATAAATGTCTTGACAAGTGACAATCTGATGGAAATTCTCAAAACAATTGATGATCCTAATTTAAGATCTCAGATTATTGATAAGGTTGGAAATACCCAAGCCTCTACAAGTAATTTCAGTACTTCTAAGGTTATTAACTCTCCAAATAAAGGTTATACCATGACTGAGGTAATAAGACAACTCAACGAAAGGTCCCAAAGGAATAATATTCCTATTATAATTCAAGATCTGATAGAAGAAATTGAGAATCTCAAAAAGAAAATTTCCTCTCTTAAAAGACATAATACAATCCTTGATGAAAGGATCTCTTTGATCGAAGGAGCAGAGGAAGTTCATAAGCACTTGCACCCTGAAAAACAAATTTTAATTGAAAAATTTTCAATTACTTCAAATACTTTTCAAAATGATTTTAAGGAGATTTCTAATATTTCTCCAGCAGAAAAAGAATCATTTTTGGGAATAATTGAGTTAATTACAACTCATAAACCTATTGCAAAAATAACTATTTTTATTGATTATAATTTAAAAAAAGATTTTGCTATTTTAATTGATAGAGGAGCTGATTTAAACTATATACAAGAAGGGCTAATACCTTCAAGATATTTTCATAAAACTACTCACAGTCTCTGCAATGCAAGTGGGCAGAAAATGGGTATTAATTATAAATTGCCCAGAGCCTATATTTGTACAAATAATATTTGTATTCCTGAATCATTTGTGTTAGGAAATTTTTTTGCTAATGAGGTAATTCTAGGCATGCCTTTTTTTGGCATATCTATCCAATTACCAGATGGGATGAAATCGAAATAACTGGTACTTTTGAAAAAAGGTAATAAGCATTGATTTTATTTCCCAACCTTTTCCAAAATATGTTAATAACATTAAAAATATGATTTCTTCAAAATCAAAACAAATTGATTTTCTAAAAAATAAAATTTTTAGTATTACAATATAAAATACTCTTCAAAACCCCAAGATAAGGGAAAAAATAGAAATTTTGAAAAATCAGTTTTCACTTCAAATATGTGGAGACCACCCAAATGTGTTTTGGAAAAGGAAAAACATGTGGTAAGTCTTCCATATGAGAAAAAATTTTCTGAGGATAATATTCCTACTAAGGCAAGACCTTGCCAAATGAATTCAGAATATTTGGATTTATGCAAAAAAGAGATTGATATTCTTTTCCGAAAGAAATTAATAAGACCCTCAAAATCTCCATGGTCTTGCACTGCTTTCTATGTTAATAAACAAGTGGAGCAGGAAATAGGGGTACCTAGATTAGTCATAAATTATAAACCCATAAATAAAGTTTTAAAATGGATTAGATATCCTATTCCTAATAAGAAGGATTTATTAGATAGACTTCCTGATGCTATTATATTTTCAAAATTTGTTCTAAAATCAGGTTATTGGCAAATTCAAATTTTTGAAGAAGATAAATATAAAACAACCTTTAATGTCCCAATCGGACAATATGAATGAAATGTCATGCCTTTTGAGTTAAAAAATTCCCCTTTGAATTTCAAAAAATTATAAATGATATTTTAAATCCTTTTAGCAATTTTATCATTGTTTATATAGATGATATTCTAGTATTTTCAAAAACTTTAGAAATGCATTTCAAGCATCTTGACTTATTCAAAATGGTTTAGTCATATATAAACCAAAAATGCACATTTTTCAAACAACTGTCAGATTTTTAGGTCATAATATTGAAAAAGAAAAGATTATTCCTATTCAAAGAAGTGTTGAATTCGCTTCTAAATTTTCTGACATAATTACTGATAAAACTCAGCTCCAACGATTTTTAGGGAGCTTAAATTATATTTCTCATTTTATAAAGGATTTAGCTAGGGACACTGCCATCCTTTATGATCGTCTTAAAAAGAATCCTAAAGCTTGGTCTGAAAATCATACAGAGGCAGTCAAGCATATTAAAACTAATGTTAATAACCTACCCTGTCTTATTTTAGCCAATCCAAATTGGTAAAAGATAGTAGAAACAGATGCTTCCAATATTGGCTATGGGAGAATTTTAAAACAAGTCTCTGATCACGGGCAAAATAGCATGCCCGAGATACGCTTTATACCTTAATGTAGTCTTGTTTATCTAAGTTATTTTACATACTTTCATGTGATTTTATATAAATGTGAATATATGTGCTAACCAACATGATTAGTCTTTGTTTTGTAGGTTTCAAGGATTTTGAGGAACTAATTCACAAGTTGGTGAATAGGAAGGAATGTAGTGGAAGCAAGTGGCGAAAGTCGGCAAGGAGCATGCCTTGGCAAGGCTGGCCGCGCTAGGCAGCGTGCTACGCCCAGCGCCGTGCCACGCCCAGCGCCGTGCCACGCCCTTTCCAAGCGCACGAGAGAAGGCAGCAGTAGGCAGAGAACCAGCGCGCCAGCGCCGTGCCACGCTAGGCCAGCTGCGCGCCAGCAGTATGCCAACGCGCTGCATGAGCAGCGTGTCACGTTGGCCAGCGCGGTGACCCTCGGCAGCTTGGTTTCCGGAGGCACTTTCCAGAGAGCTTTCGCGTTGCCTCCGTGTCACGGAGGCAGTGCTCCGCGATACACTCCGTGATACGGAGCCGTTCCATTTCAGGCTAAATTATGCACGTTTTCCATTTACTATAAATAGGACCCTTAGCTCCTAAAATCATTTGGTCACGATTTTATTCTGAAAAACCACCTAGGAGTGAAGGGAGAAGTGGGAGAACTCATCTAGGGTTTATCAAATTCCCTTCTCATCTACCAAATTCATGTAAATATGTTAGTTTAGTAGTAGTTAATTGTAGTTTTACGAACATGAATGGCAAGAACCCTTCCTCTAGGGTTGAAGCCATGAATTATGATTGTGCTTTTATGAATTTGTTTTGGAATTAAGTTATTGATTGTTGTTTTCGTCTTGCATTCTGGATTGTTGGTTGTTTTTATGATTGATCACCATGAAAGCATATTTGTTAGCTTGAGTAATAGCTTGAGAAAGCATTACCTAGGTCAGGACATGAGAATGTAAGGAGCATGTTTGTATCTCGGGAGAGATTTTTGTGTCAGGATAGAAATATACCTAACACCGTGCTTGGTTGACACACGGGGGTTATGAAAGACCAACTTGGGATGTCACATCACCACTCGAAGAAGTAGTTGTGAGGCTAAGTTGAGTTAAATGGTTAGACGCACGAAAGTCCCTAATCGTTTCCCCGTAAACCACAACATAATTGATTGCCCGCAACTAGAAAATTAAACTCCTCGCTCACAATGATGCAGTGAGGCTAGATTGCCGTGTTTAGAGGCTCGAAAGACCATAAACATGCAATTCTAATTATGTGAAATAACAATTGATAGTTCCATGCTTAACCCATTGCAAATCGTAGGATCGCATGATTAATTGGTTTTAACTCTATGTTGCTCCTAGAGTGATTTCAGAATATTTCGTTGACCCAAACTTAGACTTAATTAATCTCAATCGAAAATGTCTATAACCAACACTTGAGGTATTTAAGATCACAATAGAAATGGATAGTTAGAGGAATGGGTCCAGTCCCTGTGGGTTCGACAATCCGGTTCTTAAAAAGAGCCACTATATTATTTGCACGACCCGTACACTTGCAGACGCGCGAATCGGGCACGTCAAGTTTTTGGCGCCGTTGCCAGGGACTCGGCGAAGTTTTGATAATTTATCTATTTTTGTGTGATTTTTAAATTCTCTTAAGTGTTGAGAAATTTGGTCTTAGTCTGATTATTGCAGGTGACAGGTTGTCCTGCCGAGCTGGCTAGAAATAGAGAGCTTGTGGAACCGTTGCTTGAACCTGAACGTCAAATCCATTTGCGAAGGAGAGTAGCTCTAGAGTAAAAGCTGAAGAGACTTCAAGAAAAGGTACAACAACAACCACCTGCGGGACAAGTACAATTGTCATCAGAAGCAATGGCAGCAAGACCAGTTCGCGAAGTGGCAATCCCACTAGCGACGAATGTGACCTCTAGCATCCGTAAACTGGAGCCTGGAGGGCACTTTGAGATTAAACAGAACATGGTGCAGCTGTTACATTCTAGTGGTCAATTCACTGGGATGGCACATGAGGACCCGCAGCAGCACTTACAGAGCTTTTTAGAGATTAGTGACACGTTCGTTCCCACCGGCGTGTCCACAGATTATGTCCGAATGACTCTCTTTCCATTTTCACTATTGGGAGAGGCGAAAAAGTGGCTGAAGGCTGAGCCACCGAACTCCATAACTTCATGGAATGACTTGGCTAAGAAGTTCCTTATCAGATTCTTCCCCAAAGGCAAAACTGCAAGGTTGAGAAGTGAAATACTCAGTTTCAAGCAGAGGCCTGATGAGAACTTATATATGGCTTGGGAAAGATTCAAGTCATTGTTAAGAGATTGCCCCCATCACCAGCAATCAAATGAAGTGCTGGCTCATACCTTTGTAGAAAGTCTAGACCCACACACAAAAATACTACTAGACTCTGCATCGGGTGGGCAAGCCTTGGATAAGACATATGATGAGTTGTACACTTTGTTGAGCATAATTGCACAAGGAAATCCAGAGTGGCACAGCGAGTCATCGAGAGGGGCAGGAAACAGATCAGGGTTGATAGAAGTAGATGGTTTGAATGCCTTGGCAGCACAGTTAGCTTCGTTCCAACATCAAATGATGACTCAGTTCAATAAACTGAGTATGAACCAACGCCAGGGCTAGGTTAATGCAGTTCAGCAAGCTCCGAGTTGGTGTGAAATTTGTGGTAATAATGGGCACCATGCAGAATCTTGTGGAGCCAATCCGGAGTCAGTCAATTTTGTTAGTAATGTGCAGCGCAACAATCAGAATTTTGAAACCAGTTACAACAGAAATTGGCAGGGCCACCCGAATTGTTTTTGGGGTGGTAACCAAAAGCAAAATTATATGCAACCTCAACAGCAGCAGTATCAGCAGAATAGGCAGAATGATGGGCAATTGAGTAGCAACATTGAGGAAACATTGTAGAAAATCATGGAGACCCAGAATCAGTTAGTGGAAAATCAGGCGAGGATGGCAACAGACTTAATGAATCAGCAAGTAGCCACCCGAAATCTTGAAAAACAAGTGGGTCAGATAGCAGCTGCTCAAAACATGAGATCACAAGGGGGATTACCTAGCGACACAGATCCTAAACCCCAGCAGATCAATGCCATCAGTGTGAGAAGCGGTAAGCAATTAGCTGATGCAGTGCCCAAAGAGCTGAGAAAGGAGGTGCAGCCGGAGTTAGTTAGACCAGGACCATCCATCAATATGGGAGATAATCAGAGTGCTGGGCAACAAAATGCGGAACTTTCATTGCAGCCAGCACAAAGACCACCACCACCATTCCCTCAGAAATTCAGAAAGAGCAAGGAAGAGGAATGCTTTAAAAAGTTCTTTGAGAGCTTCAAAGAACTTCACATAAATTTGCCTCTTATTGATGTCTTGCAGGGAATGCCCAAGTATGCTAAATACTTGAAGGATGTGATGGCGAACAAAGTAAGATTGGTGGATGTCCAGACGGTAGCACTGGCTGAGGAGTGCAGTCATAGGGTATTGAGCCAAATGCCAAAGAAGCTCAAAGACCCAGGGAGTTTTACCCTCCCCATACAAATTGGTAAAGCTGAGGTGCTACGAGCTTTATGTGATTTAGGGGAAGCAGTCAATCTAATGCCCCTATCCTTATTCAACACCCTGGGGTTGGGAAAACCGAAGCTGACAAGGTTGATGCTGCAGCTGGCTGACAAGTCGCGAGTGACACCTGATGGAATAATAGAGGACCTTCTCATCAAAGTAGGTAAGTTCATTATACCTGCTGATTTTATTGTCTTAGATTTTCAGGTTGATGACCAGGTACCCCTGATCTTGGGACGACCATTCTTGGCCACTGGAGGAGCGGTGATTGATTTGAAAGCAGGGACCCTGAAAATGAGGGTTGAGGATGAAGAAGAAATCTTCCGCGTTTACCAAGAAATGAACCCATCTGCACACTACAGAAACCTTTGTCAGGTTAGTGTGTTGGAAGAGGATAAGTGTGGGGTGGAGGATTCCACAGGTGCAGGGCCAAAGGAAATTACAAGTGTTCAGCCCGAGTCTGATAAAGGACTTCAAATTGAGAAGAAGTTGGAGAAAGAGAGGAACAGAGTGGAGGTTGTTTCCTCTAAACAACAAAAGAAAAGGAGATGGTTCTCGAAAGAGAACCTAGGTATGAGGATGTCTTGAAGAGGACAGTCCACGTCGTGCCACGACGTAAAATAAGGCGCTGCTTGGGAGGCAACCCAAGGGTACCTCAGGTACGCTTTGTTAATTTTGGTTTTGCATTGATTTTGTTATTTTTATTTTGTTTGTATTTTTGGTGGAAAGTTAAGCACAGATGGCGGGAAGTCTGAGTACCCGTGGAGGAGGAAGCTAACAAGCATGGAAGAGAAAAAGTGTGGGGTTGAACACCCACTTGTGCAAAGTTGCAGGAAGGCATGCTATTAGCTAGGTCTAAAGGCCTCAGGGAGTATTTCTCACCCTTTGTAAAATTTTAATTTGATGCTATGAGGACATAACATTATTTAAGTGTGGGGTGAGGGAAATTTCAAGGGAAATTTCAAAATTGTTGTGCTTAACGATTTTTGGTGAATGTAATGCTTGTGAGAAATTTGAAAAATTTGAAATTTTTTTTGTGCACTAAGCATGACTTCATCACCCGTTGGTTTTTCTTTTCGGTTCTTTTCCGATGGGGGGGGGTCTTTGAACCGAAGAATAAAAATTTTTCTTTTTCTTTCCTTTGTCTGTATATAGTGTTTTAGTCATAGTTAGGGACTATTTCCAACGATGGATGGATGATGACCGTCTTGAGGAAAAATTAGTCGATAGGTTTTGGGTTTTTGAAACCAGAACTAATTAGTGCTTGATGTTCTTGTTATGTGCTATAAATGATTGTAAGATGCAAGTAGGTTCAGTGTGAAGCATGCAATTGTATAACTTTGTTTGAGACACTTAAGCTCTTGAATTTGACTCAATATGATTGAAGCTTAATTCTGAATTCTTGTGATTAGCTGAGTAAGAGTCTGATGAATATGTCTTGAATTGAGCATGTGCCATGAGTGTAAGGTTTTTGAGTATTCTGTGCCATTGTGGATTGTCTAGAACTTGCCTGGTGTGTTTATAAAATGAAATAAAGGATGTGAATAGTAGGAGATGATTTAGGCATTTCTTTGAATGAACCAAAATGTTATCCCTCATTTTACCTACCTTGAGAAATTAATCCTAGTTAGCCCCGTTGAGCCTTGAGCCTATTCTTTGACAGCTGCAACATTAGCTTAATCCTTATTCTTTCATTAGTTTTGAATTTGATCCAAAACTCCTAAGCGCTTGAGTGGAAAAATATGAAAGAGTAAAGGAGTGAAAAGAAAAGAAAAGTAGCAAGTTGTAGAAGTGAGAAAAGGACAAAGGTGCACATGCGTGAAAATGGTTGAGTATTAGTAAGGAGCAAGAAAACAAATTAATGAAAAATTACTTATAGAACTCCTTACTAATAAGTCAAAAGTGCCTAAAGAGATGGGGGAACATAAGAGGAACAAGAAAGATGAAAGGAGAAAAAGGTAACGTAAGGGAAGGGAAGTTCGTAAGGAGGGCGTAATATATTAAAAGCGCTTAGGAAAGATAGTCACTATTACTGGCCAGAATAGTACCTTCCTGTCCCTTAGCATACATTACAACCCATTAAGTCCTACTTGATCTTATATTCACACATCCTTAAATTAGTGGAATCAAACACTAAGGGCAAGCTTATGGGTCATTTCATGATGCATGTGAATTCTTTGTGAGAGTGAGTGAAATTCTATTTATTTACCCACACATGTTGTGATGTAAAAAATGATTTTTGCGTGTGATTGGGTAACGCTCTTTCCGTGAGGGGCACATGTTGAATGAAGGATATAATTCATGTGGGATTTCTTAATTAGTTGATTTGCACGAGTTTGCTAAGATTGAGAGTCGATTCTTGAGGTTAAGAAGTCTTAGCATCGTTGTATTTCATCTCGGTGATTAAATTGTGTATGCTCTATCTTTAGCTTGTTATCTTACGTAATCATTATAGCCGTAGCTTGAATTATCTTGCTAAATTAGTTATGTGGGAGTCTCCATATGCATGATATGTAAAAGGTTGTTCGAGGACGAACAAGGCTTTAAAGTGTGGGGTTGTGATCACGGGCAAAATAGCATGCCCGAGATACGCTTTATACCTTAATGTAGTCTTGTTTATCTAAGTTATTTTACATACTTTCATGTGATTTTATATAAATGTGAATATATGTGCTAACCAACATGATTAGTCTTTGTTTTGTAGGTTTCAAGGATTTTGAGGAACTAATTCACAAGTTGGTGAATAGGAAGGAATGTAGTGGAAGCAAGTGGCGAAAGTCGACAAGGAGCATGCCTTGGCAAGGCCGGCCGCGCCAGGCAGCGTGCCACGCTGTGCGTGTGCCGCGCCCAGCGCCGTGCCAAGCGCACGAGAGAAGGCAGCAGTAGGCAGAGAACCAGCGCGCCAGCGCCGTGCCACGCTAGGCCAGCTGCGCGCCAGCAGCATGCCAACGCGCTGCATGAGCAGCGTGTCACGTTGGCCAGCGCGGTGACCCTCGGCAGCTTGGTTTCCGGAGGCACTTTCCAGAGAGCTTTCGCGTTGCCTCCGTGTCACGGAGGCAGTGCTCCACGATACACTCCGTGACACGGAGCCGTTCCATTTTAGGCTAAATTATGCACGTTTTCCATTTACTATAAATAGGACCCTTAGCTCCTAAAATCATTTGGTCACGATTTTATTC
This sequence comes from Datura wrightii, assembly GCA_035772735.1. Classification (NCBI taxonomy): domain Eukaryota; kingdom Viridiplantae; phylum Streptophyta; class Magnoliopsida; order Solanales; family Solanaceae; genus Datura; species Datura wrightii. The sequence goes on along the minus strand of JASDFA010000018.1, from coordinate 146,816,059 downwards.
TGAAAAACCACCTAGGAGTGAAGGGAGAAGTGGGAGAACTCATCTAGGGTTTATCAAATTCCCTTCTCATCTACCAAATTCATGTAAGTATGTTAGTTTAGTAGTAGTTAATTGTAGTTTTACGAACATGAATGGCAAGAACCCTTCCTCTAGGGTTGAAGACATGAATTATGATTGTGCTTTTATGAATTTGTTTTGGAATTAAGTTATTGATTGTTGTTTTCGTCTTGCATTCTGGATTGTTGGTTGCTTTTATGATTGATCACCATGAAAGCATATTTGTTAGCTTGAGTAATAGCTTGAGAAAGCATTACCTAGGTCAGGACATGAGAATGTAAGGAGCATGTTTGTATCTCGGGAGAGATTTTTGTGTCAGGATAGAAATATACCTAACACCGTGCTTGGTTGACACATGGGGGTTATGAAAGACCAACTTGGGATGTCACATCACCACTCAAAGAAGTAGTTGTGAGGCTAAGTTGAGTTAAATGGTTAGACGCACGAAAGTCCCTAATCGTTTCCCCGTAAACCACAACATAATTGATTGCCCGCGACTAGAAAATTAAACTCCTCGCTCACAATGATGCAGTGAGGCTAGATTGCCGTGTTTAGAGGCTCGAAAGACCATAAACATGCAATTCTAATTATGTGAAATAACAATTGATAGTTCCATGCTTAACCCATTGCAAATCGTAGGATCGCATGATTAATTGGTTTTAACTCTATGTTGCTCCTAGAGTGATTTCAGAATATTTCGTTGACCCAAACTTAGACTTAATTAATCTCAATCGAAAATGTCTATAACCAACACTTGAGGTATTTAAGATCACAATAGAAATGGATAGTTAGAGGAATGGGTCCAGTCCCTGTGGGTTCGACAATCCGGTTCTTAAAAAGAGCCACTATATTACTTGCACGACCCGTACACTTGCGGACGCGCGAATCGGGCACGTCAGTCTCCCCTAATAAAGAGCAAGAATATCTCATCTAATTTTATTCTGAAAAATGGAATAGTAGCCAAAAATATTATGCTACGGTGGCCAAAGAGATTTTGGCTATGGTCAAAGGTATTTTAAAATTCTAAGGAGATTTATATAATCAAAAATTTATTATAAGAACTGATTGTCAGGCCACAAAATTCATCTTTAATAAAGATGTTAAACATGATATTTCTAAACAAATGTTTGCTAGATGGCAAGTCTTATTAGCCCCATTTGATTTTGAAATACATTATAAAAAGGGCACAGATAATAATCTTCCAGATTTTCTTACTAGGGAATATATAAGTTAATAACTCTTTGCTTTCTTAATACAGATAATGCGACCATCAACAACTTCTTCCTCTAATAGAGGAAGAGGGAGAGGAAGAGCATCAGCTGACAGAAATAATATTTTGGGGCAAATAGGAAATCAGAGGCTAATAGCCTCCAATATTGCAGGGACATCCACTGGAATTAATACATATCACCCGATGTACAGGGAATTCATGAATTTTATACAATCCAGACAACCTCAAGGTGATACTCCACCATCATACTCTGCAATCGTCAATGATGAAGCCAATGAAAACATGGAAGTATATGATAAAAATGAGAAAGATAAAATGATACTTCTTTTGGAGCCAAGAGATTTTACAATGGAAAGATGATCCTTGGCAAATAATGACAAGATATTTTGATACGACATCATATGCTGTTCCCACTTACAAATATAGAATGCATTATAAGATTATACTCTCATCAATGAGGTCTGCGGAATTCCAGCACTTTTACCCTGCAAATACCAAAAAAGTTTATAACTTTTCAAAAATTATAATAAAAAAGATATTCACCCCAGAAGAATGGGGAATCAGCATTATGCGAGAGAGGAAATACACCCACTCTGAACAAAAGAATACAGTAAATTCAATTACTGGGATTATATCGAAAGCTTTAATAAAGCTTTATTATATGAAAATGCTAATAAAAAACATTCATGGTTCATTAAGATATGTTCTAATATTTTTAAACAACATATACCAAATTGGTTTTGTAAATGGTGGACTTTGTATAGTCCAACTTTGAATATTCTTCCTGAAAACTATAAGAAATTATATTTCGAGTGGGTGGATGTTTCACTGAAAATAGCACAATTGCAAAAGGAAGATATATATATTTTAAGGGAATGTCTTTGATGTACTTCTTCATAGAATTCTCTATCCCATGTATAATGAAATGGACGATAGAAGTTCAAAATAGTGAGGAAGGATTCCCCTGCCTAAAAAGAAAATTTTATACAAAATTTTGGAGTAAATTACTCCTCAAAGATGCGGAAGGCAAACTTCACGGACGAGAGATTATAGACTCAATCAGTATATCCATTAAAGCCAGTAAACGACACCCAGAGGTTATACTAGGAAAATATGAGATCAGTCCCTTTAAACAAATATCCAGGAAATTACAGATGAAGAAGGGAGCAATCTCCAAATCAGTACTTCTTACTTCATACATGGAAGAAGTTAAAAAATACCTAGTAAAACATTTGGGTATAGATTTCTCAAACAACATGTCCATGGCCACTTCCAATGAAGAAGAACACAACTTCCTAGTAGGAGAGTCTCAGAGTGTTAATAGCACAGAAGAAATGGACATAGAAACGTTTCTTCAACAATTTCGAAATCAAGTAGAAGAATCTTCTGTCACATCCAAAAGCAAGGAGTGCGTGAAGGACTAGAAAATACAATAATTTAGCTTTTATAAAGTTGAATCCTTCTAAATAATTGTAAACTTTTATAAAGTAGAGGGACCTAATGTCAGTCCAATAATTTAACATGATGTAAGCACCGTCATGTAAGTTAGAATTTTTATCTCGATCCTTTCTATAAAAGGGTCACTTCTTGTAGTTAGGAGGTAGGCTTTTGTCAACCATCCTTTGTATTTTATTTCTTGTATATTTTTACCTACTAAATAAATATTGTGGTTGCTTTCTACCTTTGAAGTTATTATTAGAAGTCTCCAAATCAAGGTATTCTTCTTTTCTCCCTCTTAATAATATTTAAAAACTTTTTAAATATTTTATTAGGCTAAATGAAAGGCTAAACACCTCGTGTTGGACTAGCATCAACCTAAACTATTAGAACATGGTCCTGAAAAGGACTGTTCTGATGTTTCTAAGGTCGAAATAGTGTTGTCCAAGAATGAAAAGATCTTGGCTTAGTCCGATATTCCTGTTAAGGCCCATGTTAGCCATAGTTGAGGCGTTTGTCTGGGCTATGTTGGAATCATAAAAGATCTTTCCATCCTTAGACTACAGGAATCATAAATGAACCTGTAGTTACATCGAAGCGACATTATTATTTTCCAGGCATTTCAATTCCGAATTATTCACAAAAGTTCCCCAATTGCTATTTTTCATTAAGGTGATATCTTTCCACCTGTTGATTCAACTTTATCTCATTACATAAAGATAACCCTTATTGGGTGCACACACTTATTAATTTTTCATATGTGTAATCTTCATAATATATGCTTACTCCATCTCTACCATAATTTCGAAAAGGATCGCTTCGATGAAACCATTGGAGCTTTTACAGTCTCTGAGGTCAATTTACGAATTGCATAGTTCAGGCCATGACAAAATCTAACATCATCTCATAATTCCCTAACAACGCCTTTCACATGGCTAACACGGGCTTATAGGGACTACCTTCCAAAGGACAGGCTTTATCATAGTCGGAGCTACAGTAACTCTACCTCAGACTTGACCTCAGAATCATCAGAATGAAACTTATACAATTAAGAAATCATCCCCATGTTACAGTATTCTAGTGTGTTATTAGTCCAACACGGATGTTTACCTTTCATTTAGGCTAAATTCATATATGTGAAAAATTTGTTAATTTAAAGTAAAACAATAATAATACCTTAACACGAGGATGCCATCAGTAGTGTACCAGATATGAAAAGAACTTCAAAGACTTTATTAAAGATTTTTACAATAGATATGGGTAGCTAGAGAGGAAAAGAGAGAAGGTGTTCCCAAAGCTTGCTTTCACTAAGAAAATATGGATACTTATATAGGAGGAATTCTCAATAAAAGATAGCAACTTTTATGTAAGAGCTTACGTCATTAGATACACTATTGCCCGACATATGGGCCTACTGCTTTATTAAAGCAGGTTACATTATTGATATCATGTCAAGACCCGTCATTTCTTTCCCTTGGATTTTTCTGAACTGAAAGATTCTTCTACTTCATCTTGGATTTTTGCAGATAAGCATCCAAGTCCATTTTGTATAATTCAGCTGTATCATCTTCGCTTTGAGATTCTCCAGCTAAGCATGTCACTTCATCATCTTCAGTGGTATTACCAGCTGATTTCATGGAAGTGTCATCTTCTTCAATATCTAGATTTTTCATTAAATCTTTTTTGACTTCCGTCATGTAAGAAGCTATTAGCTCTGCTTTAGATAGGACTCTTTTTTTCATCTTTTTTAATTTCCTAAAAATCTGTTTGAAAGGGCTGGAACTTGATCCCATCTGCTGCGAAATTGCCTGTGCTGCTTGCTTATATTTAGCAAGTTCCCCTTCGATGTCATCTAGGACTTCTTGACCAATTAATTGTCCTTCTTGATTTTTTTACATTATTTTATTCCAGAATTTTGTATAAAATATTCTTTTTAAACATGGGAAGCCATCTTCATCTTTCGACACTTCCACAGTCCATCTCATAATCCATGGAATGGAGAATTCTATGAAGAAATACATCATTGCTATTCCTTCAAAGAAAATATCTTCTTCTTGCAGTTCTTTTATTTTGGGAGATATATCTACCAATTCACTGTATAACCTTTTAAATTCTTCTGGCAAGATTTCTATCGAGGGCCCATATAAAGTCCACCATTTAGCAAATCAATTTGGAATGCTTTGATCATGTATATTCGAACAAATTTTTATGAACCAAGTGTGCTTTTGTTCATTATTTTTATATAATAAGACTTTATTAAAGCCATCAATGTAATCCCAATAATTAAACTTCATTGAAGTTTTCTGATCGGGATGCATATATTCTTTTTCTTTAAGAGTACTTAAACCCCATTATTCTGGAGTAAAAATTCTCTTGATCACAATCTTTGAAAAGCTATAAGCTTTGCTTTTACCTGGCTTATGGAAATGATTGAATTCTGCAGATCCTGTGGATTCAAGGACCTTTTCATAATGCATCCTATATTTATAAGATTCTATCGGATATAATGTCGTATCAAAATATCGAGTTATTAACTCCATTGACTTAGTTTTCCATTTCAAATCTGATTAATTTAAAAGAAGTATTACTTTCTCTTTGGAGTTTCTATTAAAAACCTTTGTGTTGGTATTACCATCATCTGTCAGAGTAGTAGAGTATGACGTGCTACTGCTTTCTCCTGCTTCTTGGGTTCTCATAAATTCTAAGAACCGTTGGTACATGGGATTATTGATTGTTGTGTTTGCTGCGGCTATTAGCCTTTGATTTCCATGTTGAGCCAGGATATTATCCTTTGAATTTCTATCACTCGTTGTTCCATGACTCGTTGTTCCACGACCTCTTCCTCTTCCTCTATTATAGGAAAAGCCACTTGTAGGTCTTTGCATCCTGAAATATATCATAGAAGAGTTATTAAATCAAATATTCTCTAGTAAGAAAATCTGGCAGACTATTTCCTGACCCTTTTTTATAAATAATTTCAAAGTCAAATGGTGCTAATAAAGCTTTCCATCTGGCAAACATTTTCTTAGAAACATCATATTTTACATCTTTATTAAAAATGAATTTTGCAGCTTGGCAATCTGTTTTTATTAAAAATTTTTGATTATAAAGATCGCCTTGAAATTTAAGAACATATTTTACTATAGCAAGGATTTCCTTGGATATAGTAGCATAATTCTTTTGGCTATTAGTCCATTTTCCAGAATAAAACTGGATCAGGTATTCTTATTTCTTTTTTGGAGAAATTTGTTTAAGAATTCCACCATATCCGATATCGAATACATCTGTCTCTACAATCTTTTGCCAACTTGGATCAGCCAAGGAGAGACAGGAAAGGTTATTAACCTTAGTCTTGATATTCCTGACTGCCTGTGTGTGACTATTAGTCCAAGCTTTTGGATTATTTTTCAATCTATCATATAATATAGACGTGTCTTTTGCCAAGTCCTTTATAAAAGGGGCAATGTAATTCAGGCTACCTAGAAATCTTTGTAGCTGGGTTTTATCAGTAATAATATCAGGAAATTTAGATGCAAATTCAATGCTTCTTTGTGTTGGAATAATTTTTTTTTCAATATAATGGCCAAGAAAATGAACATTAGTTTGGAAAAGATTCATTTTTGATTTAGATATAACTAAACCATTTTGGATAATAATTTTTTTACATAAATCAAGATGTTTAAAATGCAGTTCAATTGTTTTTGGAAACACCAAAATATCGTCTATATAAACAATTATAAAATTGCTAAAAGATATAAGAATAGCATTCAGGATTTTCTGAAATTCAGATGGTGCATTTTTTAAACCAAAAGGCATTACGTTCCATTCATATTGTCTCATGGGGACATTAAAAGCAGTTTTATATTTATCATTTTTAGAGACTTGAAGTAATTGGAAAATTTTCAATTAAAATCTCAGAAAATGATAAATATAAAATTGCTTTTAATGTCCCCATGAGACAATATGAATGGAACGTAATGTTGGTCTCTACCGGATTGTGAAGCGGGTTGGCAAGGTGGCATATGAATTGGAGTTGCCCTCAGAATTAGCTTCCATTCATCCTGTTTTCATGTATCTCTCTTAAAGATGTATTTAGGGGATCCAACTCTAGTTGTTCTGGTGGACAGTGTTTGTGTGAAAGACAACCTTAGTTATGAGGAGATTCCGGTGAAAATACTGGATCGTCAGGTTCGAAGGCTAAGCAACAAGGAAGTAACTTCATTCAAAGTTTTATGGAGGAATCAACATGTTGAGGGAGCTACGTGGGAAGCCGAAGCAGATATGATGGCTAGATACCCACATTTATTCCTTACCGGCTCAGTTCCAGCTTGAGGTATCAGTTTTTACCTTAGAACTCTATTCAATTTCATGTTCAGTTCATGTGCTTTCAAGTATATGGATGTATATATGATTCATGGATTCAGTGTAGTTATGTAGTTTAAATCGGAGTTACAGTCAGTTTTCAGCTTATATGATTAGTATTTGTGTATGATGATTGCATCTCTCTATTTTTATGTATGATTTTCAATATTTGAGAATGAATGTTCCCAAAGGAAAGACATTGTTATACCCCAGAAGCCCTAAGATCAGACCCAGGAGTTGAAATGGAGAAAATAAGATTTTCTGCACCAGGTTATAAAACGAGTCGTCCTGTGACCCGTGGTGTAGACCATGAGTCATGAAGTGACTTGTGGTGAAGTGCACGACTTAAGTTGGAACTTTTGAGTTTTGAAGTCCCCACGGACATGATCATGAGTTGTGGTCTGTCCCCATGACTCATTGAGTTAGTCGTGGTCAAGGGCAATGGAAAGGTGAAGGTTGAGTTGGCAGTGTACCCTATGAATAGACACAATAAGTCGTGGGCAGAAGCCACGATCCATTAGGTTGGTCGTGGTATCCAATTAATTAAAGACTTAAGGAGTTGGGCAGTGGAGGTAACGAGTGGTGACCATGAGCCATGGTCACAAACGACGATCCATTTGGTCCCTCGTGGGGACCCTTTGAGGAAAAGTGGTAGTGGACTTCACAACAGCAGACGATGACTTGTTTCCCCTGGTAACGACTCGTCCAGTTCCTCGTGGGGACTGGCAGTCAGCTTTTCTCTGCGAATTTAGTAAGGGCTTTCGTAATTCCTATGATCCTAAGGCCTAAACTACGTCGTTTTAATTTATGAATAGTGAGTATTAAGAGGGGTTAATTCATTTTTAGGCTATTCCTATTCATGCATGCAAACTTAAAGAACTAGAGAGGTGATCAAGCTTAATTCCTTCAAGTTCTCCTTCAATTTTTCATTGGGAAATCACAGGAATTATAAAATCAGATCCTCCTACGTATGTAAGGTTATGAATTGGTGAATTTGTTTACACCCATGCCCAATTCCTCTCTAATTCATGAAAATCTAGATGTTGATCCTATGGGGTTTAAACCCAATGCATGAATTTCCTAAGTTTCTACCATGGGTATAATCTAAGTATGTTTCTACTATTGAATTATGATTCATGGGAAAGTTTTACGATGTTTTCAATTATAAATTATGTTTTCAATTTTTATAAATTATAATGTCCATCCATGATAAGTTCATGAAAGTTGAGATTTATGATGAATGTTCAAGTATGATGAGATATGTTGATAAAAAGCATATTTTCAAGTTACCTATGTCTATGATCATGTTTTCAAGTGAATTAAGTATTTTCAAGCATGTTTAAGTATTAGGCAAGCCCATATGTTCAAGTATGATTTATGATTTCACGAATTAGCTTACCACATGATTTTGGAGTCAAGACTCCCAATTATGTTCAGCTTGTGGTATGGTTTGAGCCAAGGCTTCTCATGTATAATTTCAGATTTTATATGTATATGATTATTCAGCTTCGTCAATAGGCGATGGTCATCTTCATTGGGAAATGATGGAGAGCATATGCATATTTTTGGGAGTAGCGTCTAGCACCGAGTAGGCTAAGGGTCAGTCAACCCTATGCCTTAGAACTACGCACCTGTGTAGGTATGATCAGATTATTTTGAGACCTCCTATGTGAGCTTTCCCCTGTCCTAAGGGGCCTTCAGCTTGATATCGATATCATGGTAACTTGATTGTGTTAGTCGGGACCACGTAAGCTCTATCGTGGTAATGTCGGTTAAATGACAAGTCTCCCATTATTCCTCATGATTTCAGTTATACATGTTTATCATTCATGATATATACATATATGTTCTAAAGCAAGTTTGACTCAATGTTCAGTTTTACTTATGATTATCATACTTCAGCTTTGGGTGATTAGATTCAGTTATGATGTTCAATTATGTTCAGACCATGATTTCAGAAAATAACATGCAAGCCCTACTCTCAGATTCTTATCTTGATGATGTTTTATATTACGCATGTTTTAAATGATTTTATTTAAATTTAGTGGTTTTACTTACCTTGCATACTCGGTACATTCCACGTACTGACCGGTATACTCTATGATGTATCATTTTATGATATAGGCTCCGATCTTCAGACTCAGCCTCGTCACTAGCCAACTTCCGGAGTTAGCATTCAGTCTCTGTTGGTGAGTCCTTATCTATCGGGGGCCCCTCTTCTATTCAGTTATGCTTACGTTTTTCTCACTTTCAGACTTAGAGAGTTAGTTGGAGTCTTATCCCATCAACTCATTAGAGTTAGAGGCTCTTCAGACAATAGATTGTATTTAGATTTAGACTCGTGTTGTATATCCGGAGTGTATGTTATGATTAGACTTATGTTATGTTTATTGTGTTAAGTCTTCCGCCTTGTTTGATTGAGTTAGATGTATGTTCATGCTATGGGTCGACTTGGGGTCTCTAGGGGCTCCTTGTCCCGTGTCTCGATCCGGGCCTATGTTTGGGTCGTGACGTAAGTATTGATTGAGGTTTTTGCCTTTTTATTAAAATATTTCAGAATAGACAAAATTTTCGTTTACTATTTTTCTCAATTATTATTTAATTATCTTTATAATATTTTTAGATGGCATAAATTATAAATCCTGAAAAAATATCTTTTTTTAATCAGATTTTTGGACCTGTGGTCCTTTTATTTATTCAAGCGAAAAATTGGTCCAATACAATTTGGTGGGAAAACTTCACAGTCCAGCCTAATACACTCCTGAACCGGCCCCAAATACCCCAAAAATATTTGATTCTTCCCAAACACACCCCGATAATCTAGGTTTTGTGTTCTTTCCTCCTAACTAACCTCTGTCCGATGTATCCCTTTTCCAGCTCTCAATTTCTCCTCGTTTTGCTATGGGTAATCATCCTGCTGCTTGATACTCGCCATTATTGAGCTCAATATGTAGCTCAGAAGGTATTTTTCAGTCTTCCTTTTGCCCTTTATTTCTTTCTCTGATCTTTTATCTCTTCTCTAGGTGTTAACTCCGGTGAAATCCATGAATGAGAAGAGTCATGCTTCCAGGTGGTATGGCCTTTGTCTCAGGAATGGGGATGGTTAGTTTCCCTACTCCTCTCTCCGTGCTGGTCCTCCATTAGTAGTTTCTATCCCGATTATTGGACTCCTTTGCTCCTTTTTGCTGGTATCACTTTTTGAATGCTGCCATAGTGTAGGCTAGGTAGCTCTTCCCTATGTAGTTCTAGTTTGTTGCTTGTACAGTACTGATTTGGGGAATACTGTCGCCTTGTTAATACTCTGGAATTATCTTTCTCATTTTGATTCGTAACTGTGGAATTTACATCTTTTCTGTATTTAAAATCCCTTTGCATGTTGTTGGTAGTTGCTGGAAATTAATATATATTCTCTTGCCTGCTTGATTAAATGCTGAATTAGCTATAGTATCCGCCAATTGATTAGAATCTCTGTAGACATAATTAATTATCACATCGCATCTTTCTACCATATCCATTATGTCTTAGTAATCTCCCATGGAATTTTTCAAGTTTTTGTTAACATTTTCTTGAGACTTAGGGAATCTATCCCTAGAACAATGTTAAATCCTTTGTTGCTACAGTACTGCATTACCTCCTTCACTGCTCGTACCTTTGCCTTCATATTACTACAGATTCCCATCTCTTGAGCCTCAACATATAGTAAATTACCCCAGCATCTCTCAGGAAAAAGCCACATGCACTTAGGTTTCCCTTACAAGCACCATTAGTATTCAGCTTAATCCATGACTCCATAAGGAACTCCCATTTGATTGTTTTGTAGTATACTTAGGCTTGTAATACTGAAGGATATTAACAATTCCCTCCCACTACCTAGGGACTGCTATCCATGGGTATCTGGATTTAACAAACATTTGCACTGTTTGTTGGATCATCATTGTCAGTTTGAATGTGTTAGTGTTCTTCCTATGTCTTCTAGAATTCCTCCTCTTCCATAGATTCCACATTATGTTCATTGGCATTGCCTTGAATAGGCCTTGTAGCTTCGTGGGAGCTGGGATCTTCCACCATGTAGTTATTAGTTGCTATAGATGCATCTCTTTCGAATTGAAACCTACACATGTATAAAACTGCTTCCATAGTTTTAATGCTATCGAAGCTGTTAGAAATAAATGCTTCAAGATTTCTTTTTTGTGACTCTCACAATAATTATATCTGGACACCTGTTGTATCTTCATCTTCCATAGAATTTCATCAGTAGGGATTCTGTTATTCCACACTCTCCAAAGGAAAAAAATTAGTTTGAAAGGAATCCATCTTATCCAGATGTTTGATAGCCAAGGTACCTCCACCTTTCTTTTCCTCATGATATGATAAGTAGAGCTCATAGAGAATTTTCCTTTGCATCCACCAAGGTATATCTCTGTCTCCAATGTCAAATGGTTTAACATTTCTGATCACATGTTCTGTCATCTATTCTAACGACTTACTTCTCAACTTTTTTCTATTCCAACCTCCATTCTGTATGAACTCCTTCGCCTCCAGCTCTTCCTCTTCTTTTCCTCCTTCTTCCATGTAATATAGAGCTCCCTGTTGAGTCCGATTATCAAATCAAAAACTAGCATTTCCAGCCTTAATCTGCCACCATATCTCATGCTCCACCTCTCCTCTGATATGAATCATCATTCTCCATACATAGGAGTCACCCCTTGCATTTGCTATCAGTGGATATATTTTTTTTGCAGTATTTGTTCCACATAAAATTATCTCAAAAGGAAGCAGTAGAGGTTCAAAAATTTCACCACAAATTTTCCATCAAAGCTTTAGCTATATCTTGTAAATATCCGGATCCCAATCCACCTTCCATCTTAGGGATACCTAAATCATCCCAAGCCACCTAGTGTCTTCCTTTAATCCCTCTCGTCTGACCCCAAAAGAATTTAGCAAAGATCTTATGGTTCTGATTTATTACGCCTTTGGGAGGGTTCATTGCTGATAGGAGATAAATTTGCATAGATTGAAGGATATGAGTAATCAGAGTATACTTTTCTCCATGAGTCAAGAATATTTTTTGCAGGCCGTTAGCCTCCTAGAGATCTTTCTTATTAAGTCTTCAAAATGTTCCTTCCTCTTTCTTCAATAAAAAATAGGGCATCCCAAGTAAGTTAAAGGGAAGAAACCTTGATTAATACCTGTCCACTTCCTTATCCTTTGAGTCATTATCAAAGGTGTCTTCTTAAATAGGCAAAAGAAACTTTTCCCTTTATTTATAAGCTGTCCTGAAACCCTCTCATATTCAGCCAATACCCTGATCATACTCATTATTGATCTTTTGTCCCCTAAACAAAAAAATTGTGTCATCTGCATATGACAGATGATTGATGTCTGGACTTCATTTAGACATGCCAAATTCCCCAAAACTCTACATCATCATGGAGATTATTCAGACCCCTAGTTAGGAATTTAGCAACTATAATGAATAATGTAGGGGGGAGAGGATCCCCCTATTTTAATCCTGCAGATGATCTGGAAAAATCCTTGGTCTATCTCTTAACTAGTATTGAATACCAATTATTGGATTATCAATCTCCAAACCATATCAATCATCCTTTTTGAGAAATTAAAACTCCTTAGCACTTTAGTCAGGTATATTTAGGATACACTGTCATATGCCTTAGCCATATCCAGTTTCACCTCTACATTGTGCCATCTTTTTCTAATATTAATATATCTTATAATCTCCTGTGCAAGCAGTACATTCTCTATGATACTCCTTCCCTTCATAAAATCAGTTTGATTTCTAGATATAATACCAGGAAGACAGTCAGCCATTCTTTCATGAACAACTCTTGATATGATCTTATTCATGAAAGTGCTCAGACTTATGGATCTGTAATCCCCAAGAGTCATATGCTTCTCCTTTTTTTGGTATCATAGCTAATTTTGTATGTGTGATGAATCTGGGAATCTCATGCCTACAAAAGAAAGCTCTCACCATATTCGTAATGTCAGTGCCAATAATATCCCAACATTCTTGGTAGAGTTTTCCTGAAAAGCTATTAGGTCCACTAACACTATCTGAATTCAGTCAAACACCACCTTCTATACCTCTTCTTAATCTAGAACCCTATCCATCTTTGCATTATCCTCTTTAGTAATAATCTTAGGGATAATGTTCAACATACTAAAGTTAGTTACATCCTCCTCTTTTCAGAATTGTTCATAAAAAAGCCACTAATGCCCTTCCTATTGTCTACTGTGATGTCAATAATTGCCATTGAGAGTCTTTAATTTACCTTATGGGTAGCCTCCTCCTTCTTCCATTCACATATAAGTGAAAATATTTGGTATTGTTATCTCCTTCTTTAAACCACCCCATTATAACCTTCTGCTTCCAGTATTCATTCTCAATGTTCCTGTACCTTTTCAGCTCAACTTTTACCTTTTTCAATTGCATTCTATTATTAGATATAGGGGCCAGCTCCACCTGAACTTCCTTCACCTTTATTCTATCCTCCAATGAAGCAATCTGCTGAAAGATATTTTCATAGATCTGTTTGCTCTAACTCGTCAAAGCCTATTTCACTTTTTGAATCTTGGCCTTATACACTATAAATAGATTGCTAGCAAAATCTATGCACCAGTTTTCTTCCACTACCCTCCTAAATTGGTTGTGTTTAGTCCAGAAATTCAGAAACGTGAAAGGCTTCCTTATATGCTACTGATTAGTATTACATATCACATGTAATGGGGCATGATCTGACCCTTGTCTAATCAGATGATGTACCTCAGTGGTTGACAGAAGATCTAAAAAATCCTGGTTCCCTCGCACTCTATCTAGCCTTTTAAAAATGCATTCCTCCTCAATCCTATCATTCCTCCATGTGAATTTGCTACCTATGGTTTTCACTTCCATCAATGCATAGTTATTAATACATTAAGAAAAATCTATAGCTTGTCCTTGGGTAAATGGTAGTCCTCCCTGCTTTTTCTACTCATTTAATATAACATTGAAGTCTCCACCTACTATCCATGCAGTTGGATGCTTTTAGATAGTTCTTCCATGTATTCCCACAACTCTATTATTTCTATAGCCAAACATCTTGCATAAATGGCAGTCAAGTAAATGCTTGTATTCCCAGCCTTGAAGCTCACTGTAATATGTTTGTGCCTAAAATAATTTGTCCCTCTAACTCCTCTCTCCAGAATAGACAAATCTTTGGTGAACAATTTTCCTCTCCACATTGCAACCCCAGTTTTCTTTTGTATTGATCTAGCTCTTCAAGTCCTTGAAAAGGCTCCATCAGAGCTATAACTGAATAATGGTGTCTTTTATTAAAATCCATTAATCTCTCAAAAACATTTTGAGTATTAACAGATCTAATATTTCAAAATAATATCTTACCAATCATTGATCACTATTGGTGTTTTTATCCTCGCTTCTCCTTGTTTGAACTTGTAGAGGTAGTGCATTCTGCCCTTTATTCTTCTTTTCTTCCACCTTTAGCATAGCCCCCTGTCTAGGAGATAGATCCCCTGTTTGTATGACATTATTGATATTTGGCTCCATGTCTTCATCCTCCTCATTCTCCTGGCTATGTTGTTGCTGTCTTTCATTCAACTCCAGCAAATCTGGAACTTTCTTCCTCATTCCCTCATGCACTATAATATTGAGAGAATTACTTAAGTTATCCTTCAGTTTTGCATTACCCTGAATTCCTTCAATTTTAGAATTCCATATCACCACCTCTTTGGTCCCTTCCTTTATTCCTTCATTTTGATTAGACTAATGCTTCTCCTCTAGTTGTTGTCTTTTAGCCTCTCCTCCTCCCTCATCATGTTTAGGAGCAATTCTCCTTTTTGTCATTTGTTCCTCACTATTTTGAGTTTCAACTTGATTTATTGATGTTTCCTTTTCCTGCTATTCTTGTGCGTCCTCCGAGTCATTCAAAGCTGCAAAAATATTGTTTGTGTCAATTTGGTTATCATATTGAGACTGCTTCTGACTCCAAACCTTCTCGTTTTGTCTTGCCACATTCCTCTGCATCCTACCATTCCCAATTAACAATTTGTCATTTGGTTTTTGAAAGTCTTCCCCCTTTTTTGAGCCATTCCCCCCCTCTTTGGGCCCATTCTCAACATTAGTAGATTTAGTAGTCTGTTTTCCTTAAGCTTCTCTCTCCTTCCCTTTCTCTTCCTTCTTCGAATACAATTTCGGGTGTATTATGAAGTATTCCTGCTCACTATGCCCTTGAATTCTACATCTCTTACATAATAATATTTAATTTGTATCTACTTTTCTACAACCTCCCCATTTTGTCTTCTCACTCCAATGTTCATCCTCTTTGGGAATTCTCCCAAAAGGTCTACCTCCACCTTTATCCTTGCACAAATAGGTCTTGTTTGATTCTTTGTTTCCATATCAACCTGTAGCGGTTTACCCACTGTGGATGCAAGTGAGAAAATTACCTCCTTCATGAAGAAGTTTGGGGGTAATAATGGGAAAGAGATCCATGCTATTGCCATTGATGTTTCCTCCTCCGAATCAAACATGGGATCCCACTTCAGAGTTCTTATCGGGTAGGTCCAATTCCTTTGTGTAAGATATAATGATAGCTTAGATAACATGTTTACATAGTCTTCCATGTTTGAAGCCCTAATTAGTACGTCTATTGCTTAACAATCCAATAGTGCACTTCCCTTTCAATTCACACTGCTTTGGTATTATTCTGCTTAAATTTTAAATATCTAGTCATCCAAGGAGAACTTTCCAACTACAATATATTATAAGTTCTCCCTATTAATCATTTGATTAACTTCTTCATCCTCCCAGATTATCCTTGGCTCTCCATGCAAATAAATCACCGGTTTGATGGGAAGAGGTTTGTGATTTTATATTGACAGGTTTAAGAGTGTCAGCATAGTTTAGTACGTTAACATCCGCACCCTCTGGTGGCAGTTGTCCCGATGAAGAGGTGGCCATTAGCACCCACATGATCTAGGAAAATTAGGATTGACTTAGGCAATCTAGGTTTTCCAGTGGCGATGCTTTCAATTGAAAGGTAATTTAACACTCCACTAAAATATTGTTCTGAAATTAAATTGTTTTATGATTTCCCCAAACATGCACATGACGAGTTTCAAACTAAGAACCTCAAGGTTTAAACTGAGTTGCTTGACCATAAAACCATACATCAAATTGTCTAAAAAATGTCTCTAAAGAATGTGCATAATAAATTTTCCGCCTAAAAAATTTTCTACCTTATTTTTTTTTCTGCCGCCTAAAAACCTTAAAAAAATTAGCCTAAAATAAAATTATAAACCCTAAAAAATTCTGTTGCCTTAAAATAAAACAAATTCCCTAAAATTATAAATCCTAAAAAATTATAACACCTAAAAACCTTTAAAAAATTCAGTCTGAATTATAAACCCTAAAAAGATTCTAAAAAATTTATGTTACCAAAATTTTTTCTCTTTCACTAATAGATTTGCTCTGCGCCTGAAAGAACTGAAAAAAATTCAGCCTAAGATTATATCGAAAACTATAAACCCACATCTTTTTTGTTTATGAATCCTTCTACTTAGGGGAGACATAAATACCGAAGAAATGAAAATCTAAACCGAATCGAATTTATTCAGTTTTCGATTTTGGTTCTTCAGCTCGGTGTTCCGTTTTTTTCAAAAAGTTCGGTTCTTTGGTTCGGTGTTCGGTATAAGAGTCACGGTTCTTCAGTGCACCTAAGAATCAAAGTTTATTAATTATATTTTAAAATAATATTTATATTTAAGTTTTAAAACCTAACCCATTTGGGGTTTGAGCCTTCATTTTAGATTTATCATTTAACCCAAAGATAATTAAATACCCAAGTCCCAACCCAACCCAACATTTAAGTTTAATCTAAAAATTTGGCTCACCACTTAACTTATAGTCTTATAGGGTTTACTACCAGTCCCAGAAATCAAGAAATATTAATTTTTAGGTGTTAGCAGTAGTTAGTTTTAAGTTTCAATGATATTTTATTTGTAATATTTTAAATTAATGTGCTAAGTTATTGATTGTTGTAGAAGTTATATAAAATAGTATTATTGAACACATTTGTTTCATGTCAAATATTTTAATAATTTTGTTTTTATTTTATTTCTCACTTGCACCGAAAATCATTTTAAAAACACAGAACCAAACCGAACCTAAGTTGAAAAAACCGAACACCCATATTTGCTTCCACTTCTATAAAAAAATTTATAATTGCAAACTTTATTCATTAAAATTCCCGCATTAACAATTTTATCTCAAAGTCTTCTTCATCAATGGTCATAACTTTGACTCAATCTCCAACTTAGTATGTTTTCTAGTTTTCTTCTTCTTAGAATTTATCTTTTTTGTTTTATGTTGTTAACTTGAAGAAGACAATAATTTATCTTTTTATTTCATGTTGTGGATTTGAAACAGACAATAGTAATTATTATGCCAGCTTAAATTGTTTATCTTCAAAATAATTTTACTTAGGGATAGTATGACCATGCAAGATGAAATCATGATATGAAATCAACTGGGCACCTTTCCCTTCCAACACATTTATTTCATTACTACATTATTCATTTGTTTCCTTATTACATCACATCCCTTCAAAGATATATCAATGCCAACACCAACACCTATACCATTATAATTACACCTATCTATTTTTGGGTACAATTTATTATTGTTGTGTCTTATCATTTAAACATTAATTCATATCAAGCATTCTAAACCTACCATTTTAACAAAACTATCCCCACGGTCAGAACCAACCCAACGATAAGGTTTCATACACCCACACATAATTTATATGGGTTAACAATCTGGTACTCGATGAAGAAGTCATATTCAGACAATTCATGTTAATTCATCATAGAAAGTATAGGCATTTAAATTATACATCAGGAGCATCACACGAAATTTACAATGATAAGGCAAATCACACCAATCAGTGGAATCATGCCCATATTGAAGTACAGTTGTATAACCTCAGTATCTCATCAGTCTCACCCTGTATCAAATTTGATCACATATCTGTCACTCATCTATACACACATGCCAGAGGATCTTATGTTTTCCCTTCGATTCATGACCTGCAGGGGACTCTAGAAATTTATGTACCGTATCGGCGTGGTACCCGCTCCTACTTATATGCTCATTTAGATGCTTTCCTGGGTCACGAGCCACTCCTTTCATAGTTGCTCGACCAGATGCTCACCTCGGGCATGAGCCACTCATCTCATAATCACTCGTCCGGATGCTCAACTCGGGCAGGAGGCACTCATCTCATAATCACTCACCAGAATGCTCACCTAGAGCACGAGCCACTCATCCCATATAAGAATAATGGTATATTATTCAGTCATCATGATCATCATACTTTTGTACGTCTTTTATCTCAGCTATCATACAGGGCAACAATAACATATATACATTGATTATCACAAATGCACACCAAATTATATATTATATCACAAACTTAAACAATATCATAGCTTATTCCTTAGCATTGTCAAGTCACAAATCTCAATCATAAATAAATATATACAATAACATGATCTCAACATATTATCTTGTAATACCCCGAAAGTACCTAAGATTAGACCTGAGATTTAAAAATGGAAGTTGGCTGAAATTGGGGAAAATTTCACAGAACCGACGACCCAATGGATCATTGGTCCAACTAATGACCCGTGGGAAGCAGTCGCGGGAAGATATGGTCTGGTAGTAGTGGGTAGTGATGAGTGAAGTAACGACTCATCGTGAGAAGTAACGAGTCGTGATCACCAGTTGCGGGAACAAATATCTATAGTTTCCAGTCTATATGATGAAAGGCAACCACGACTTGTTGGAAGAAGTAACAAGTCTTGGTGAGGTTCGTTGGAAGGCTTGATGTAGAACTGGAAGGAGGAAACAACGGACAATATAACGACCCGTTGACTAAAAGGATGACTCGTCCTGTCAAGTCGTGGGGACAAATTTGAGATCAGGAGGCTTGGCAGTGGAGATTACGGATAGATACCACGAGTCGTGGTATCCTCTAACAATCCGTTAGTTCGGTCATTGGTTCACCCAGTGCAGATTTTTCGAGGATTTTATTAAGGGCATTTTCGCTATTTCTAAGTCCTAAAGTCCTATACTACGTCGTTTAAGGCTCGAAAATTGGTGTTTATTGAGGGTAAAACCTACCCTAGGCTTATTCTTTTCCCTGCATGCAAAGTTAAGGGATTGAGAAGGAGATCAAGCTTGTCTTCAAGGTTTTCTTCATTAATTCCCATTGGGCTTTCAAGGAGTGGTGGGATTTGATTTTCCCCAAGTATGTAGGGTTATGAATGGGTGAATTCTTTCACACCCATGCCTAATCCCTCTCTAAATCATGAATGTTCTATGTCTAATCTATGGGGTTTTTACCCAATGCATGAAGTTCCTAATTCTTTACATGGGTATAATTTAAATATGTTTCTACTATTGAATTATGAAGCATGGACTAGTTTTATAATGTGCTCAATTAAAAATCATCTTTCTAGCTTTATGAATTAAAAAGCTCATTGATGAAAGTTCATGAAAGATGAGATCTGTGATGAATGTATGATGATGATGAGATATTATTATAATGAAAAGCATATTTTCAAGCTACCCATGTTTATAATCATATTTTTGATATGAATTGAGTATTTCCAAGTAAGATAAAGCTTTGGGAAATGCCCGCATGTTCAAAGTATAATTCATGATTTCCCGAATTAAGCTTACTACATGGTTTTGGAGTGAAGACTCCCAATTATCTTTCAGCTTGTGATATGGTTGGAGTTAAAGCTTCTCATATGCATGACTTCATATTTGAGATGTATTTGATTATTGAGATTTGTCAATAGACGATGCTGAGCTTCGTTGAATACGATGTATAACATATGCATATTTTTGAAAGTAGTGTATAGCACCGAATAGGCTAAGGGTCGATCACCCTATGCCTCAGAACTAAGCACCAAGATAGGTTTATACTTATATATATATTACTTCGGGACATCCCTTCTGAGCTATCCCCGGCCCTATTGGCCCATGAGTTTGATATCGATATCATGGTATCGCCTTTAGCCCTGGAAAGGCTCTGGACGGCTCTACCCACTTGAGTGTGATAGTTTGGACCACGAAAGCTCTATCATGGTATGTTAGTTAAAAGATGAGTCTCCCATTATTCCTCATGATTTCAGTTATGCATATACATTACTCATGAGATTTACATATGTATGCATGTTCTAAAGCAGGTTTGACTCAATGTTCAGTTTTAATTATAAATATCAAATTTCAGCTTTGAGTCAATCGATTCAGTTATGATGTTATGTTATGTTATGATGAGATCATGATTTCAGAAAGAATGCATGCAAGCCCTACTCTCAGACTCTCAATGTTTATATTTAACATTATGCATTGTCTTTAAATGATTTACTTAATTTAGCGGTTTTACTTACCTTACATACTCGTTACATTCCACGTACTGACTGCATACTCTATGTTGTATCTTTTTATGATACAGTACACGACTCTCAGGTTTAGCCTCGTCGGTAGTCAGTGTTCTGAGATAGCATCGTACTTGTGGGTGAGTCCTCATCTTCTGAGGACTAGACTATTCAAATTTTCTATACGTACTTTCAGTTTCAGCTAATTGAGTTGGTTGGGTCTTGTCCCATCAACTCGTTATGTTTAGAGGCTTTTTAGACATATGGTTGTATTCAGCTTCAGATTGTGTATTCTGATGTTATGTTTAATCTAGACTTCCACTATGATTATCTTATTGATTTATTCAGTTTTATTTATTGAGTTAGATGTATGTTCATGCCATGGGTTGACTTGGAGTCTCCCGGGACTCCTTGTCCCGTGTTGTAGTCCGGGCCTCCATTCGGGTCGTGACAAACTTGGTATCAGAGCAATAGGTTTGAAGTGTCCTAGGGTGTCTGAAAGCCGCATCAAGTTGAGTGTTTTTAATGGTTGTGAAGCGCTCCACCCATTAATACGTGCTCCACCCATTAAAAAGCCAATGGAAAAATAGCAGGGTCGCCGAGACAGGACCGGTCACTTGGGAGGAGTTCCATGTTGCATTCTTGGATTGGTTCTTCCCTCGTGAGATGAGGGAGCTGAAGGCAGCTAAGTTCATAAATCTGAAGCAGGGGAGGATGACGGTATAGGAGTATGCTCTCGAGTTCACTCGCTTGTCAAAGTATGCCTCAGAGTTAGTGGTGGATCAGAGGGCGCGGGTGAGCCAATTTGTTCATGGCGTGGCGGGCTATTTGGATAAAGATTGTATACCGCTATGCTTCATCAAGACATGAACTTCCCTCAGATAGTCTTGTACGCCCAGTAGATTGAGGCAACACATTTGAGAGATAGGGAGGCCAAGAGGACAGGGACTGATGACCACAGATTCACACAACCGAGGTCAGGTGGTGGGAACCAACAGCAGACCCACCAAAGCTCATCATCCCCAACATCTTCAGCATTGAGTGTGACATCCAGGCCTAGACATGATCAGAGAGAGTTAGCATCAGGCTCTAGGGGTCAAAGCAGCAGACCCACAGATTCTAGTATTCCAGCTTGCGGCAGGTGTGGCCGGGGTCACACGGGTTAGTGTTTAGCAGGTACAGGTGCTTGTTTCAGGTGTGCAAAGCTTGGGCACATGCTCAGAGATTGCCAGCAACGAGGCAGGATCATGATGGAGGCTGAGGCCTAGCTTCTAGTTCCGCAGCCCCACCCGTACGCTCAGCATATCAGGGAGCATTTACTAGCACAGGTAGCGGTCAGCGCCATAATAGATTTTATGCCTTAGCATCCCGCCAGGAGCAGGAGGTCTCCCCGGATGTGGTCACTGGTATGTTACAAGTTTTTCATATTGGTGTTTATGCTTTATTAGATCCGGGGGCTACCTTGTCTTTTGTGACACCTTATATGGCCAGTAGCTTCGAAGTCAGCCCCGAAGTCTTATCAAAACCCTTCTCAATTTGTACTCTAGTAGGTGATTCAGTTATAGCTAGAAGGGTATATAGAGGTTGCCCGATCTCAGTCCTTCAGAAAGTCACCTCAGCAAATTTGATAGAGTTAGCCATGACTGATTTTGATGTTATTCTCAGCAAGGATTGGCTATTTGCATGTCATGCTTCAATTATTTGTAGAACCCGGTCAGTAGAGTTCAGATTTCTGGGTGAGCCAGTCCTAGAGTGGAAGGTTAGTTCAGCTGTGCCTGTAGGTCATTTTATTTCCGACCTTAAGGATAGAAAGATGATATCTAAAGGTTATGTGTACCATCTAGTTAGGGTTAAGAATGTTAGTCTGAGAACTCAACAAAAATCCAGTCAGTTCCGGTAGTATGTGAGTATCCAGAGGTCTTCCTAGATGATTTACTAGGAATCCCTCCCGATTTGGGTATCGACCTTCTTCCCGAAATGCAGTCTATATCTATTCCTCCTTACAAAATGGATCCAGCCAAGCTAAAAGAGTTGAAAGAGCAGTTGAAGGACTTGTTAGATAAAGGTTTCATTAGACTGAGCAAGTCCCCGTGGGGTGCACCAGTCCTCTTTGTACGAAAGAAAGATGGTTCTCTTTGCATGTGTATTGATTATCGACAATTAAACAAAATCACTATCAAGAACAGATATTCTTTATCCAGGATTGATGATTTATTCGATCAGCTTCAGGGTGCCAAGTGTTTCTCAAAGATAGATCTCAGATCTGGGTACTGTCAGCTCAGAGTTCGGGAGCGTGACATCCTGAAGACAGCCTTCAGGACGCGGTATAGTCATTATGAGTTTGTAGTTATGTCTTTTGGACTAACGAATGCTCCTACAACTTTTATGGACTTGATGAACAGGGTATTCAAGCCATACTTGGATATGTTTGTGATTGTGTTTATTGATGACATCCTAATATATTCTCGGAGTAAGGAGGAACATGTCGCTTGATCACGGGCAAAAATATATGCCCGAGATATGCTTTACGACTTAAATTAGTCTTGTTTATCTAAGATTATTGTATACATTTTCATGTAATTTTAGATAAAGTAAAGATATGTGCTAACCAACATGATTAGCCTTTGTTTTGTAGGTTTTGATGACTTTTGAGTAACTAATCCACGAGTTGGTGAAGTAGAGGCTTGGAAACGGAATCAACACGCGAACGTCGGCAAAGAGGAGGCACAAAACAGCCCACCGGCGCGTCGACAAGGTGCCACGGCAGGCAGGCCGCTCACAACAGCCCACCTGCGCGTTGGCAACGTGCCACGGCAGGTGGCCTCCGCGACCAAGGGCTGCCAAAGCGCTGCCCAAGCAGCGTGACACGCTGCCAACGCGGCAGGGTGCTGCCCGGGCCATTTTCGGGTGATTTTCCAGAAGGCTTCCGCGTCCGTAGCGTGTCACGGAGGCCGTGCTCCGCGATGCACTCCGTGACACGTTGCTTGTTATTCCGGGAAAGAGTCCTACTACTATAAATAGCACACTTAGGTTTATTTTTCATAGTTCAGACTTGGTGGAGCTGGGACGTGGGTTAGAAGCAGTTGAGGGACGAAAAAGCTAAGGGATTTCTTCTCTTCCTTTCTTCTTTCTATCAATTGTATGCATGATTTACACTTGTTTTAGGATGATCAATCCACAAATGAGTGGCTAATTCTCTTCCTTGCTGAGGTTATGAACATTGGTGATGAATTTTGATTATTGAATTGTATGGTTTTTCATCTTCTTCTTCCATGCTGTTCTATTAATTCTTGTTTCTACTGCATTAGTGTGTGGCCGACATTAATGTACATCTAAAAAGTCCAATTTCACTCGAGAGAGCAAGAAATTGGAAAGTTGTGAATTAATAGGGTATTGTTCTTAACTTGATTTGGGAAAATTGGGTTTTGATGTGCTTTCCTGATAGAAATATACTTGAAAGCCGTATTAGTCAATTTAGGAACCGGAATTGTATTGCTAGGTCATAAATTGCATTTGATCACAGAAATGTAGACGGATGGTTTATGATTCTAAAGTGAAATTAAATACGAGAGTTTTAATTTCTAGGCTACTGTTCTTGGCTAGCAACATGAAGAAGAGATTAACCAAATTATTATTATAATCGAATTCATTACTTGTTCTTAACCTTGGCATGCTCATATCCATAGTTTAAATTCACAGTAAATAATTGTTAATAGTTTTAGTGTATATATATTTTATAAACAAAAACTTATTTAACTGTTTGTTACGCTGTTGTTAGCATAATTAGAAGTAAGATAAGAATATAGTGTACTTAGGCAATTTTACTTATCCTGAGTCTCCTTGGATCGATACTTGGCTTACTTAGCCACTTTATTACTTGTTTGACCACGTGTACTTGCGTGTCGGTTTTAACCCCTACCCAACGCACCGGACAAGTTTTTGGCGCCGTTGCCAGGGAGACTTGGCAATAGGTGAATTTGTTTTAAGTGTAATTTACTGTATTTTTATTTTTCTCAAGTGCTAACAACTTAGTCTTAGTGTTTGTTTTAATTCTTTTGCATTTTACTTTTTATTTTTCGAATACCCTTACTGACATGACATCGTGGAATATAAATGGTTTCAATGGTGGATACTCATATTTTAATGAATCTTGTCTGAATTGCGGAGGACACCACTCGTGGCAACACTGTACCACGTGTAATATATGTGGTGGTCAAGATGGCCATTGGGATGGCTGTCCGAATGCATATTCCCCTCCCCCAAGCCCCTACTATGATCCTTCTGTTGTTTTTTCTGAATATAGGCATGCTGAAAATGAGGACTTGGGACGCCAAGCTCGAATAGAAGACATGCTGAAACAACTCTTGGAGCAATCAGAAGCAATGAAGGAGGCGATGGCAGTATTGAGAATTCAGCAAGAAGAGAATGCAGAGGCTCTAGAAAGGATGAGCATCAAATTCACGGAGATGATCGCTGAAGCTGAAGCTTGTGATAACCTGCAGGTGATAGTTTTAGCCGATATTCAAGATGAACTACAAGCAGAAGACAAGGGTGGATTTTTGGATGAAGCCCAACAATTAGAATCTCTTGAGTGTCCCCGTGATGGGCTCACACTTATGGAAAATCCATTCAGGGAAGAAGAGATAGAGTATCCCCCATTTGACATCAATGGAGAGATAGATGACAATGTTGAGAAGGTGTATACAAGTAAGGAGGTCAAGCACAATGCAGTTTCAGAGTTGAGGTGTATTGGACCACACTCTACGCATTTTTCAACATTAAATTTGGTTGACAACATAGAAATAGAGTCTTCCAAGTTTGTAGAGAAATGTCTAGAGGAGGACCAAGCCCCGTATATTTTGAAATTCACTAATTCGGAGAGACAAAATGACTTCGCTTACTTAAGGACCAATAAATGCAAAAGGCAACATCTACTGTTTGGTCCTTACAATTTTTCACCACCACCCCTGGAGCATAAGAGGAAATTAGAGAAGAAATTAGGGGTGAGATTCATATCCTCAAGGTGGAGGAAAAAGCGGTGAAACTGGATACGTCGTGCCGCGACGTAAAATTAGGCGCTGCTTGGGAGGCAACCCAAGGGTACCACAGGTACCATTTTAATTTCTTGCAATTGAGTTAATTTTTGTTTATTTTCATCTTGTGTTGTTTTGGTGGAAAGTTAAGCGCAGATGGAGGGGAAGTCTGAGTACCCTTGGAGGAGGAAACTAGCAAGCATGGAAGAGAAAAAGTGTGGGGTTGAACACCCACTTGTGCAAAGTTGAAGAAAGGCATGTTGCTAGCTAGGCCTAAAGGCCTCAGGGAGTATTTCTCACCCTTTTTAAATTTTAATTTGATGCTATGAGGACATAGCATGATTTAAGTGTGGGGTGAGGGAAATTTCAAAAGTTTTTGTTGTGCTTAACGATTTTTGGTGAATGTAATGCTTGTGAGAAATTTGAAAAATTTGAAAATTTTTTGTGAATTAAGCATGAATTCATCACCCGTTGGTTTTTCTTTTCGGTTCTTTTCCGACGGGGGGTATGTGAACCGAAGAATAAAATTTTTCTTTTTCTTTCCTTGGTCTGTATATAAAGTTTTTAGTCATAGCTAGGGACTGTTTCCGACGATGGATGGATGACGACCGTCTTGAGGAAAATTAGTCGATAGGTTTTGGGTTTTGAAACCATAACTAATTGGTGCTTGATGTTCTTTTTATGTGCTATACATGGTTGTAAGATGCAAGTAAGTTCAGTGTGAAGCATGCAAGTGTATAACTTTGTTTGAGACACTGCTATACATGGTTGTAAGATGCAAGTAAGTTCAGTGTGAAGCATGCAAGTGTATAACTTTGTTTGAGACACTTAGGCTCTTGAATTTGACTCAATATGATTGAAGCTTAATTCTGAATTCTTGTGATTAGCTGAGTAAGAGTCTGCTGAATGTGTCTTGATTTGAGCATGTGCCATGAGTGTAAGGTTTTTGAGTATTCTGTGCTATTATGAAATGTCTAGAACTTGCCTGGTGTGTATATAAAACGAAATGAAGGATGTGAATTGTAGGAGATGATTTAGGCATTTCTTTAAATGAACCAAACTTTTATCCCTCATTATACCTACCTTGAAAAATTAATCCTAGTTAGCCCCATTGAGCCTTGAGCCTATTCTTTGACAGCTGCAACATAAGCTTAATCCTTTTTCTTTCATTAGCCTTGAAATTGAACCAAAACTCCTAAGCGCTTAAAGGAAAAATCCGAAAGAGTAAAGGAGTGAGAAGAATGAAAAAGAAGGGAAAGTAGCAATTGTAAAAGTTGAGAAAGGTCGAGGGTGCACTTGTTTGAATATGGGTGAGTATTAGTAAGGATTAAGAAAATAAATAAATGAAAAGTTACTTATAGAACTCCTTACTAATAAGCTAAAAGTGCCTAAAGAAAGGGGGGAACAGAAGAGGAAAAAGAAAGATGAAAATAGAAAAAGGTGAAGTGAGGGAAGGGAAGTTTGTAATGAAGGCGTGATGTATTAAAAGCGCTTAGGAAAGATAGTCACTATTACTGATCATAATAGTACTTACCCGCACCTGAGTTACATTACAACCTAAAAAGTCCTACTTGATCTTACATTCATACATCCTTAAATTAGTGGAATAAAACACTAAGGGCAAGCTTATGGGTCATTACATGATGCATGTGAATTCTTTGTGAGAGTGAGTGTACTTCTATGCATGTACCCACACATGTTGTGATATAAAAATTGTTTTTGCGTGTGAAATTGGGTAACTCTCTTTCCGTGAGGGGCACATGTTGAATGAAGGATATAATTCAGGTGAGATTTCTTAATCAGTTGATTTGCATGAGTTTGCTAAGATTGAGAGTCGATTTTTGAGGTTAAGAAGTCTTAACATAGTTGTCCTTCATTTCAATGATCAAATCAGGCATGCCCTATTTTTAGCTTGTATCTTACGTAATCATTATAGTCGTAACTTGAATTATCTTGCTAAATTAGTTATGTGGGAGTCTCCATATGCATGATATGTAAAAGTTTGTTCGAGGACGAACAAGGCTTTAAGTGTGGGGTTGTGATCACGGGCAAAAATATATGCCCGAGATACGCTTTACGACTTAAATTAGTCTTGTTTATCTAAGATTATTGTATACATTTTCATGTAATTTTAGATAAAGTAAAGATATGTGCTAACCAACATGATTAGCCTTTGTTTTGTAGGTTTTGATGACTTTTGAGTAACTAATCCATGAGTTGGTGAAGTAGAGGCTTGGAAACGGAATCAACACGCGAACGTCGGCAAAGAGGAGGCACAAAACAGCCCACCGGCGCGTCGACAAGGTGCCACGGTAGGCAGACCGCTCACAACAGCCCACCTGCGCGTTGGCAACGTGCCATGGCAGGTGGCCTCCGCGACCAAGGGCTGCCAACGCGCTGCCCAAGCAGCGTGACACGCTGCCAACGCGGCAGGGTGCTGCCCGGGCCATTTTCGGGTGATTTTCCAGAAGGCTTCCGCGTCCGTAGCGTGTCACGGAGGCCGTGCTCCGCGATGCACTCCGTGACACGTTGCTTGTTATTCCGGGAAAGAGTCCTTCTACTATAAATAGCACACTTAGGTTTATTTTTCATAGTTTAGACTTGGTGGAGCTAGGACGTGGGTTAGAAGCAGTTGAGGGACGAAAAAGCTAAGGGATTTCTTCTCTTCCTTTCTTCTTTCTATCAATTGTATGCATGATTTACACTTATTTTAGGATGATCAATCCACAAATGAGTGGCTAGTTCTCTTCCTTGCTGAGGTTATGAACATTGGTGATGAATTTTGATTATTGAATTGTATGGTTTTTCATCTTCTTCTTCCATGTTGTTCTATTAATTCTTGTTTCTACTGCATTAGTGTGTGGCCGACATTAATGTACATCTAAAAAGTCCAATTTCACTCGAGAGAGCAAGAAATTGGAAAGTTGTGAATTAATAGGGTATTGTTCTTAACTTGATTTGGGAATATTGGGTTTTGATGTGCTTTCCTGATAGAAATATACTTGAAAGCCGTATTAGTCAATTTAGGAACCGGAATTGTATTGCTAGGTCATAAATTGCATTTGATCATAGAAATGTAGACGGATGGTTTATGATTCTAAAGTGAAATTAAATACGAGAGTTTTAATTTCTAGGCTACTGTTCTTGGCTAGCAACATGAAGAAGAGATTAACCAAATTATTATTATAATCGAATTCATTACTTGTTCTTAACCTTGGCATGCTCATATCCATAGTTTAAATTCACAGTAAATAATTGTTAATAGTTTTAGTGTATATATATTTTATAAACAAAAACTTATTTAACTGTTGGTTACGCTGTTGTTAGCATAATTAGAAGTAAGATAAGAATATAGTGTACTTAGGCAATTTTACTTATCCTGAGTCTCCTTGGATCGATACTTGGCTTACTTAGCCACTTTATTACTTGTTTGACCACGTGCACTTGCGTGTCGGTTTTAACCCCTACCCAACGCACCGGACATCGCTCATTTGAGAATAGTGCTTCTGACTCTCAAGGATCACCAATTATATGCCAAATTCAGCTAGTGCGAGTTTTGGTTGAACTCTGTAGCATTTTTTGGCCATGTGGTATCAAGTGAGGGAATAAAGGTGGATTCTCAGAAAATAGAAGCGGTGAAGAATTGGTCTAGACCGGTGAATCCTTCAGATATTCAGAGCTTCTTGGCTTTAGCTGGCTATTATCGAAGGTTTGTTGAAGGTTTCTCACCGATTGCAGCACCTTTGACCAAATTTACCCAGAAGAAGGTGAAATTTCAATGGTCGAAGGCTTGTGAGAAGAGCTTTTAAGAGTTGAAGACTCGACTTACCTCAGCACCGGTGTTGACCCTACCCGAGTGTACCGATGGGTTGTAGTGTATTGTGATGCTTCAAGGATCGGAATTGGGTGTGCATTGATGCAACACGAGAAGGTTATAACATATGCCTCCATACAGCTAAAAGTTTACGAGAAGAATTACCCAACCCATGATCTTGAATTGCCCACGGTAGTATTTGCCTTGAAGATATGGAGACATTATTTGTACGGGGTCCATGTGGATGTGTTTACGAACCATAAGAGCTTATAATATGTGTTTACTCAGAAGGATCTCAATCTTCGGCAAAGGAGGTGGTTGGAGCTACTCAAGGACTATGATATGAGTGTCCTTTACCATCCGAGTAAGCCAACGTAGTAGCGGATGCACTTAATAGGCTCTCTATGGAGAGTGTGTCCTATGTAGATGAGGGGAAGAAGGAGCTGGTGAAGGATGTGCATCGACTCGCAAGGTTGGGAGTTAGGTTGGTTGACTCGACCAATGGCGGTGTTGTAGTTTAGAAAGGATCAGACTCGTCCTTAGAGACTGATGTAAAAGCTAGGCAAGATGAGGACCCGATTTTGGTAGAGTTAAAGGGAGCCATTCAGAATCAGAAGGTGGAGGTATTCTCCAAAGGGGGAGATGGTGTGCTTCGGTACCATGTTGTATATGTGTTTCAGATGTTAGTGATTTGAGGAGCCGGATGTTGCACGAGGCCTATGGATCCAACTATTCTATCCATCCAGGTGCCACCAAGATGTACTGTGACTTACAGGAAGTCTACTAGTGGAATGGCATGATATTCGTAGCAAAGTTTCCAAACTGTCAGCAAGTAAAGGTTGTGCCTCAGAGGCTGGGAAGCGTGCTTCAGGATATCAGTATTCCTACTTGAAAGTGGGAAGAGATCAACATGGACTTCATCACAGGCTTGGCTTGCACTCGTCAACAATATGACTCCATTTGGGTTATAGTAGACAGGTTGACCAAGGCCGTTGATTTTCTACCAGTCAAAACCACGAATTCAGCGGATATGATTGCTAGATACCCACATTTATTCTCTACCGGCTTAGTTCCAACTTGAGGTATCAGTTTTTACTCTAAAAACTCTATTTGGTTTTCATGTTCATTTCATGTGTTCAAGTTTCTTTTATGTATGTGGATGCGTATATGAATCATGAATTCGATTCAGTTAGGTAGTTTGAATCGAGGATAGTCATTCCTTTAGTTTTCGATTTAAATGATCAGTATTTGAGTGTAATGATTGCATGTCTTTGTTTTCTTCATGTTTCCAATATTCGAGGACGAATGTTCCCAAGGGGGAAATATTTTAATACCCTGGAAGTGCCTAAGATTAGAGCCGGGATTTAAAAAGGGAAGTTGGCTGAAATTGGAAAAATTTCACAGAATGGACGACCCAACGGATCGTTGGTCCAACCAACGACCCGTGGGAAGCAGTCGTGGGAAGATATGGTCTGGTAGCAGTGGGTAGTGACGAGTGAAGTAATGACTCATCGTGAGAAGTAACAAGTCGTAGTCACCAGTCATGGGAAGAAATGTCTATAGTTTCCAGTCTATATAACGGAATGCAACCATGACTCGTTGGAGGAAGTAACGAGTCGTGGTGAGGCTCATCGGGAGGCTGGATGCAGAACTGGAAGGAGGAAACAACGGATGATATAACGACCCGTTGTTTGAAAGGACAACTCATCCTATCGAGTCGTGGGGATGAATCTGAGATCAGGAGGCTTGGTAGTGGAGACAACGGATGGATACCATGAGTCGTGGTATCTTTTAATGATCCGTTAGTCCGGTCGTTGGTTCACCCAGTGCAGATTTTTTAGGGATTTCATTAAGGGCATTTTCATCATTTCTAAGTTCTGGGATCCTAAACTAAGTCATTTAAGGCTCGAAAATCAGTGTTTATTGAGGGTAAAACCCATCCTAGGCTTATTCTTTTCCATGTATGCTAAGTTAAGGGATTGAGGAGGTGATCATGCTTGTCTTCAAGGTTTTCTTCATTAATTCCCATTGGGCTTTCAAGGAGTGGTGAGATTTGATTTTCCCCCGGTATGTAGGGTTATGAATGGGTGAATTCTTTCACACCCATGCCCAATCCCTGTCTAAATCATGAATGTTCTATGTCTAATCTATGGGGTTTTTACCCAATGCATGAAGTTCCTAATTCTTTACATGGGTATGCTTTAAATATGTTTCTACCATTGAATTATGAAACATGGGCAAGTTTTATAATGTTCTCAATTAAAAATCATGTTTCTAGCTTTATGAATTAAAAAGCCCATTGATGAAAGTTCATGAAAGATAGATTTGTGATGAATGTATGAGGAGGATGAGATATTATTATGATGAAAAACATTTTTTCAAGATACCCATGTTTATAATCATGTTTTTGATATGAATTGAGTGTTTTCAAGTATGATAAAGCTTTGGGCAATGCCCACATGTTCAAAGTATGATTCATGATTTCCCAAACTGAGCTTACCACTTTGTTTTGGAGCAAAGACTCCTAATTATCTTTCAGCTTGTGGTATGGTTGGAGTTAAAGCTTCTCATATGCATGATTTCATATTTGAGATGTATTTGATTATTGAGATTCGTCAATAGACAATGCTGAGCTTCGTTGAATATGATGTATAGCATATGCATATTTTTGAAAGTAGTGTATAGCACCGAATAGGCTAAGGGTCGATCACCTATACCTCAGAACTACGCGCCAACGTAGGTTTATACTTATATATATATTACTTCAGGACCTCCATTGTGAGATATCCCCGGACCTATTGGCCCATGAGCTTGATATCAATATCATGGTATCGTCCCTAGCCTTGGAAAGGCTTTGGACGGCTCTACCTACTTGACTGTGATAGTTCAGACCACGTAAGCTCTATCATGGTATGTCAGTTAAAAGATGAGTCTCCCATTGTTCCTCATGATTTCAGTTATGCATATACATTACTCATGATATTTACATATGTATGCATATTCTAAAGAAGGTTTGACTCAATGTTCAGTTTTAATTATAAATATCAGATTTCAACTTTGACTAAATCGATTTAGTATGATGTTATGTTATGTTATGATGAGATCATGATTTCAGAAAGAATGCATTCAAGCCCTACTCTCAGACTCTCAATGTTTATATTTTACATTATGCATTGTCTTTAAATGATTTTACTTACTTTAGCGGTTTTACTTACCTTACATAATCGGTACATTCTGCGTATTGACCGCATACTCTATGCTGTATCATTTCATGATACAACACTCGACCCTCAAGTTCAGCCTCGCTCATAGTCAGTCTTCTAAGATAGAGTCGTACTTTTGGGTGAGTCCTCACCTTCCGAGGACTAGACTATTCAGTTTTTCTATATGTACTTTCAGTTTCAGCTTGTTGAGTTGGTTGGGGTCTTGTCCCATCAACTCGTTATGTTTTGAGGCTTTTCAAACATATGGTTGTATTCAACTTCAGATTGTGTATTATGATGTTATGTTTAATCTAGACTTGCTCTATGATTATCTTGTTGAGTTATTCAGTTTTATTAATTGAATTAGATGTATGTGCATGCCATGAGTTGACTTAGAGTCTCTCGAGGCTCCTTATCCCGTGTTACGGTCTGGGCCTCATTTTGGGTCATGACATATCTGATAATACTCAAACTCACACTTTCTAGTAAGTATGAAGTAGACGTTGTCAATAAAGAACCCAGAAAAGTGGTTGGAGTTGAACTCATAGGGAATAAGGTAAGATCTAGACTAATGCTGGTACTTAAACTTGTTGGTATGTTATTTCCAAGTTGGGGGGGGGGGTAAATAAAAACAATAATAAAAACAAGATCGTAATTGTGGTAGTTATTAAGCTTTGCAAATAACTAGGGTAAGTGTTCCCCATGGGTTCATAACTACTTCGGGTATACATACGTGATCAATCCCAACGCTTACATATAGAACTGATAACTGGGGTTCATCCAAATGACTGGTTCATCCCTATTGGATGACTATACTCAATCACCGGGTCATATCTCATGCGTGATTTCTTTTTGACCGCCATCAATATGTTCCAAATTAACTTTCCTGCAACCGCAACTCAAGTCATACAATGATCATAAAAATCAAGGCTTTGTTATAATTCTCTTTTCCTAATCTTTACTTTTCTAGGTTCAAGCAAGTAAAGTATTCAGACAAGTCCTAATGTTGCGTACCTTTAAGAAACGTTTAAAGATGAAGAGAATACAATACAAAAATTTAACATTGGTTTTGAATCACTTTGTGTAACCCTATTTCGTTAATCCACCATGATTCCCACAACCCCAGTTTTGGAGGTTTTAGCCTCTCATGATTGTAATATTATAATTAGCATTCATAGACAAACACATAATTAAATATTTACAACAGTAATTGAAAGAAAACCTGCTTTGAGTATCAATGAACAAACTCAAGAACAATTGATAAAATCAAGTGTTGATCATAAGAATTGCTCTCCAAAACTTGATAATAATTCACAAATAAAATTCTTCACACGTCTACTACTTTCTCTTTATGTTTTTCTAATAAAATAAAACGTAAAAGGTATTTATACAGACATTAGAAACTTTTTTCTAAGCTAATAGGGAATTTTCCATATCTGGCACTGGCTTGACTCACGATTGATCATACGACCCATAACGGGATTGTACGGGTCGTACCTACCTCTCATACATCCCTTGGCTACTGCATATTTGACTAAGTGTAGGCAGATGGTACGCTCGTACCATTGGACTACAAGTCGTACAATCCATTCGTGGCTTAGCTCTGAGAACTTTGACATCCTCTAAAGTTTTCTACGAGTATTGAGGTATGCCTCGTACCTTCCTCCTATGACTCATACTTGCTTGTTGCATCTGGAGTTTTGCCGAGTCTTTAAGAATCATTGAAGCTCCCCACAGCTGATGGTACGGGTCATAAGTAGTTGTTACGATCTGTTAGTTCCACCAGTACCAAGAGACTGCCTTGTGCAATTTTCTCTGAAGATTTTCGCAACTCCAGTTACGGCTCGTACTATCTTGGTATGGCTCGTACTGAGAGTTGTACTTTGCATTCGCCTTATTTCAACCTTTTGAGTTTTCCACGAGTTTCAGTATAACTCGTGCAATCCAGGTACGGCTCATACTGAGATTGGTACTTGGATGATTTTCTACGATTTTATGTATTGCAAATTTTTTCTACGCCTATTTTCCTCGAAAACAAAGTAAAAGCACCTCATATCCAAATAAACATACCTAAGTCTATGCTATTTTCTCAGTTTTAAGCATCGATAGTTCCTTAAACTCACAACACATTAACACCCTCAATTTAAGACTTTTTCATGTCCTCAGGCAAAGAAAACATCAAACTAAAAACAACACTTAACTAGAAAATAAACCCAGGATACTACAACCAACTATTAATCAAAATTTGCACCATAAACTCAAACAACTTTTGACCCTTTTTCCCATAAACCAAATCAGCATATGCACGTCAAGCAATCATAAATCATGATAAATAGGAATCAAGATATGTCATCTAGCTATTAATAGTCAAGTCATCACCAATGCTTTTCACACAGACGATTGGAAGAATCAAACACAAACCATGTACCCTCACAACAAATGAAGTCCCCCTCTCACAGATATAGGAGAATATGGAACATGGGACCAAACAAGTAAGACTCTCACCCTCACAAAGAAGTTCCAAGTACTGCATGTTGGATTCCATAGGCTTGCCCTTATTTTCCCTACTTCGGCTCTTTAGATGGTTAGGCTAGGATCACTATAGGACTTGATTCTACTTGTAGTGGAGGTTTTCAGGCCGGGTATGGTAGATATAAAATCTTTTTACTGACAAAACCCTCCTTGGCACTACATACACTGGCTCCATTTTTCACTTTTTCACCTTTTTTGTTTTTTTTTTAATTTTTTCCTTCCTTTTCACCATTTTATGAAATTATATGGGTGTGGTGTGTTTTTACAAATTTTCATTCATCATTCTCTTTCTGTATCTTCTTTTTTAATTTTTCTTTTTCTTCTTTTGTCACACCACACCTCATTTTAAACCCTTCTTCTTTTCTCTTTCGTTTCCACCTCCCCAAGATTTATGCACTCCTACTCTAACCACCCTCAACTTAGACATTTTGCCTATGTTGAGGTTCATAATTTTCAAGGAGGGACCAGGGCCAAAACAGGTTCATTACAAAAAATGGGTACGGTTAATTGGTTAATCAAATAAAAATGGTTCATTTAAGGCTCAAAATCGGGATTTTAGGAATCATGTTATTCTGGTAGGGTCATTTAAGCTAAAAATGGGCTAAATAAAAATGGCCTATGATCCTTTCCTAACCAACCATTCTAAAACCTATGTAAAGACCAACCGGGCAAGTTCTAGATCCTCTACGCAGTATTGAACTAGGTATTAGACCTCACTCACTTATGGTACATGTCTTGCATTTATTCTATCTATTTGTTTTATAGATGTCTAACAAGAACTACTCATGATAATACACTAAATGATACAAAAGATCCACTAAAATCATGCTTTACAATCAACAAGTACATAGCTAACCATTAAAATTTTTTAAACAGGGTAAATGTTTACATCTTCAAAACTAGTGCAATTTATTGGCTGAGTACTCCTAAGCTATTTTCTAATTAAACAAGAATCACAAAAATAAAATCCTAAACATGCCGAATCTTTTAGATAACATGCCCGAAGGAAAATAAACACGACAAGAAAAATCCTTGGATGAATCCAAAAAATCCAAAAAATACAAGTACACCCCCTCCCCTTTTAAAAGCATGCTTCATCCTCGAAGCATAGAATATATAGCAGAAGGAAAGGAACATACCTGTGGCACACTAGTCGCTCCTGTCATCCTGCACAAAGGTGGTACCTCTGCTACAATCGTGGCACTGGCGGTGGCCAGCGCACTCAATGGGGTATCAGTAGGGGAAATGGTTACCCCCTCAGTAGTAGCGGTCGCCTTTATGACCTTCGAAATCAGTAGGGATGAATGTGGCTCGCTGGAAGGGTCCTTTCCATCTGCAAGCTCAGCATGGGAAATGGTGGAGCTACCCGTTCCTCTTGCTTTCTCAAGTAGCTCCAACCTATGCTCTTCGTGGGTCTGTTGGCTCTCCAATCTCGACCACTTGTGCTCTTTCTTTCTCTCTTTCTCTTCTTCTTTAGGGTCTCGTCTCCAACATCCTCAGAGACCCTGTTTTTCCCTTTTTCCCTCCCAGCTCCTATAGGCTCTCAATATGCCGCCAGATCAAGCTCCTTGTCTATGCCAGTGTCGAGGTTAGGAAGAGTGGGGGCTGCTATAATTACCGGCTGCCATGATAACAACTCGGCCACTTGGCTCCGAAGAACCCTGAACTCTTCATAGAAGCTGCTCATGTCAGTCTGCTGGGCCATATGATCATTGAATCGGCTCTCAAAGCTATCTATCTTGGCATGTAGGGCCTGTGCAGCTGTCATGCCCCGATTCTATACCCTGGACAAGACATGGTACTTGGAGTCATAGGTAACCCCAATTCAACCCATGGTCTATCATAACACTGATAATCTGAGTAATATCATAGTAGAAGCCTTAAAAAAATATAATAAAACCATTTATGAAAAAGAATTATATCATAAAGCTTTAATACAACTTAAAATAAAACTGAAAATCTGGATCTGTGTCTATGTGTGAGAGCCATCTATCTGATGAGTTGCTGGGACAAGCCCCCAACTAACTCTAAGCCTAACTAAAAGAGATATAATTGAAGAGAAATAATCATCATCCTCGAAAGATGAGGACTCACCAGTGGTGCAGCTGAAAACTCCTGGATGAGATTTGCTAACGGTGCTGAGATTGAGAACCTACATCTGTATCATAAAAGGTATGCATCAGACTTTGAATGTACTGAGTAAGTAGTAGAAACCATAACACAGAGAATAAAATAACTAAACTGTAAATACATGCAATGACCAACTAAAATGCTGAAACTGAATAAACTTAACTATACTGAGATGGTCAAAATGACCTTGTCTGATGGTCAAAGACATGCCCTAAATCTGAGATACTGATCTGAGTTACTATACTGAACTGATTTGAACTGAGTAATCTGAAATTATTCTGAGCTGAGCTAATCTGAGACTGAACATAACGGAGCTAATCTAAGACTGAACTGACTAGTGGGAGAGTTTATAACCGACATATAACCACGTGAGCTAGACGTGGAGTCCGATGTATACACCTCATTGGTAGGACGCAATATACCTTGCCAGGGTATAAAGGCATGATTTGGGTGATCAAAAGTCTAGGGCCATAAGGCCAATAAAATAACCTACGACGGCAATGTAGTTTTGGGAACCTGGGTGCATTGGAACTCCGGCCCGCTCGGTGCTAAGTCCTACTCCCACTGGATAGTCCTAGATTGACTACTAAGCTGATAGCTCGAAACTGGGGCCCAAGAATAAGTCAGGAATACCTATCTGGAAGTACCCTGAGAGTCTTATTGGACCGGATCCTGTAACTGGTGCTCTAAGATTGGTTGGAGCTGCTTTTCTGAAAGCGTCATAACCATTGAAAGAACAAACTGTAATCTAATGTTGGGATACTAAGGCTGGTCAGAGCTTCTTATTTGGAAGTGTCATGACCGCCTAAAGAACTACTAAAATCTGATAACTGGGAGGCACTACTAACACCTCAAGAATTAACTGTAGTCAAATTGATCAGCTGACATTTCTAAACAACACTAAGTCTAATAATCTGATTGAGACTAGACTAATATGTATCTGACTAAAATTTCCATATACACTAACAATATGGGGATCTCAAAACTGATAGAATCAAGCTACAGGGAAACTAGTCCAACAGGTAATATTCTATATCTTACTGAACTGAGAACTAGGGCTAAATCATTCCACTAGATACAATTCTCACAAATTTATATAAATAGGGAATAATAAAGCAGTTAAAATCATGAGAAATATTCCACTTGAAATCTTAAATAAATTTGTCTGAAAATTTTCTACATTTCGAATCCAAGGGCTGAATTGATAGAAAAAATTGAGAAGATTTTGGGGACACAAAGGAAGAACTATTCCCTTGTTGAATTCCCACATACCTAGATAAAAATCCCTGGAGAAAAAGACTTGAACATCTACAACTGACAAGGAGCCCTAGATCTTGCTTGAGAGAAGTGACCTGGTTCTACGATCGATTTTTGAAAGTTAACGTGGGGAATGAAGGGGAAAACCATTCAATCCCTCTAATATCTCTGAAATTATACTTAAAATGACGTAGTTTAGGGACTAAATAGATGGTAAATTACAAAAATATCCCTGGAACAAAAATATGGAAACTGACCGACAGGGAACCAACGGGTCACTCAACGAGTTGTTGGTTGAGACCACAACTTGTTGGGACCACTCATTGGTCCTACTTCCTGGGTGATGGTATCACTGGGTTTGGAAATGGGGGACACCACCACTCGTTAGTCCTCTCATGGTCACTGTACGAAAAAATCAAACAAAATACTGGACCCTCTCCCAAAGGGTGACACGATGACTCGTTGGTTGGGACAAAGAGTCATTTTCACCTTTAGTTATGCTCATTGGAAATCCTGAAGGATTCTTGAGATGGACATTGTAGGTGGAGATGATGAGTCGTTACCTGACCTAACGTCTCATCCCCTCCTCTCGTCGCCAGCACTACCTCAGGGGCTAAGCTTTACCAGGACCCTTCTGATGACCGACTTAATGAGTTGTTGCTTGACCTAACATCTCATCGTGTCCTTCGTTTCCACTGCAACATGAACTACGAATCTCCACTCGACGAGCCTTCAGGACGACTTGTTACTTAACCCAATGAGTCGTCATGTGAGTCGTCACCCCTGGGCTACTGAAGTAATATTTTCTTCTTCAAGCCATGAGTATGAACATGACTCATCTAGTCACTGGATGAGTCATGCAATGAATCTTTCTGTGGCAAAAATTTCCTATTTTCTTTTGGATTTTTCTTGAAAGGTTTGAGTCTGGTCTAAAAAGCTTCGGGGTGTTACAACAGCTGTCTCAATCTCAGCCTTTACCCAAGTCTTGACGTTCTCCATCATAGACTGTACTTTCTTCTTAGCTATAGTCAGTCTCTTGGCCAGCTTCTGAAGAAATTCCTGCGGCACTAGCATGTACCCAACTGGAGTCTAGATCGGAAGGCCCGTAGGTGGTGCTGCAGAGGTGTTGGGAGATACCTATAAATGACCGTCATCTGTTGCTAGTGTCTCGCCCTACTCCTGTGAGGTGGGGGAATTCACTTGCTTGCCCCCAATTTTTTGTGATACTGGGATTGCGGTTTATTTCATCCTGGATTAAGTCAATATCTGTGATCCGCTGTCCTCCGATAAAGTGCTCCTCACCACGACGCACCTTGATACTTGCCTCTATGCACAACCTAAATATGAGACTCGAGAATGGGATGGTAGTGCTCAATCCCAGATCTCCTCCGCAATGACCCTCGAGATAT
The DNA here is from genome assembly GCA_035772735.1 of Datura wrightii. NCBI lineage: Eukaryota > Viridiplantae > Streptophyta > Magnoliopsida > Solanales > Solanaceae > Datura > Datura wrightii. The sequence goes on along the minus strand of JASDFA010000018.1, from coordinate 146,776,124 downwards.
TGATGGGGTATCTGGACATGATACATGCCACCAAAGCTGCTCTGTCTGCACTGAGGGTATTTTTATTCACTATCGGGGCCAATTGGTGGCAAACTAACATCCAACAGGCTTTTGCTTTGAAGTTCAGGGAATTCTTTGTGACCTGCTTGCCGCTAGTGACCCATTTTGCTTCTTCTTTGTCCTCAGCAATAACCCCAGACGACCACTAAATCTGCCTCTACCTCTCTCAAAGCCCAACTACTTGATATTTTTTATCGCGTCCACTGGATAGTCATACTCCAGTGTAGTGTATGGTGGTATGAGTTGGGGCCCATATAACACCCGAATAATAGTGCGCTTGGATATATCAACATTGCGGTCTCTTATCATGACGCTCTCCATCTTGGGATGATCTTTCAATTTTTGCCCCTCCTTTGCATTCTACTCCATAGTTGCCAAATAATTGGCGTAGAACTCCCGGACAATCTCTGAAGTGTATCGATTCGGGGCTCTAGCCATCCAGTTGAACCCATAAAAGCTGAATATCCACTTCATCTCCTCCACTTCATTTAGTGTATCGGTGAGGATCTGCTATTCTTCTTGAATACTCCGCCTAGGTTTATTCTTGGCGGTGTGAGCAATACCCTATTCACGAATCTCCTAGGCTCCTTCTACTCTCCACCGAATGGTACGGTTCTCCCTAGGCGGAGTCTGCTCCTGCTCGGCATTGGCTGTCTCCTCCTCAGATCTATACTTACTGTCTACATTGCCAGATTGGGCCTCCACTGACCCTTCTTCATCATTAGAGACTCTTTGGACTCTTGGGGTCTTTCCTCAGCTCCCTCCTCAGACTGGGGAGCAACAGCAGATGTGGCAGTGGCCACCACAACCTGGGCTTTAGCTTTCACCCTAGTGGTTCGGGTCCCGTCAGTGTCATATGTGTCAACCTAGAATTCCTCCACTGAACCACTAGGTGTGTTGCCTACTTGTTTGGATTTGGAGGTTTCATCTATAAAAGCCCTCCGAGTGTTGCTTTGGATGCTTTTCTTTTCTGCCTCATTGTACCTATGGAGAAAAAGGGTTAGAATTCTAAACTTGGGAAAAAGAAAGCAAGAAAAAATCCTCTATAATTTATCACGGGTCTACTATACGAGTCGTACCTTGGAGGTACGATTCATATTGAGAATCATATTGTCTCAGATCAATGTTACGTCTCTAAGGTATGACTTGTATCATGAAGGTACGATCCGTACCATGAGTCATATGAGGATGCCCCTAGAAAACAAATTTTCTGTATTTTTCCACGATTCATGGTACGACCCACAAGTCGATTCCATGACTCGTAGGAAGGATCGTACTTTCACTTCTGGACTTGACCCTTTTCAGACTCCTGGTACGATTGCCAGGTGTGACTCATAGCAGGATACTACGAGCCATACTAGGTTTCGTACCTCCTAATTTTTACATGTTTGGCTTGGGAAATTCTCAACGAGCCATCTTACAAGTTGTAGTGTGAAAACAGGAGTCATAGGAAGGCTTGTGAAACCTGTCCCTGCCTTATTTTCAATTCAGTCTTCAGGTGAATTTGATTTTGTATTGGGTACTTTGAATTCCCTAAGTCTAGGCATGCATTCATCATGTTTTAACAATTACCCATTCCTCTCCTTTTTACTCATAACCCGTAACTCAAGTTTTAGATTTCATGTGCAATTTTTAACATGTGCAATTCCTACCCAGTCACACATTTACTTTTTCACATCACTAGTCGTTATCCTATTTGATTTTCAATGCATTTAGAGGACTCCAAGTGAATAAGTAGGTCTTCTCAGGCACAATTGATCTTGCGCATAATTACGTGCCCAAGTACTCATTTATATCTTAATTTAGTCATGTTTGTCAATTTAAATTAATTATATTCTCATGTAATTTTGTATTATTATAAGCATAAACTAACCAAATGATTAGACCTTGGTTGAAGGTGAAAAATGCAAAGGAGGGGCTTAATATGATAGTTAATGCAAAAGAAGGAAGTTGGAAAAGAAGCTGCAAAGGAGATGGGCTCCCTAGGCCACCAGCATGTCGCGCTAGGCCATTGGCGCGCCCAGTGCCATGCCGAGCTGTGCATGAGCGCACGAGAGAGGTGTCAATCTAGTGCACCCGAGCGTTGGCGCAGTGCCACACCAGGCCATGTTGCATGCTACAGGCCGTGTCACGCCATGCGCCGCGCACGTGAAGAAGCGTGCCATGCGGAGCGAAGTGCAATTCCCTTGCACATGAACTGCCGATGTTAGCCAACTAGTAGGCATGCGTGACCAGTCCATGTCATGCCAGCAAATTGCCGTGATGGGCAGCTTGGCACGGGGCTGGTCCATGGCCAGCCAAAATTTGTAATTTTTCACTTAATATAAATAGGACCCTTAGCTTCTAAAATTATTATCAAAATATTTTGGGAAGCGGAGAGGAGCGAAGGGAGAAGTGAAGAACTTCACCTAGGATTCAAGGTTTTTCATTCTCTTTTACTTATTCCTGTAGGTACATTACTTCAATCATGTTTTTGAGTAATTGTACGAACATGAGTGGCTAAAACCCTTCCTCTAGGGTTGAGGCCCCATGATATGAATGTAAATGCATGAGTTCATCTTTGGTTTGAGTTTTTAGTTGTTGTTTTGTCTTGCATTCTTAATTATTGTTGTTATTATGCTTGATCACCATGAAAACAAACTCATTAAGCTTAGGTAAAAGCTTGAAAGAGTAACCCTAGGTTAGAACACAAGAATACAAGGAGCAAGTTCTTGTCTTTATGATAAGATTCACGATTAGGATAGAAACTATACCTAATTTTCCTTGCTGGGATAATTAAATGGGATGATAGCTAGACACTGACTTAGAATTGTCACATCACCGCTCATAGAAGTAGTTGTGAAACTAAGTTCAGTTAGATGATTAGAGATATGAAAGTCCATAATCAATGACATAAATCTCGTAAACCACATCCACATAGTTAAATTTCTCACGAATTAGGACGTTATATCCCCGCTCAATGATGTAGGTCTGAGACTAGTTTTTTGTGTTTAGAGGCTCGAAAGACTATGAACATTGCATTTTGACTTTGTGAGAAAACAACTGAAGTTTTCATACTTGAACCATTGTGAATTGTAGCATTGCATGATTATCAGGCCTTAACTCTAGTTGCTTCTTGTATTGTTTCCAAATTATCTTGTGATCACCCCTCGATTTAATTACAATTATCAAAAATTCTATTAAATCAACACTTTTGAATGTTAACTTAACATGTGAACTTGGATATTTGCTGAATTAGTCCAATCCGTATGGGTTTGACATCCGACTCTAAAAAAGGCCGCTGTATTACTTGTACGACTGCGTGCGCTAGGGCGCAACAAGTTTTTGGCGTCGTTGCCGGGGACTAGCAGCGTTTAGTGAATTTTTATTTTTTGTGTGATTTTTATTTTTTTAAGTGTTGAAAAATATGATCTTAGTCTGTTATATTACAGGTAACAGGTTGTCCTTGCAGAACTGGCAAGGAATAGAGAGTTGGTGGAACCTTTATTGGAGCTGGAACGCCAATTATATTTGCTTCAAAGAGAAGCAATAGAGAGGAAGCTAAAAAGGTTATAGGAGCAGTTACAACAACTTCCACCAGTAGAGCAAGAAGATTTGAACCCGAACAGATGTGGCAATCCCATTAGCGACAAATGTGACCTCCAGTATCCGCAAATCGGAGCCAGGAGGAAACTTTGAGCTTAAGTAGAATATGGTGAAACTGTTACATTCTAGTGGCTAGTTCACTGGAATGACACATGAGGACCCACAACAACACTTACAGAATTTCCTGGAGATCGGTGATACTTTTTCCCCACTAGAGTGTCAACAGATTATGTCTGACTCACTTTTTTCCCATTTTCATTGTTGGGAGAGGCAAAGAGGTGGTTGAAGGATGAGCCACCGAATTCCATTACTTCTTGGGATGACCTAGAAAGGAAGTTCCTCATCAGATTCTTCCCTTCAGGCAAGACTGCCAAGCTCAGAAGTGAGATATTAAGTTTCAAACAGAGGCTAGAGGAGAACCTATATTTGGCTTGGGAGAGATTTAAGTCATTGTTGAGAGATTGCCCCCATCACCAGCAGTCCAATGAGGTGTTAGCTCACACCTTTGTAGAGAGTCTAGACCCACATACGAAGATATTGTTAGACTCTGCATTGGGTGAGCAAGCACTGGAGAAAACATATGATGAGCTGTACACTCTATTAAACTGAATTGCTCAAGGAAATCCGGAGTGGCATAATGAATCATCACGAGGGGCAGGAAAGAGAGCAGCAGGGCTGATAGAAGTTGACAGTTTCAATGCATTGGCGGCATAACTAGCATCATTGCAGCACCAGATGATGACTCACTTTAGCAAAATGAGTATGAACCAACCGCAGGGACAAGTGAATGCAATTCAACAGGCTCTTAGCTGGTGCAAAATTTATAGTAATAATAGGCACAATGTAGACTCATGCGGGGCCAATCCTGAATCAGTCAATTTTGTGGGGAATGTTCAGAGAAACAATTAGACATATGGGAACACCAACAACAAGAATTGGCAGAGTCGCCCAAATTTTTCTTGGGGTGGTAATCAGAGTCAGAGCTACCAGCAGTCTCAGCAGCAACAGAAGTATCAGTAGCAATACAGGTAGAATAGTGCCAGTCAAGTAGCAGCAACATTGGGGAGATGTTGTAGAAAATCATGGCTACTCAAACCTAACTGGCAGTGAATCGGGCAAGGATGGCTTTAAATTTAAAAAAATTAGCAGATGGCCACCCAAAATTTAGAGAAGCAGATGGGTCAATTAGCAGTTGCTCAGCACACCAGAACTCAGGGAGGGTTACTTAGTGACAAAAAATACAAACCCCCGACAGGTCAATGCCATAAGTCTGAGGAGTGGCAACCAATTGGCTGATGCACCACCGAAGGAAAAGAGAAATGAGGTGCAGCCAGAGTTGATTAGATAGGGTCCATCCACTGTTGAAGGAGATAACCAGAGTGCTGCAAAACATAATGCACAATCATCATTATAGTAAGCATAGAGACCACCACCACCATTCCTGCAAAGGCTCAAGAAGAGCAATGAGGAAGAATATTTTAAAAAGTTCTTTGATATTTTCAAAGAACATCACATTAGTCTTCCTTTAATTGATGTTTTACAGGGAATGCAAAAATATGCTAAGTACTTGAAAGATGTGGTGGCCAACAAAGTTAGGTTGGTGGATGTCCAGACAGTGGCACTTACTGAGGAGTGCAACTATAGGGTGATGAGCAAAATGCCAAAAAGCTCAAGGACCCAAGGAGTTTCACCCTCCCCATATAAATAGGTGAAGATGAAGTTATAAGGGCTCTTTGTGACTTAGGTGCAATAGTAAATCTAATGCCGCTATCTTTGTTTAACACCCTGGGGTTGGTAAGCCGAGGCCCACACGAGTAATTCTACAGTTGGTAGACAAGTCCATAGTGGCACCAGAGGGAATAATTGAGGACCTTCTCATCAAAGTTGGTAAGTTCATCATACCCGCTGATTTCATCATTCTTGACTTTAAAGTGGATGATAAGGTACCCCTGATCTTGGGACGACAATTCTTGGCAATTGGAGGAGTAATTATAAATGTATGAGTAGGTACCCTTAAAATGAGGGTCAATAATGAAGAAGAGCTCTTCAGAGTCTACCAAGAGATCAACCCACCCACACACTACAGAGTCTTTGTAAGATCAGTGTGTTATCAGATGCTAGGTGTGGGGTGGTAGATTCCATGGGTCCACTGCTACAGGATATAATGACACGTCAGCCCAAGTCTGATGGAGGGCTAAAATTAAAGAAGAATATGGAAGAAAAGAGGGACAGAGTGGAGGTTGTTCCCTCTAAAAGAAAAAAGAGAAGAAGATGGTTCTTTAAAGGGAATATGTGTTTGAGGATATCCTAAAAAGGATAGTCCACATCATGCCGTGATGTAAAATCAGGCGCTGCTTTGGAGGCAACCCAAGAGTACCACATGTAACTTTTCTTTTCAGTCTGTGCTGTATTTTATTATTTTTCACTTATGTTGTGTGTTTTGGCTGTTAAGCTCAGATTCAGGGGAAGTCTGAGTACCCGAGGAAGTAAGAGCTAAGGAGCATGACAAAAAGATGAGTATGGGGTTGATGACCCACATGTTAAAAAATGAGGAAAAACATGCTGTTAGCTAGGCCTAGAGGCCTCAAGGAGTATTTCTCATCCTTGTATTAATTTTATTTGATTCTTTGGGGACATAACATAATTCAAGTGTGGAGTGAGGGAAATTTGAAAAATTTTGTGCTTAGTGAATTTGGGTGAAGTTGGTGCTTGATATTATATTATTTTGATGAAAAAGTTTGAGTTGAGCATAATTCACCCACCCTTTGATTTTTATTTTCGGTTCTTTTTTGAAGGGGGAACTTTGAACCAATGAATAAAATTTTTCTTTGTTTGTATATAATGGTGTTAGTCTTAGTTAGGGATTTTTTCTGATGATGGATGGATGAAGACCGTCTTGAAGGAAAATTAGTCAATAGATTTTTGTTGTGAACCTTTAGCTGATTGACAGTTTGATGTTCTTGTTATGTGCTGTACATGGTTGTGAGATGCAAGTGGTGTAACTTTTGAAGCATGTTTAGAAATTGTATAACTCTGTTGGAGACGCCTAGACTCTTGAATATGAATCTATGTGCGTAAGCTTGATTTTGAATTCTTGTGATTAGCTAAGTTAAGAGTCTACTGAATTTGTCTTGAATTGTGCAGATGCTGTGAGTGTAAGGTTTTTTAATATTCCATGCTATTGTGTAGTGTCTAGAACTTTCCTGGTGTGTATATAAAATAAAATGAGGGATGTCGATTGTAGGAGGTGATTTAGGCTTTTCTTGGAATAAGCCCAGTTTTTATCCATCGCTTTTTCTACCTTTAATATATGATCCTAGTTAGTCCCATTAAGCCTTTAGCCTATTCTTTGCTAGCCACAAAATGAGCTTAATCCTTTCTTTTCAATAGCCTCGAATTTGATCCAAAAATACTAAGCGCTTAAGTGAAAATGCAAAAGAGGTTAAGGAGTGAGAAGTTGGAAAAAGAAGGAAAATAGTAGTTGTGGGTGTTGAAGAAAAGACTAGAGGTGCACTTGTTTAAAAAATACACAAGTGTTGGTAGGCAGTAAAAGAAGAAAAAAGCGAAAAAATTGCTTAAGTACTCCTTACTAATAGCCTAAATGTGCCTAATGAAATGGGGGAACAAAGAGGAAAATGTGAATTGAAAAGAATAAAGGTGAAGTAAGAGGATAAATAGCCATAATGAAAGTGTGGTGTATTAAAAGCGCTTAGGGAAGAGAGTCACTATTACCGACCAGAATAGTACCTACCCATCCCTTAGCCTACATTACATCCCATAAAGTCCTACTTGATCTTACTTTTAGACATTCCTAAATTAGTGGAGTAAAACACTAAAGGCAAGCTTATGGTTCAATATATGTTTCATGTGAATTCTTTGTGAGAGTGAGCTTAATTCTTATTCATATACCCATACATGTTATAATTTGAAAATTTATGAGTGAAAAATTGGGTAACTCTCTTGTTGTGAGGGCATATGTTTGATGAAGGATAAATTCATGTCGAATGTCTTACTTAGTTGATTTGCATGAATTTGCAGAGTTTAAGAGTTGATCTTTGAGGCTAGGAAGTTTTAACTTAGTTATATGAGGTTTTTATGGTGAGATATTGTATGCTTTATTTTAAACTTGCTATATACAACAATTGGTGTAGCCGTAGCTTGAATCATCTTGTTTCAATTAGCTACATGTGAGTTCTTCATGTGCATGAGATGTAATAGAGTTGTTCGAGGACGAACAAGGCTTTAAGTGTGGGGTGGTGATCTTGGGAATAATTACGTGCCCAAGTACTATTTCATATCTTAATTTAGTCATGTTTGTCAAATTAAATTGATTATATTCTCATGTAATTTTGTAAAATTATAAGCATAAACTAACTAATGTGATTAGCCCTTGGTTATAGGTGAAAAATGCAAAGGAGGGGCTTAATATGATGGTTAATACACAAGAAGGAAGTTGGAAAAGAAGTTGCAAAGGAGAGGGGCTGCTTAGGCCACCAGTGTGACACACTAGGCCATTGGCATGCCCAGTGCCGTGCCACACTGGGCATGCGCGCGAGAGAGAAGTGTCAATCCAGTGCGCTTGTGCATTGGCTCCACACCACGCCAGGCCATGCTACACGCTACAGGACATGCCATGTGCCATGCACCAAGCGCAAGAAGAAGCGTGCCACGTCGGGCGACACACAATGCCGTTGTGCATGAACTGCCGATGCCAGCCAACCAGTAGGCAAGCTCGACCATTCTGTGTCACGCCAGTAAATTGCTGCGATGGGCAGCGTGGCACGAGTCTGGTCCATGGCCGGCAAAAATTTGTAATTTTTCACTTAATATAAATAGGACCCTTAGCTTCTAAAATTATTATCATGAAACTATTTTGGGAAAGCAGAGAGGAGGGAAGAACTTCACCTAGGGTTAAGAGTTTTTCATTCTCTTTTAATTATTCTTGTAAGTACATTACTTCAATCATGTTTTTGAGTAATTGTACAAATATGAGTGGCTAAAACCCTTCCTCTAGGGTTGAGGCCACATGATATGAATGTAAATGCATGAATTCATCTTGGATTTGAGTTCTTAGTTGTTGTTTTGTCTTGAATTTTTAATTATTATTGTTTTTATGCTTGAAAGAGTAACCCTAGGTTAGAACACAAGAATACAGGGAGCAAGCTCTTGTCTTTATGATAAGATTCGCGATTAGGAAAGGAACTATACCTAATTTGCCTTGCTGGGTTAATTAAATAGGACGATAGCTAGAGACCGACTTAGAATTGTCACATCACCGCTTGTAGAAGTAGTTGTGAAACTAAGTTAGGTTAAATGATTATAGGTACAAAAGTCTATAATCAAGGGCATAAATCCCGTAAACCACATACACGTAGTTAAATTTCTCACGAATTAGGACGTCACATCCCCGCTCAATGATGTAGATTTGAGACTTGTTTGTTGTGTTTAGAGGCTCGAAAGACCATGAATACTGCATTTTGACTCTGTGAGACAACAACTGAAGTTTCCATACTTGAACCATTGTAAATTGTAGCATTGCATGATTATCAGGCCTTAACTCTAGTTGCTTCTTATATTGTTACCCGATTATCTTGTGATCAACCCTAGATTTAATTACAATTATCAAAAATCTCTTAAATCAACACATGTGAAGGTTAACTTAACACGTGAACTTGAATATTCGCTGAATTAGTGCAGTCCCTGTGGGTTCGACATCCGGCTCTAAAAAGGACCACTGTATTATTTGTACGACTGTGTGTGTTAGGCGCAACGACAATAAGTATTTTTACTCGATTTAAAGTGAACAACTTACTTGAGTGATGCGATACTTTCTCACTTTGACTGAAAATCAGAAGGACTGGAGTTGGACTTTGAATTTAACAATGTTATCTGAGCAAAAATCTTGCTCAATTGATCATGTCCTTGAGTTATGGGTGTGAGGCAGTCGTGGGTACTTTTGTGAGCTTGATTTTGAGTGAGTGGGAGAAGGGTCCAATAGGTTTGAAGTTTAAATAACGTTTAGGGAAAATTTGAAAATCTGGGATGAGTCGGGTAATTTTAATCTTTTTGACCCGTCACGGACTCGTACTAAGAGTTGTTAGGAAGGACCTACGACTCTTCCCCGGGACTCGTAATAGAGATGTTAAGAAAACTTACTTATGGACCTAGGAGTACATCATACGACCCGTGCTATGAAGGTACGGCCCGTATTATGACTCATAGGTCTCTCTTACTTTGAGGTCCATGCCTTGAATAGTTCATAACCACAAAGAATAACACGACCTGTACAATGAAGTTATGAGTCATAGGACTAATGTGCTGTGAGTTTACAACACTTTCGATGCTTAAAATTGAGAAAATAGCATGGACTTAGGTATATTTTATATGGATATAAGGCACTTTTACTTTGATTTTAGGGAAAATAAGTGTTGGAACAAAGATGTGTAAAAGAAGCCTTAAAATGCAGAAAATAAACCAAAGTACCAGTCCCAGTATGAGCCGTACCTTGATTATACGAGCCATACTGAGAACTGTAATGAATGTCAGAATGCTGAATTGGGAAGTAGGCAACCTACGACTCTCAGTATGAGCTGTAACTGGAGTGGTGGAAATATTCAGAAGAAATTGCACAAAGGCAGACTCCTGGTACGAATGGACTCATGAACCATGGGACTAATGTACGAATTGTACCAGGAGCCATGGTGAACTTCAGAAGATTTTCAGTACTTGGAAAAACTTCAGGCACTATAGATTGTATCAGTCATGGAAATAGAGTACAAGTCGTACCACAACACTCGTGAAGAATTTCATAAGATGTTAGAGTTCTCATGGCTATACCATGGAAATAATATATGACTTGTAGGATGAAGGTCCTAGTCGTACCATCTTGCCAACACTTAGCCAAATCTACAACAGCCAGGAACTTACGGAAAGCAGGTACAACTCGTACAATCTTGTTATGGGTCCTAGGTCCAATCGTGGCACAGTCGGCACTAGATATGGAAAACTCCCTTTTTGTTTAGAAAAAGGTTTCTAATGTCTGTATAAATATGCTTAACATTTTACTTTAGTGAGAGGGGGACAGATTGAGTTAGAGATCTGTAAATAGTTATTTGTGTGAATTTTTATCAAGTGTTGAGGAGTAATGCTTAGGATCAAATTCTTAATTTCTTACATCGTTCTTGAGGTTGTTCTTATAGTCAAATCTGATTCCTTCCAATTGCCGCTGTGTGTATTTAATTATGTGTTATAAACGTGAATTACAATCTTACAACCATGAGAGGCTAAAACCTCCACAACTAGGGGTTGTGGGACCATGTCGGGTTAACAAACTAGGGTTGCACAAAAGTGATTCAAAACCAATACAAAAATCTTGTATTGTATTCTCTTCATGTTTAAATATTTCTTAACGGGTGTACTATGTTAGGACTTGCCCAAATTCTTTACTTTCTTAAACCTAGAGAAGTAGAGATTAGAAAAGAAAAATTACAACAAAGCCTTGATCTTTATGATCATTGCATTAACTTGAACTGTGGTGGCAGGATAGTTAAAATTTGGAAAATATTGATAACGGTTAGTTTGAAATTGCTCATGAGACCTGACCTGGTGATTGAGTATGGTCATCTAAAAGGGACAAACCAGTTGTTTGGATGATCCATAGTTATCAGTTCTACAAGTAAGCATTGGGATTGATCATGTGTGTATACCTGAAGTAGTTATGAATCCATGGGGAAAACTCATACTAGTTGTTTTCAAATCTTGATTTAAATCTCAGTTATAATCTTTGCTTTTACATTGTTTTCTTGAAACCCCCAATTTGGAGATAATTCACCAACAAGTTCACTTATCAACACTAGTCTAGATCTTACGCTATTCCCTGTGGGTTCGAACCCAACCTCTTAGTTGGGTTCTTTATAGACAACACTCACTTCATACTTTTCCAGGAAGTGTGAGTTTGAGTGTTATCGAAAAGTGGCTCCGTTGTCGGAGAATACGAATGCGATTAGATCAATTGCTTGTATTTGACTTTTGGTTGTTATTTCCTGAATTACGTTTTCTTTTTGTTTTTTTAGATATCCACAGGTTTTTGCTTAGTGAATTCCAAGTACTCGTCGGAGTGGAAATCCCTTGATTCCTATGGATCTTGAACTTGAATGAACACTGCTAAGGATGGAAAATCAAGAGAAAAGAGATGCCTGCATAGCTGAAGAAGCTTGGCAAGCTGCACTTCAGGATGCTCGAGATGCTCGAGATGAGGTCGTGAATGCTGGTTGACATGGGAGGGGCAATAGAGGCCTAAGATATGCCCCTCAATTCTTTGATGAAGATGACCCAAACATCAATGAAGTCGGGTCAATCAGAGCAATATTACCACCACCACTGCCTACTGGGGCCAAATTTGACATCACGAGCACCATGATTCAATTTCTAATCATGAAAGGGGTGTTCAGTAGTCATGCATCTGACAATGCGAACCTGTACCTGATGAACTTCGTTGGAATATGCAAGGCGTACAGGTTGCTCGGAGTTAGCCAAGACACCATCAGACTCAGACTCTTTCCCTTTTCTCTGTCTGGGGAGGCCACTTTATGGTTATCAGAGTTGCCCAAGGACTCCATAACCAATTGGAGGGAGCTTAAGCAAGCTTTCTTAGAGAGATTCTTCCCACCCTTTAGGATGCTGTAGCTCAAGGACGAAATTTATAACTTCCAACAACTTAAAACTGAGGCACTTCATGAAACATGGCTAAGGTTCAAGAAGAAGTTGACAAAATGCCCGAACCATAAGATTCCAGATGACAGTTTGTTGGAAATCTTTTAAAGGTCCTTAAATAATAGTACCAAAGCTGTAGCAGACACAATGGAGGGAGAAGCACTGATGAGTCACACCTAGGAGCAAGCCGCCACTATTCTTGACACGGTGACAAAAACAAACAGGGCATGGAACGCCCGGGAGGTAGACACAGCGGCCGGTACATATGCTGTTAGTTTGACTGCAGACAAAAGTAGGAAAGAAGAAGAGCATGACCAGGAGCTGGCTCATATGCGCACATCATTGGATTTTCTTACTATGCACATCATGGGAGCTGGAGCTAGAAAGCTGAATGTAGTGGGGACATAAGAAAAGAAGCTAGGGCTAGACTACTCAGATTCTAAGGAGGAGGCAAACTTCTTGGACAACCAGGTGGTAGGTTTTCGAGCCAACGCTCAAGGGTCTGGACAAGACACTTGGTGCCAAGGTTTCGAAAACCAAGGTAGGAACCAATATAGAGACAACTATAACCAGAATGGGTACAGAGATAGAAGCCGAGGTTGTGAGTGTGAAGGAGACTGGAGAAGGAATGGTGGCTACCACAACGACCAAGATGGATTGTACGTGCCTCCTAATGCACGTGAGGGGGAGGCTGGAAATTCAAAGTCAAAGAGCATGATGGCTGAGATGCTAAAAAAGGTGAGGTCCACAGATGATCAATTGAAAGACATTCGTAGTGATATATCAATCATGGGTCAGAGAGTGGAGTCACATGTGACAACTATCAAGCAGATTGAATAGCAGCTAGGGCAATTGTTAGCATCCACGAACCATAGGAAAAAGGGTACTCTACCTAGAAACATAGTTCAAAATCCAAAGAATGATGGTCACTGTATAGCTATGATGACTAGGAGTGTAAAGACTACTGTTGACCCCCCTCTACCGATTGTAGATAAAAGGAAGAAAGAGAGCGTGATTGAAGATGATGGAGATGTTGCTGAGAAGGAACATAATGAGGATGATGAGTTGCCTGAGGCCCTAATTGGTGAAAAGGGCCTGAAGTTGAACAAGGAGCAATGCAAATTTACAAGGCTATTCCGCAACCACCGCCACCTTTCCCTAAAGAATGAAGAAGGCTGACAATGGTAAGTTTTAAAAATTCTTGTCAATGCTCAAATAGTTATCTGTAAACATACCATTGGTCGAGGCGTTGGAACAAATGCCGGGATATACTAAGTATATGAAGGACCTTGTGACGAAGAAGAGGTATGTGAGCTATGAGCCTGTTGATAATGTACACCATTGTAGTGCCATAGCTTCACGGGTCCTGACCAAGAAAAAGGAAGAACCAGGTACTTTTACCATTCCATGCACAATTGGCGATGTTAAGTTCGCAAGGGCACTTTATGATCTGGGAGCAAGCATAAATCTGATGCCACTAGATGTGTTTAAGAAGTTGGGCTTGGGAGCCCCCACACCGACTACCATGCGGCTGTTGATGGCCGACAGAACTATGAAGAAGCCTGTGGGGATCCTGTTCGATGTTCTTGTCAAAGTTGACAGATTTATATTCCCAGCAGACTTTGTGATCCTTGATTGTGAGGTTGATTATGAGGTCCCCATCATTTTAGGGTGACCATTCCTAGATACTGAGAAGGCCTTAGTAGATGTGGAGGTTGGTCAGTTAAAGTTCGGACTAAATAAAGAAGAGGTTACCTTTAACGTTTGTTGGTGAATGAAGCAACCAAAGGAATATAGATTGGTGTAAGCGATAGAAGATGAATCTGAGTTCCTTGACGAAGTTTGAGTAGTCAAATGACTTGCATCGTACTGCGACGTTAAATCAGGCGCTTCTTGGGAGGCAACCCAAGTGGTGGGCTTGGTGAATTCTGAGTAATTGAGCCACCTGCACTGTGTCACGATGTTAAATCAAGCGCTTATTGGGAGGCAACCCAAGTAACTTAACTAATGCGCGTTTCGTGTACAGGGGAAACAAAAATAGGTAGCAGAAAAATTGCTGAAGAGGCAGGTTTTATGGTTCTCAGTACGACTCGTGAGAGGGTTGTACAAGTCGTAGCACGAGTTGTGGTGAGAATTAGAGATGTACTTTAGTGCATAAGTTCAGGATACGGTTAGTCCTACTACTCGTTATGTCATTGTACGGATTGTAGTACCCACTGTCCCTATGAACTATGCAAGGCATAGACCACAATGGAAGAAAGACCTACGAGTCATAGTACGAATCGTATCCTTGTAGTACGAGTCATAATATGTTCTCGTAGGTCCACAAGTAAGTTTCTCAATCTCTCTGTTATGGGTCTAAGGGACAAGTCATGATGGGTCAAAAGTTGTAAAAACACCCAACTCGGCCTAGATTCTTTCCCAGTCTGAGAAGGCAGCTGAGGAAAGAGCTTAGGAGTTGGGAAGCGACTCTAACACAGAAGAGAGGTCTGAGGAGATCCAATCCAGAGAGGCAAGTAGCTGTGCTGGTTCAGAGGAGGAGGCACTAAACGTTGAGTAGGAGAAGACTCCGCCTACGAAGAACCGTACTATCTGGTGGAGAGTGCTAGGAGCTTAGGAGATATATGAGTAGGGCATTGATCTAACCACCAAAAATAAGCCTAGACAGAGCATTCAAGAAGAGCCGCGGATCCTCACAAATTCATTGAATGAGGATACTGTAGATGAGACCCTGATAAAGAGAAATAAGAAAGAGAAAAGAGAAAGCTAGCAGGCACGAGTAGAGAGCCTATAAACTCACGATGCACACTTGTCAGAGCTGCAGGAACGAGCTAGAAGAGCAGATAGCTCCACCATGGTCCAGACTGAGCTTGCCAGTGGTAAGGACCCTTCAGGTGAGCCACATTCAGCCCCGACCCTTTTAGAGGCAGCAGAGACGGTCAAGACTACTGAGGGGGTAGCTACTCCCCCTGTTGCCCCACCAGTGAGTGCGCCGGCCACTGCCAGCGCCATGATTGTAGCGGAGGCACCTTCTCCACAGGATGAAAAGAGCGCTTAGAGCGCCCTAGGTATGTTCCCTTCCTTATATGCTTATATTCTATGCTTCCAGAATGAAACATGCTTTTTAAAAAGGGGAGGGGGTGTACTTGTATTTCTTGGGGATTTTGATTCGTCCGAGGGTTTTATTTGCCGTTTTTCTTTTTCCTCGAGCATGCTATCTAGTAGAACCAACATGTGTAGGATTTTAGTTTTTGTGCAATTTTTGTTTAATCAGAAAATAGCTTAGGAGTACTCAGCCAATAAAGTGCACTAGATTTGATATTTTTGGAAAATTGACCCTGTCAATTTTTTTTTGAGAATTAGCCGTGGACTTGTGATTGCATGCATGATTTTTGTGGATATTTTTATGTCATTTAACATATTAGAATGTGTAGTGTTTGTTAATCCATGAATAAATCGGACATGTAGAGTGAATATACATCATGTACCATGAGTGAGTGAGGTCTGATACCTAATTCAATACTGTGTAGAGGATCTAGAACTTGTCCGATTGGTCTTTGCATAGGTTTTAGGATGGTTGGTCAGGAAAGGATCATAAGTCATTTTTATTGAGCTCATTTTTAGCCTAAATAACCCTACCGAAACCATATGATTCCCTTGATCCTAATTTTTGAGCCTTGAATAGACCATTTTTCTTTGATTAACCAATAACCAATTAACTGTACCCATTTTTATAATGAACCCGTTTTGGTCCTGGTCCTTCCTTGGACATTGTGAACCTCAACATAGGAAAAATGTCTAAGTTGAGGGTGGCTAGAGTAGGGTTACATAAATAATGGGAAGGTGAAAAAAGAAGAGAAAAGAAAAAGATGAAAAATGAGGTGTGGTGTGACAAAAAAAAAAGAAAAAGAAAGAACAATTGAAAATGAAAATGTCAAAAAGAGAATGATGCATGAAAAGTTCAAAAATATACCACACTCATACAAGTGTATAAAAAGGGTGAAAAGGGAGGAAAAAATGGAAAAAAGTAAAAAGGGTGGAAAAAGTGAAAAGAAAAACTAGAAGAATGGAGCCACATGTATGTTGTGCCAAGGAGGGGTTTAGTAACTCAAAAGATTCCATATATACCTTACCCAACCCGAAAGCCTACATTACAAGACAAAGCAAGTCCTATAGTGATCCTAACCTAACCATCTGACAGACCGAAGTAGAGAAAATATCACAATCCGAACATACACTCGGATCGTAGACGCGGGACAAGGAGCCCCGAGAGACCCCAAGTCAACCCATGGCATGAACCTACATCTAATTCAATCACATAAGTGGAAGACTTAACATAAGAAAGAATAAACATGTCATAACAACGAAGAAAGGACAATACATGATCCAGACATGACGGCTAAATACAATTTATAGTCTGAAAAGCCTCTAATCATGAAAGACGGGTTGATGGGACAACTCCCCAACTAACCCAACAATTTTGAAACTGAAAGAAAAGCATAGAGTCTAGACATATGCCCCTCAGAACATGAGGACTCACCAAATAAGATGATAACAATCTCGGAAGCACTACTGAGGAGGGTGAGCCTGAGAGCTGGGTCTTGTATCATGAAATGATACAACATAGAAAGTATACGGTCAGTACGTGGAATGTACTGAGTATGCAAGGTAAGTAAAACAAACATTTAAAACATATAAAACACATAAATGATCGTAAGAGTAGGACATCATGCTCGTATCATTAATCATCACAATATGTCATAAGGCCCAAGGTTTTCAAAACATTCGTAATGTAAACATAGTCATAATCATCAAGAAAGAGCTTTACATAACATAACTTGAGCCAAAATACTTAATCATAACATGCAAAAATCATGAGGAACGGTGGGAGATTCTCTTAACCAACATACCCTATATGAGCACACATGAAGCCCGGCTTGTAATGCTAGTCGAGAGGGTGTCCATACCTTTCTAAGAGTCGAACCATGAAAGTGTGACGTCACCATGAAAAGGGCCATTTGGGCCAGGGACAGTCCTATAGGAGGTCCTAACATACCTACGGTGGCACATAGTTTGTGAGTCCAGGGCAAAACCTAGGCCCGGAACCTACTCGGTGTTTGATATTACTCCGAAAACATAGATAGTGCTCATAGTATAACATACATGAATTCATGGGCTAGTTAAATTGTGATAGTCATAAATATACTTGTACATACGTGAACTAGCCATGAAACAAGGCCCATGAGTTGGCCAAAACATAATTCATGATTCATAAGGTTCATACATACTTGTAAATCCTGCATGTAGCTTGAAATTCATAAAATCATGATGGGAAGTATCATAAATCCATAATTCAAAATGTAAATCATGTTGGGCTCATAAATTTCATCATTGGAAGAAAAGATCTTAAATTGATTCATCATGGGTCATGCGTAATTAGGCGTAATTTCATAGAAATTGAAATTGATGACATTATATGTTATACCCCGTAGAATTCCCGGCACCTAAATGACCTATTCACACGTTGGTTAAGCATATTTGAAGGCCATACGTGCTAGATAAATGCCCGGGAAAAGATCGGACGAGAAACCTGTCGAACCATCGCGGAAGGAGCCGAGGCAGAGCCCCTCCGCGATGGCAGCGTGTCACGGAGGTGGAGCCTCTGCGTTGGCTCCGTGACACGTTGGCCTTGTCCAGGCCCAAGTATATAAAGCCCCTCTTCGGTTTTAAATGATTTAAACACTTGTAAATTTCCAGAAAACAGAGCAAATCGGCAGAGAAGGAAAAAGGAATGAAGTAGTAATATAATTTTCGTCCGATTACGCTGCTAAACGTTGTCCAAACTCAAATTAACCTCAGATACCGAGGTATTTAGCAACAGAGAGCATTCCTACGGATTTAGTTTCGTGAAATACGGCCGACGAATCGTCGAGCTACCGAGCTAAGGTAAGTGGAATTGCTCTAAATTAGTGTCTATGTGTTCCTAGCTGTGAAGTGAATATTTCTCCCTTCTGGACCGCTGAAAAATAGCGAGTTTTCGACCGTCTTTTTATAAGCCTAAGTTTAGGCTATAAACTATATCGAAAGTGACGTTGCTCTTTACAATAAAGCTATATTTAGTATTGATTGACATATTTATGAATGCAGTTGGGAGAAAATAGTTGAAGTACTAGCCGAGCCTCGTCCGACAGCCGGATAGTTCAAGGATAAGGTATGTAAAGTTAGTTTCCTCGGCAAGTTAGTAATCTTGGTACAGTACAGTAATTTAAAGGCCAGTAGAATATTTAGAAGCCATGTTTGACGTTTACTATGAATGATGGTACGATACTAGAAACATTATGTTATGATCAGCACGAGATTTGCTAGCACGATATAGATTCTAATATAAGTGTTAAGAACTGCACAGCATACTCAGTATGTGATGTGACACAGAATGTTAGGATATCATTGTATTTAGTTGAAACCCAGTAAAGTGATGTAATATCTGTAAGGCATCTCAGAAATAGAATGATAAGTTAAAATGGAGTTGGAAAGCATGTTAGGAATAGTAAATCATGTTACTATAGAAACTCAGTATACAACATGGGTTTCAGCAGAAATACTATATCATGTTCAGCATTAGACTCAGTACTGCATGGCAGAAGATTATATTTATATATATCTACTATCATCAGTCTCAGCATGTATTAAATATGTACATATCACTATCACTAGTTCAGCATGCAGTATGTACAAACTCTTTACTATCATTAGTTCCAGTATGTGGTATATGCCGATAGTATTACTGGTGAGACTGTTGTATTGTTTGGGGTTGGATTACCTAGCATCCATGACCGCCCAGGGTTAATAGCTGTATCGACTCGTCCGCCAGAGGACGAGGATACGTCGCTCTACGAAGTGGCATGCCGTCCCACAGGGGACGAAGATGGGATGCCGGTTTTCCCCATATTGTGCCTTGGTCGGCCCTTATACACCCCCATCGAGCGGATACGCCCGGGGTGTTGATTCAGGAGTCCCCCGAAGTCAGGTACAGTTATAGTCAGGGGCTCAGTGAGCCCAAGTGCATACCCAGGGGACCGACAGGATGCTTACAGGGTTTATAGGAGATGGGATGACCGGGGTAGGGGTATAGATTCTGTGCTGGTTGTACCTCTCGGCTTATGGGGGCTGGGTAAGGTTTGTGTGTGCTATGTTATGTTATGTTATGTTATGCCATGTTATGTTAGATACGAGTAGATCAGCTATAGAACGATACGTCTCCAGGTATGACTCCTACTCTTTCCAGTATAATTGAGAGAAGGTATGACTTACATTATCAGACAGTTAATCTATTCTCTCTACTTCAGTTTCATCAGTAATATTATTGTTTTCAGATATTTCTTTCAGTTATTGCTTTACATACTCAGTACCAGCGGTACTGACGCCCGGTGGGGCGCTGCATTTCTTGCCTGCAGGTACTCATAGATTAGCAGGCGATACCACGTGATTCCTGTCAGCGATCGAGCATTCAGCTCCTGTCATCCGGAGACTGAATCCTAGAGGTGTATTCCGTTTCTTTTGTGGTACAGTACGGGTAGGTCGGGGCCCTGTCCCGATCATTTCTACTGTTATTCCTAGAGGCTTGCAGTCTGTATATATTTCCCTGTGGTCAGTTGAGCCGGTCGTGTGAGGCCGTGCAGTTGTGTAGCTGTTAGAACTTGTGTTTCCTTTATGTTGGCCATGTGGGGCCATAGTTCAACAGTAGTGGTGACCTTGCCGGTCACGTAGCTAACCAGTACTTCATGGTTAAGTTATAGATAACTAGACAGCATGGTGGCCTTGTCGGCCCGCATAGGTTTCCCTATATTGACATGTTTCTGGTCAGCTGTTAGTACAGGTACAGGAGGCTATAGGCCAATGGGCAGGGGGCTATATTTACAGCTGTCATATAGCCCTTTGTTTCCAGAAATGTGAGTTAGAGCCAGCCAGGCACCAGATGTGCCCAGGCTTAGCAGTCCAGCAGTTCAGGTCCTAGTAGGGCACCAGGTGCCAGTAATACCCCCCAAGGCGGGGTTTGACATTATAAATGATTTAAATAGTAAAAACTGATTAAAAACCCATAGATTATGATGAGAATCTAAAATCACCAAACCCATTATCAAATCACTAGACTTTTATAAAATCATCTTCAAAACCCCATGAGTTTTAATAAAATTTTTGTAAAAACCATAGAGGATGGGCATGGGTGTGGAAGAAATCACCCATTGATAGCCTTACATGCCTGGGAAAGCTGATTCTTAACTTCCCTCGATAGCCCAAGAAGAAATAGATGAAGAACACCTTGAAATCACCTAGATCACCCTTCTATCACCTTCCCAAACCTTTACATGCATGAATGAGGACTTAGTCTAGTCTATTCCCTCTTAAACCACCCTTTTTATGTTAGAACGACGTAGTATAGGCTCCAAGGACTTAGGAATTATGGAAAAGCCCTTACTAAAATCTCAAAATCTTGTTTACTGCCAGTCCCCACGAGGGACTAGATGACTCGTCACCAGGGACCACGACTCGTGGCCTTGAGTTGTAAGGTACACTGCCGAAATTTACCTTGGGACCCCACGGAGGACACCACGAATCGTGGTGGGTGACCACAACTCGTGGTCATCATCTGTGGTCCACACTGCCCAACCATCTTGCCAAAACATCCAGTCTAGGCCACGGGTGACCTCATGAGTCGTGAGGCCTGACCACGACTTGTGGTCATGCCCGTGGTCCTCTCTATGAGTCCTGCCAACCCTGCTGGACCATGAGTCACATCACAACTTGTGGTCACTCCTCACGAGTCTCCTCACGATTCGTTTTGTGACCTGGTGTGGAATTTCAGTTTTTCACTGTTTTGACTCCCGACTCTGATTTTTGGTTTTCGGGGTATAACAATATCTCCCCCTTGGGAACATTCATTCTTAAATGCTAGAAACACGCAAAACTTAGAATAATACATCCATCATTTGCAAATACTGATCATTTAAACTGAAAACTAACGGAATGACTACCTCTGAAAAAACCTACATAGCGAAACCGAATTCAGACATTACATATATCTATCGTTACATAAATCAAATTGTGCACATGAGCTGAACATGGAAACTAATTAGAGAATTAGGGAAAAATTGATACCTTGAACTGAAACTGAGCCGGTAGGGAATAGGTGAGGGTATTTAGCCATCATATTCGCTTTGGCTTCCGATATAGCTCCCTCAACATGTTTTCTCCATAACACCTTTACAGAAGCTACTTCTTTGTTCCTCATCCTCTGAACCTGACGATCCAAGATTGCAACTAGAATTTCCTCATAACTAAGGCTATCTTTCACGCCAACCGCTGTCCATCGGGACTACTAGAGCTGGATCTCCCAAGCACTTCTTCAAAAGCGACATATGAAACACGGGATGTATAGAAGATAACTCTGAGGGCAGGTCCAACTCATATGCTACCTTACCAACTCTTCTCGTGATTCGGTAGGGACCAACATAGCGGGGACTGTGTTTTTCTTTCTTCCCAAACCGCATGACTCCCTTCATGGGAGATACCTTTAGAAATACCCAATCGTCTACCTCAAACTCCAAATCTCTTTTTCTCACATCCGCATATGACTTTTGATGACTCTAAGCGGTTTTCAACCGGTCCCTTATACTCTGAACTTTTACTGTAGCCTATGAACTGAATCAGGCCCTATCATAGCTTCCTCACCAACCTCAAACCATCCAATGGGTGATCTACACCTTCGTCCATAAAGAGCCTCGAACAGTGCCATTTGGATGCTAGAGTGATAGCTATTATTATAAGCAAATTAGATCAAGGGCAAATGATCATCCCAGCTACCTTTGAAATCCATCACACATGCTCTCAACATGTCCTCAAGAGTCTGGATTGTTCGTTTGGCTTGACCATTTATTTGCGGATGAAAGGCAGTGCTGAGCTTAACTTGAGTCCTAAGCCCCTTCTGAAATGACCGCCAGAACTGGGAGGTAAACTGAGTACCTCAGTCTGAAATAATAGAGAAGGGCACTCCATGTAACCGAAGCAACTCCTAAATATACAACTTGGCATAATCATCCGCTGAATCTGTGGTTTTGACCGGTAGAAAGTGTGCAGCCTTAGTCAACCTGTCGACCACCACCCAAATGGAGTCATGTTGCCGACGAGTACGGGGAAACCCAGTTATGAAATCCATATTGATTTCATCCCACTTTCAAGTAGGAATGCTAATATCCTGAAGTACGCCTCCCGGTCTTTGCTGCTCGACCTTCACTTGCTGACAGTTCGCGTACTTGGCTTCGAATTCTGCAATATTCCTCTTCATGCCGTTCCACCAATATATTTCTCGTAAATCATGATACATCTTGGTGGCACCCGGATGAATAAAGTACCTAGATCCATGTGCCTCATGCAATATCCGGTCCGTCAAATCATCTACGTCTAGAACACACAGACGACCCTAGTACCGCAACACACCATCTCCCCCTTGGGAGAAAACCTCCACCTTATGACTTTGGACAAATTCTTTAAGCTTTACCAAAATTGAATCCTGATCTTGCCTATCCTTCACATCAGTCACCAAGGACAATTCGGATCCATTTTGCACAACAATACCGCCATCAGTCGAACTCCCAACCTTGTAAGTCGTTGGACATCTTTCACCAACTCTTTCTTTCCTTCATACACGTGGGACACACTCTCCATAGAGAGCCTACTAAGTGCGTCCGCGACCACATTAGCCTCACCCAAGTGGTATAGATCACGCATATCGTAGTCCTTAAGTAGCTCCAACCACCTCCTTTGTCGAAGATTGAGATCTTTCTGCGTAAACACATATTGAAAGCTCTTGTGGCCCGTAAATACATCCACATGGACCCCATTCAAGTACTACCGCCATATCTTCAATGCAAACACCAACGCAGCCAATTCAAGATCATGGGTCGGGTAATTCTTCTCATGGATTTTCAACTGCCTTGAGGCATACACTATCACTTTCCCATGCTGCATCAACACACACCCAAGTCCAATTCTTGAAGCATCACAATATACTACAAAACCATCGGTACCCTCGGGTAGGGTCAACACTGGTGCTGAAGTAAGTCGAGTCTTCAACTCTTGGAATATTTTCTCATAAGCCTCCGACCATCGAAACTTTACCTTTCTTTGAGTCAACTTGGTCAATGGTGCTTCCATAAATGAAAATCCCTCAAAAAATCTCCGACAGTAACATGCTAGGCCCAAGAAACTTCGAATTTCAGAAGGATTCACCGGTCTGGGCCAATTCTTCACTACCTCAATTTAATGAGAATCCAATCTTCTGACCTCACTCGATACCACATGGACCAAAAGGCCATAGAGTCTAGCCAAAACTCACACTTACTGAACTTTGCATACAAATAACGATCCTTGAGAATTTGCAGCACTACTCTAAAATGAGCGGCATGCTCCTCCTTGCTTTGAGAGTATATAAGGATGTCATCAATAAACACGATCATGAACATGTCAAGATATTGCTTGAATACCCTATTCATTAGGTCCATAAAAGCTGCAGGCACACTGGATAGTCCAAATGACATAACTACAAATTCATAATGGCCATACCGGGTTCTGAAGGCTGTCTTCAGGATATCACACTCCCGAACTCTGAGCTGATGATACCCGGACCTGAGATCTATCTTTGAGAAATATCTGGAACCCTGGAGCTGGTCAAACAAATCATCAATCTTGGGTAAGGGGTACCCGTTCTTGATGGTGACCTTATTCAACTGCCGATAATCAATACACATGCGAAGGGAACCATCCTTCTTTCGTACAAAGAGAATCGATGCACCCCATGGAGACTTACTCGGTCTAATGAAACCTTTATCCTACAAGTCCTCCAATTGCTTTTTTTAACTCTTTTAGCTTGGCTAGAGCCATCCTGTACACAGGAGTAGAAATAGGCTGTGTATCAGGTAAGAGATCAATGCCAAAATTAATTTCCCTCTCAGGAGGAACACCTGACAAATCATTGGGAAAAAACTTGGGATACTCACACACTATCGGAACTGACCAGATAGTTGGGGTCTCGGATTCAACATCCTTAACCCTAAATAGGTGATGTATATAGCCCTTAGAAATCATTTTCCTGGCCTTAAGGTATGAAATAAACTGGCCGGCTGGTACAACTGACTTACCCTTCCACTCTAAAACTAACTCACTCGAAAATGGGAATTCCACCGCATGGTTCCTACGATTTATCGAAGCATAACATGCAAACAACCAATCCATACCCAAAATGATGTCAAATTCAGTCATAGCTAACTTTACTAAGTCTGCGGCAGTGACCTTATGTAATACTGTGATGGGGAAACCTCTATACACCTGCCTAGCTACAACTAATTCACCGACTGGGATAGAGACTTAGAACGATTCTGACCAAATTTCAGGGATAACTCCAAAACTACTAGAAATATAGGGAGTCACAAAAGACAAAGTAGATCCTGGGTCTAACAAGGCATAAGCATCAATATGGAAGACTTGTAACATACCAGTGACCACATCTGGCGAAGCCTCCTGCTCCTGGCGGGGAACTAAAAAATAAAATCTATTTTGGCGCTGACCGCCTACTAAACTAGTAGAGGCACCTTGCTAAGGGGGACATGCTGCTGGAGCGATAGAATTGGCTACTGTCACACGGGCCCCACCGACCTCTGACCTGGCTGAGGGGCAATCCCTAAGTTTGTGCCCAGGTTTACCACACCTGAAACACACATCTGAGCCAACTATGCACCTCCCGATATGATTCTTGCTGCAATTCACATAAGCTGGAAAGGTGCATGCCACCTGCATGCTACCCTGACCCCTCGAGTCGAAGCCTTGCTCCTCTGATCTCCTTTGAACCTAGAAGGCGTGCTTTCCGATGATGGAATCAGAGCGATAGACTTGTGCTAGGACTTCTGACACTGTCCACCTCCTGACTTGACTTGAGAAGTTCCATAACTGTCAGTCCTGGCCCTCTTGGACTCCCTTTACCTCTAGTAGACCAACTCCATTTGCTGAGCATGCAACACAATGCGGGGAAAATTGATATCCCGATCTAGCATGGCGATCCTACAATCCTTGTCCAAATAATCTACCACTCTATGCTCAAAATGACTCACCCGAGCCCTCTAGTCCGCCACCAACTCTGGAGCATACTTAGATAATCGAGTGAACTCCAATGCGTACTCCTAAACAGATATGTTACCCTGCTTCAAATTAACAAACTCTGCTGCCTTGAGCTCCCTCATCTCCCAAGGGAAGAACCGATCCATAAAGGCCGCGAGAAACTCCTCCCAATCTATTAGGCCTGCACCTACTGCCCTTGCATCTCTCCACTGCTTATACCAAATATTGGCCACTCCCTTTAGCTGATGGGAGGTCAAGTCAACACACTCTCCATTGTTCACCCCCATAACTTGGGTGATCTTCAAAATCTCCTCAATGAAATCATGGGGATCCTCGTCCACCTTCGACCGTGTGAACTCAATAGGGCTCATCCTCAAGAAATCCCTCACCTTGGCTGCCGCAACATTTCCATTCTGAGGGTAATGCACCACTGTCTGGTTTTGAGTCTGTGCCGTCATGGCCTGCACCAGCATCTGAATCACTGCCCTAAACTTAGCGTGGGCAGCTGGCTCTGGTGCGTGCTCCTCGTGAAGGGGTGGGGCTGGCTGGTACTCCTCACCATTGACACCCTCATGATCATTACCTTTACCATTTCTTCTGGGGTTCACTTGGCATGGAGGCATGATGTTGCAAATGTGAATAGCACGAATTAGAAAGGTAGAGGACTTTTCATCGCACTACATAGATCATGAAAGAAGGGAACATTTCCTAAGCGTCTAGTAGCCTCTTTGTCATAAGTGTGGCGTGTTTCACACCCATGAAAAGGACTCTACTTAATGCGGCTTTTAGAAACCCTAGGACACTTCAAACTTATTGCTCTGATACCAAGTTTGTCACGACCCGAACGTACACCCGGATCGTAGACACGGGACAAGGAGCCTCGAGAGACCCCAAGTCAACCCATGGCATGAGCGTACATATAGTTCAATCACATAAGTAGAAGACTTAACATAAGAAAGCATAAACATGTCATAACAACGAAGAGAGGACAATACATGATCCATACATGATGGCTGAAAACAAATTATAGTCTAAAAAGCCTCTAATCATGAAAGACGAGTTGATGGGACAACTCCCCAACTAACTCAACAATTTTGAAACTGAAAGAAAAGCATAGAGTCTGAACATATGGCCCTCAAAACATGAGGACTCACCAAATAAGCTGCTAACAATCTCGGAAGCACTACTAAGGAGGGTGAGCCTGAGAGACGGGTCTTGTATCATGAAACGATACATCATAGAAAGTATGCGGTCAGTACGTGGAATGTACTGATTATGCAAGGTAACTAAAATGGACATTTAAAATGTATAGAACTCATAAATGATCGTAAGAGTAGGACATCATGCTCGTATCATTAATCATCACAACATGTCATAAGGCCCAAGGTTTTCAAAACATTCGTAATGTAAACATAGTCATAATCATAAAGAAAGAGCTTTACTTACCATAACTTGAGTCAAAATAAATAATCATAACATGCATAAATCATGAGGAACAGTGGGAGATTCTCTTAACCGACATACCCTATATGAGCACACATGAGGCTCGAATTTGTAATCCTAGTCGGGAGGGTGTCCGTTCCTTGCCAAGAGTCGAACCATGAAAGTGTGATGTCACCATGAAAAGGGTGATTTGGGCCAGGAACAGTCCCATAGGAGGTCCCAACATACCTATGGTGGCACGTAGTTTGTGAGGTCCAGGGCAGAACCTAGGCCCCGAACCTTCTCGGTGTTCGATACTACTCCCAAAACATATATAGTGCTCATAGTATAACATACATGAATTCATGAGCTAGTTAAATCGCGATAGTCGTAAATATACTTGTACATACGTGAACTAGCCATGAAACGAGGCTGGTGAATCAATCAAAACATAATTCATAAGGTTCATACATACTTGTAAATCGTGCATATAGCTTGAAATTCATAAAATCATGATGGGAAGTATCATAAATCCATAATTCAAATCGTAAATCTTGATGGGATCATAAATTTCATCATTTGAAGAAAATATCATAAATCAATTCGTCATGGTTCATGCATAATTAGGCTTAAATATATAGAAATCGAAATTGATGATATTATAAATGATATAAATAGTAAAATCTGATTAAAAACCCATAGATTATGGTGAGAATCTAAAATCACAAAACCCATTATCAAATTATTAGACTTTTATAAAAATCATCTTCAAAACCCCGTGAGTTTTTAATAAAATTTTTGTAAAAACCATAGAGGATGGACATGGGTGTGAAAGAAATCACCTATTGATAGACTTACATACCTGGGACAACTGATTCTTAACTTTCCTCGAAAGCACTAGAAGAAAATGATGAAGAACACCTTGAAATCACCTAGATCACCCTTCTATCACCTTCCCAAAACTTCGCATGCATGAATGAGGACTTAGTATAGTCTATTCCCTCTTAAACCACCCTTTCTGATGTTAAAACGACGTAATATAGTCCCCTAGGACTTAGGAATTATGGAAACACCCTTACTAAAATTGCAGAATCTTCCTGACTGCCAGTCCCCACGCAGGACTTGATGACTCGTCACCAGGGACCATGACTCGTGCCTCGGGTCGTGAGGTACACTGCCAAAATTCACCTTGGGACCCTATGGAGGACACCAAGAATCGTGGTGGGTGATAATGACTCATGGTCACCATCCGTGGTCCACACTGCCTAATCATCTTGCCAAAACATCCAGTCCAGGCCACGGGTAACCTCCCGAGTCGTGAGGCCCGAGCTCGACTCATGGTCATGCCCGTGGTCTTCTCTATGAGTCCTACGAACCCTTCTGGACCACGAGTCATATCACGACTCATGGTCACTCCTCACGAGTCTCCTTACAGTTCGTCCTATTACCTGTTGTGAAATTTTAGTTTTTCACCGTTTTGAATCCCGGGTGTGATCCTTGGGTTCCCGGGGTATAACAGAAAATAAGGGAAAGCTTATGGTATCCAATATGCAGTATTTGGAACTTATTTGTGAGAGTGAGAGTCTCTCTTGTTCAGTCCTATGCCATATATTTTGCTATATCTGTGAGTGGGGGACTTCATTTGCTATGAGGGTACATGGTTTGTGTTTAACTTTACCAGTGGTCTGTGTGAAAAGCATTGGTGATGACTTGACTACTTGTTAATATCTAGATAACATGTCTTGATCCCTTTTTGTCATGTTTTGTGGTTTCTTGTAGTGCATGTGCTAATTTGGTTCATAGGAAAAGGGTCAAAAGCTTTTGGAGTCATAGTGCAAATTTTGTTTGATATTGGCTGTAGTGTCCTAGGTTTATTTTCTAGTTAAACGTCCTGTTTAATTTTTATTTTTCATTTCCTGAGGACATGTAAAAGTCTTAAGTTGAGGGTGTTGATGTGCTATGAGTTTACAACACTTTCGATGTTTAAAACTGAGAAAATAGCATGGACTTAGGTATGTTTATATGGATATAAGGAACTTTTACTTTGATTTCAGGGAAAATAAGTGTTGGAGCAAAGATGTACAAAAGAAGCCTTAAAATGCAGAAAATCAGCCAAAATACTAGTCTTAGTATGAGCCGTACTGAGAACCGCAATGAAAGTCAGAACACTGAATTGGGAGGAAGGCAGCCTACGACTCTTGGTATGGCTGTAACTAGAATCGTGAAAATATTCAGAAGAAATTGCACAAAGGCAGACTCCTGGTATGGATAGACTCACGAACTGTGGGACTAGTGTATGAATAGTACTAGGAGCCTGGTGATCTTCAGAAGATTTTCAGTACTTGGCAGAACTTCAGGCACTATAGACAGTACGACTATGGAAAGAGGGTACGAGTTGTACCACAACATTCGTATAGAATTCCAGAAGATCTCAGAGTTGTCATGGTCAAACCACTGAAGCAATATACGACTTGTAGGATGAAGGTACGAGTCGTACTAGCATGCCAACACTTTGACAAATCTGCAGCAGCCAAGAACTTATGGGTAATAGGTACGACCCATACAATCCTGCTACAAATCGTGGGCCTAATCGTGGCACAGTACGCACCAGATATGAAAAACTCCATGTTAGTTTAGAAAAAGGTTTATAATATCTGTATAAATATCCTTAGATTTTATTTTAGTGAGAGGAGGACAGAATTGAGGTAGAGATGTGTGAATAGTTATTTGTGTGAATTTTTATCAAGTGTTGAGGAGAAATTCTTGGGATCAAATTCTTGATTTCTTACATTGTTTTTGAGGTTGTTCTTAAATAAGCAAATCTGATATCCTTCCAATTGTCGCTGTATGTATTTAATTATGTGTTTGTCTGTGAATGCGAATTACGATCTTACAACCATGAGAGGCTAAAACCTCCACAACTAGGAGTTGTGGGAACCATAGCGGATTAACAACTAGGGTTGCACAAAAGTGATTCAAAATCAATGCGAAAATCTTGTATTGTTTTCTCTTCATGTTTAAACGTTTCTTAACAGTTTACGACGTTAGGACTTGACCGAATTGTTTACTTGCTTGAACCTAGAGAAGTAGAGATTAGAAAAAAGAAAATAAGAAAATTACAACAAAGCCTTGATCTTTACGATCATTGTATTAACTTGAGCTGTGGTCGCAGGATAGTTAAATTTGGAACATATTGATAGCGGTTAGTTTGAAATCGCTGATGAGACCTGACCTGGTGATTGAGTGTAGTCATCCTATAGGGAGAAACCAGCCTTTTGGATGAACCCTAGTTATCAGTTCTACAAG
The DNA here is from genome assembly GCA_035772735.1 of Datura wrightii. NCBI lineage: Eukaryota > Viridiplantae > Streptophyta > Magnoliopsida > Solanales > Solanaceae > Datura > Datura wrightii. Next base: position 146,745,872 of record JASDFA010000018.1, on the reverse strand, counting down.
TAAGCATTGGGATTGATCATGTGTGTATATCTGAAGTAGTTATGAACCCATGGGGAAAACTCACCCTAGTTGTTTATAAATCTTGATTTAAATCTCAACTATAATCTTTGCTTTTACATTGTTTTCTTGAAATCCCAAAATTAGAGATAACTCACCTACAAGTTCACTTATCGACATTAGTTTAGATCTTACCCTATTCCATGTGGGTTTAATCCCAACCTCTTAGTTAGGTTCTTTATTAACAATATCCACTTCATACTTTGCTAGGAAGTGTGAGTTTGAGCATTATCAAGGACCAAGCATACCCTGAACTCATGCACTGAGATATATCTCTTCTTCTCACCACGACTCGTGCTATGGTCCATACAATCCTCTTACGAGTCGTACTGAGAACCGTAGCACCAGTATATTTAGTAATTCTTCTACCTCCTATTTTTGTTTCTCCTGCACACTAAACACACATAAGTCAATTAACTTGGGTTGCCTCCCAAGAAGCACTTGATTTAATATCACAGCACGACGCAAGAGGTTCGGTTACACAGAATTCACCAAACCACCTCATAGGTTGCCTCTCAAGAAGCGCCTGATTTAACATAGCGACACGATGCAAGTCTCTTGACTACTCAAACTTCTTCAAGGAACTCAGACTCCTCCTCGACTTCTGAGACTACTCTTTACTCCTTTGGTTGCTTCATTGACCGACAGACATTGAAGGTGACCTCTTCTTTGTTGAGTCTGAATTTTAACTAGTCAGCCTCCATATCTACTAAAGCCCTCCCAGTGGCAAGGAATGGTCACCCCAAAATGATGGGGACCTCAAAATCAACCTTGCAATCAAGGATCACAATGTTTGCTGGAAATATGAATCTGTCCACTTTAACAAGCACATCAAACAGGATCCCCACAGGCTTCTTCACAGTTCGGTCGGCCATCAGTAGCCTCATAGTAGGCGGTGTGGGGGATCCCAAGCCTAATTGCTTAAAAACAACAAGCGACATCAGATTGATGCTTGCTCCCAAGTCGCAGAGTGCCCTCGCGAACTCAAAATCTCCAGTTGCACATGGAATGGTGAAGGCACCTGGATCCTCCTTCTTTTGGGGAAGGACCCGTGAGGCTACAACACTACAATAATTCACGTTATCCATAGGCTCAAAGCTCACGGACCTTTTCTTCATAACAAGGTCTTTCATAAACTTGGCGTATCCTGACATCTCTTCCAATGCCTCAACCAATGGTATGTTTATAGATAATTGTGTTAGCATTGACACGAATTTTTGAAACTTACCATTCTCCGCCTTCTTCTTCATTCTTTGAGGGAACGACAATGGTGGTTGTGGAATAGCCTTGTAAATCTATGTGGCTCCTTGATTCTCTCTTTGTTCAGCCTCAGGCCTATTTACAACAACTGGAGCCTCAATCAACTCAACATCCTCATCATGCTCATTCTTAGCAACCTCTTCCTCATCATCAATTATACTTTATTTCTTCCTTTGAAGCTCAACTACTACTTGCAGAGGGGGATCAATCGTGGTCTTTCCACTCCTAGTCATCATACCTATGTACTGACCGTCATACTTCAAATTTTTGACTGTGGTTCTAGGTAGTGTACCATTTTGCCTAGGGTTCATGGATGCTGACAGTTACCCTAGCTATTGCTCAATCTACTTAATAGCCATGGCATGTGACTCAACTCTCTGACCCATGCTCGATAGATCCCTGCAGATGTCTTTCAACTAATCATATGTGGATCTAACCTTCTTTAGAATCTCAACGATCATGCTCTCCAGCCTCCCCCTCACGTGCATTTGGAGGCACGTGCAATCCTGCTTGGTCGTTGCGGTAGTCGTCATTCCTTCTCCATTCTCCCTCATGCTCACGACCTCGACTTCTATCTCTATACCCATTCCAGTTGTAATTGTCTCTGTATTGGTTCTGACCTTCATTTTCAGAACCTTGGCGCCAAGTGTCTTGTCCAGACCCTTGGGCGTTGGCTCGAAAACCCACCACCTGGTTGTCCAAGAAGTTTGCCTCCTCTTAGGAATCTGAGTGCTCAAGCCTTGGTTCCCATCCTTGTCTCCCCACTTCATTAACTTTTATAGCTCCAGCACCCATGATATGCTTCGTGAGCAGGTCTAATAATGTGCGCATATGGGCTAATTCCTGCTCATGTTCTTCCTCCTTCCATCGTTAGCTGCAGTCAGACCAACAACATATGTACCAGCCGCTACTTTCGCTTCTCGGGTGTGCCATGCTCTATTTGTTTTCGTCACTCTGTCTAGAATAGCAACAACTTACTCCTAGGTGTGGCTCATCAGTGCTCCTCCTTCCACTGCGTCTGCTACAACTTTAGTACTGTTATTTAGTGATCTATAAAAGATCTCCAACAAACTGTCATCAAGAATTTTGTGGTTTGGGCACTTGGTCAGCTTCTTCTTGAATCTCAACCAGGTTTCATAAAGTGCCAGTTTTCAGTTGTCAGAAGTTATATATCTTATCCTTAAGCTACAGCATCCTGGAGGGTGGAAAGAACCTCTCTAGAAAAACTTGTTTGAACTCCCTCCAGTTGGTAATGGAGTTGTTGGGCAACTCCGATAACCATAAAGTGGCCTCCCCAGACGGAGAGAAAGAGAAGAGATTTAGACTTATTGCGTCCTGGTTGACTCTAGGAAACCTGTACACCTTGCATATTCTAGTAAAGTTCATTAATTGCAGGTTGGCATCATCAGTTGCGTGACCACTAAACACCCCCTTCATGTTCAATAATTGGATCATGGTTCTAGTGATGCCAAATTTTGCCCCAACAGGCAATGGTGGTGATACAATAGCTCCGGTTGGCCCGACTTTATCAATGTCCATGTCATCCTCTTCAAAGAATTAAGGGGCATATCTTTGGCCTCTGTTGCCCCTTCTATGGAGACCAGCATTGATAATCTCATCTCGAGCATCCTCCACGTCCTGAAGTGCAGCTTGCCGAGCTAGCTCAGCTTGCCTAGCTTCTTCAGCAATATAGGCATCTCTCTGCTCTTGGTTCTCCATCCTTTGCAGTGTTCTTTCAAGTTCGATATCCAAAGGAATCAGGGGGTTTCCACTCCAATGAGTACTTGACATTCACCAAGTGATAACATGTGGATATCCAAAAATAAAAAGAAAACGTAATTTAGGAAATAACTACAAAAATTTAAATACAAGCAATTAATCTAATCTTAGCCGTATTCCCTATCAATGGTGTCACTTTTTGATAATGCTCAAACTCACACTTTCTTGCAAAGTATGAAGCGGACATTGTCAATAAAGAACCCAACAAAGAGGTTGGGGTCAAACCCACAGTGAATAAGGTAAGATCTATACTAATGCCGACACTTAAACATGTTGGTAAGTCATCTCAAAATTGGGGGATTTAAAGAACAATAATAAAAACATGATCGTAATTGTGATTGTTATCAAGGTTTGCAAATAACTGAGGTAAGTGTTCCCCATGGGTTCATAACTTCTTTAGGTATACACACGTGATCAATCCCAACTCTTACTTATAGAACTGATAACTAGGGTTCATCCAAATGATTGGTTTCTCTGTATTGAATGACTATACTCAATCACAAGGTCAAATCTCATGAGAAATTTCTTTTTAACCGTTATCAATATGTTCCGAATTAACTTTCCTGCGACCACAACTCAAGTCATACAATGATCATAAAAATCAAAGCTTTGTTGTAATTCTCTTTTCCTAATCTCTTCTTCTCTAGGTTAAAGCAAGTAAAGAATTCAGGCAAGTCCTAACGTTGTGCACTATTAAGAAATGTCTAAAGATTAAGAGAATACAATACAAGCGTTTAGCGTTGGTTTTGAATCACTTTGTATAACTCTATTTCATTAATCCATCATGGTTTCCACAACCCTAGTTGTGGAGGTTTTAGCCTCTCATGATTGTAAGATTATAATTGGCATTCATAGGCAAACACATAATTAAATGCTTACAACAATAATTGGAAGAAAACTTGCTTTGAATATCAATGAACAAACTCAAGAACAATTGATAAAATCAAGTGTTGATCATAAGAATTTCTCTCCAAAACATGATAATAATTCACAAATAAAACTTTTCACACGTCTACTACTTTCTCTCTATGTTCTTCTAATAAAATAAAATATAAAAGGTATTTATACAGACATCCAAAACCTTTTCCTAAGCTAATAGGGAATTTTCTATATCTGGCACAAGCTTGACTCACGACTGATCATACGACTCGTAACAGGATTGTATGGGTCATAACTGCCTCTCGTACATCCCTTGGCTGCTATAGATTTGACTAAGTGTTGGTAGCTGGTATGACTCGTACCATTGTCGTATGAATCATACAATCTATTCGTGGCTTGCCCCTAAGAAGTTTGACATCCTCTGAAGTTTTCTACGAGTGTTGTGGTACGCCTCGTACTTTTATCCTACGAATTGTACTTACTTGTTACATCTGGAGTTATACCAAGTCTCTAAGAATCACTGAAGCTCCCCACAGCTCATGGTGTAATGCCCCAAAAACTCAAAGATTAGATCCAGGACTTAAATTAGAAAATCTGAAAGTCTGTAGAAAATGCTTCAGGACGACTCCCCTAACAACTCGTTAGGTCAGTCGTGGGAAGGGGGATTGAGAGTGGAAAGGGATAGATAGTGTACCCCATGATTCCTCACCACGACTAATTAAGGGACACCACGAGTCATGGTGTCACCCGTGGGGAGCTTCAGACTTTTGGGAAATGTGTTCCACGACAGGTGACCACGAGTCGTGGTCACTCACCACGACTCGTTAGGTCCCTCAGGGTGGCCTTCAGGGATTTCCAGGTAGTATACTCAACGAGTGTGACCACAAGTCGTGGTCACTGATCACGACCCATTAGGTCACCCGTTAGGACCACCTGACAGTTTTTCCTTGTGATTTTCTAAGGGTTGTTTAGTAATTTCCTACTCTTTTAAACTTTAAACTATGTCATTTTAGACGTAATCCCAAACCTATTAGTGGGAATGAATGGCCTCTCCCCTCATTCCCCATGTAAATTCTCATAAAAACATCGTAACTCTCTTCTCAAGAAACTCAAGCGAGCTTAGGGTTTTCCTCCATAGCAGCAGTTCGAGTCTTTTCTCCGGGGAATTTTTAGTCAGGTATATGGGAATTCAACAAGGGAATAGTTCTTTCCTTATGTCCCCCAAAACCCTCTTATAGTTTCTCTATCAGTCTTAGCCTTGATTTTTTGAGTATGAAAAGATTACATGTTTATTATCGTTGATTTCACCTAGCAGGGTATTCATGTTTATTGTTGATATAATCTCCATCAGTTCTTGACCAAATTATCGATGTTCCTGCGAAGGTGAATTTAAGCCCTGAGTTTTTGAGTGAAAACGTATTATATTAAATTTCTCATGGTTGTGAAGTGTGATTTGGGCTGAATTTCTAGTATTCCTTATTGTTTACATGTTGAGTAATTTCTCCCTTGATAAGAATGATTTTAGCCCTGGCACGAATGAGAAAACTATAATAATTCTTGTGGGATGAGATTTCCTTATTTCTTGAAAATTTTTTCCTTTTGTGGATTCCTGTGTTGTCGGAATAAGTTGAATTCTCTGATAGACGCTTAGTAGTTTAGTTTAGTTAGAACGTAGAATCTCCTAAGAAATATTCAGAATTTGTCAACTGATCAGTTAGACTATAGAATTCCTTGAGGTGTGTGTGATACCTCCTAGTTAGCACAATCAGACTTAGAACTTAGTTTCATTAGTCCATTTGGAGGTCATGACGCTTTAGATAGACAGCTCTGACTAGCCGTATGACCCCAGTCAAGTTACAATTTCTTAGATGGTTATGACATTTCTAGATAAGCAACTTTGACCAGTGTAGAACCTAGTTTCAGAATCTGGTCTGATACGACTCTCTGGGTGCTTTTAGTTATGTGTCCCTAACTAGTCTTGGACCCCAATTTTGAGCTATCATCTTCGTATTTGGTTTAGGTAATCTAGTGGGAGCAAGACTTAGCACCGAGCGGACTGGGGTTCCAACGCACCCAGGTTCCTAGAACAATGTTGCTAGCGTAGGTTACAGTATTTATTGGCCTGATTGGCCCCAGACTTTGTGATCACCCAGTTCATGCCTCTATACCCTAGCAAGGTATATTGGGTCCTACCGGTGGGGCGTATACATCGAACTCAACGTCTAGCTCACGTGGTCATATGTCGGTTATAGACTCACCCACTAGTCAGCTCAGTCCAGTCTCAATATAAGCAGTACAGTTCAGTTTCAGCTCTATCAGTTTAGATCAGTTTAGCACAGTATCTCAGACTCAAAACTTTGGGCATGTCTTTGACCATTAGTCAGGTTCATCTTGACCATCTCAGTCTATTACAGTTATTCAGCTCATTATATTAGTTGGTTATTGCATGTCATTTTCAGTTTAGTCTTTTATATTTTGTTATGTTCTCTCCCGCTTATTTAGTACATTCAAAGTACTGATGCATACTTTTATGCTATATCATTTCATGATACAGCCGCAGGTTCTCAGGCCCCAACATCGTTAGCCGATTTCATTCAAGTCTCTCCAAGCAGCAGAAGTGTGAGTCCTCATCTCTCGAGGACGTTATGTCATTTCTTTTAGTTGCCTTTATTATTATTATTTTTGTTAGACTTAGAGTTAGCTGGGGGCTTGTCCCAGGAGCTCCTCAGTTAGATGGATTTCAGACACAAACATGGTTTTAGTTTATTATTATTACTCAGATGTTTTAAGCTATGTGATTCAGAATTTCATTCATGAATGACTTACGTTATTATTTTAAGGCTTCCGCTATTATGTTTACTTAGAATTCTAGTGTATCATAGACCAAGGGTTGACTTGGGGTTACTTGTGACTCCAAGTACCGTATTCCATCCAGGGTGTAGACTCAGGGCGTGAAACATGGTACGGGTCGTAAGTAGTTGTTACGATCTGTGGGTTCCACCCGTACCAAGAGACTGCCTTGTGCAATTTTCTCTGAAGATTTTCATGACTCCAGTTACAGCTCGTACCATCTTGGTACAACTTGTATTGAGAGTCGTACTTTGCCTTCTCCTTATTTCAGCCTTCTATGTTTTCCACGGGTCTCAGCCCGACTCGTACAATCTAGGTACGGCTGGTACTGAGATTGGTACTTGGCTGATTTTCTGCACTTTTATGCATCTTTTGCGCATTTTTGCTCCAACATCTTTTTTTCCAGAAAATAAAGTAAAATCACCTCATATCCATATAAACATACCTAAGTCCATGCTATTTTCTCAGTTTTAAGCATCGATAGTGCTGTAAAATCACATCACATCATTATCAATTCAATCATTCCAACCAAATAAATAATTAACCACAAAATTCATCATAAATTCTTATAAATCACACATTAATTATTCTCTTATGCTCTCGGGTTTAATTTCATAATTAATCATCTACGATTCTATGCTTGTATTCTGTCACGCCCCGCCTTGGGGGGTATGACTGGCACCTGGTGCCCTATTAGGACCTAAACTGCTAGACTACTAAGCCTAAGCACATCTGGTGCCTGGCTGACTCTAACTCAGATTCAAGGAATCAACGGGCTATAAAACGGCTGTAAATACAATCTCCGGCTGACTGGGCCTATAGCCACCTGTACTGTATCATCAGCTAACAAGAATCATTCTCATATAGGGAAACCTATGTGGGCCGACAAGGCCACCATGCTGTCTAGTTAACTCTAAATCAATATAACAAATGCTGAACCGCTACGTGACCGGCAAGGTCACCACTACTGACTGGATAAGGCCTCACACGGCCAACATAAACAACTAAACATACGCACGATCCCACACGACCGGCATAATTAACCACAGGGAAATATATACAGACTGCAAGCCTCTAGGAATATGGATAAGATGGTCGAGACAGGGCCCCCACCTACCCGAACTATACAATGAAAGAAAATGATATAAACCTCTGAAATATCAAGCTCCAGATGACAGAAGCTGATGATTCTGCGCTAGCTAGGATTACGAGGGATTGACTCCTCGTCTACGAGTACCTGCAGGAAAGTAATGCAGCACCCCAAACGGGCGTCAGTACCACTGGTACCGAGTATGCAAAGCAAACTGAACATGACTGAGTATAAACAACAATGCTAGTAAATTATGAATAGCAGAAAGTATCTAAAACTGTCTGAACTAGCAGGATCTGGAATAGGCTTATCTGTACTGAAGGTAAGCTAGAATCATACCTGTCGTCATGGCGACCTGCTGTCTATCAACTAATAGATATCATGTATACACATATATATATATAATACACAAGAACCTATACCAGCCCCCATAAGCCGGAAGGTGCCAACCAACACACAATCTATATACCCCTACCCGGGTCAAAACCATCCAAAAATAAATCACTCCAATCTCCTACTAACTACGAGCACCTCTACCGGCCCCCTGGGTCTCCAGCTCGGGCTATGGCCTCTGATATAAATAACTGTGTCTGAGCCCGAAGGACTCCTGTATTGTAAACTGTAATATGTATCAATAATCTGCCCCCTGGGCGCAAGAGCACAACAGGGTAGGCTATACTGCTATGCTGATCAGCCTGATATGGGGAATGCTTTATCCCATCTTCGTCCTACTGCGAACGACGTACCACTCCTTGGAGTGGCGTATCCACACCCTCACGGTGGGTCGACACAGTTACCAACCCAGGGGCGGTGAGGACGCTCAAAGGGTGCCCTCATAACACAAATAGGTCTCAACAAACAATGATCACATATAGCAAGCATGTTTACACTGAAAATACTATTTGTACTCTGATTTCTGATTCTGAACTCTTTTCTGTGTTATGCTGACTCTCATACTGACTATACTGTATCTGAGATATTATCTGACTGTCTAATTATACTGTAACTGAGATATCATATGACTGTCTGATATTGCCTTACTAACTTTTATTCTGAATATATATATCACAACATTATAAACATGCTTGCTAGATTCAAAACACACTTGCTAAACTCATACTCGACTCAATTCTCGACTTCTGAATTCTTTATTCTATACGTCACACTATTTACTGTACTGGATTACTAACTTGCTGAAGGAATTAGCTTTACATACCTTCGCTTCGGAGTTCCTGACTAACTAGCGTAGTTCGGTCAGTATTTCTGCTATTTCTCCCAACTGCATTCATATATATGTCAATTAGAACTAAATAGCTAATATTCTGGTAGAAAATATCACTTTCAATATATATATATAGCCCAAACATTGGCTTACCAAAAAACGGTCGAAAACTCGCTATTTCTCGAAAGTCCAGAAGGAAGAAATACTCACTTTAGGGATAGGAGTATATTGACACTAATTTGGAGCAATTCCACTTACCTTAGTTCGGTAGCACGATGATTCGCCGTCTGAATTTCACGAAACTAAATCTGTAAGAATGCTCCTTACTGCTTAATACCTCGGTATCTGGAGTTAATTTGAATTTGGACCGCGTTTGAAGGCGTAATCGGACGAAAATTATCAACAAACCTTCACACCCTCTGTTTCTCTTCGTGTTCTGGAAATTAGATGATGAAAATGAAGTTAAAAACCGAAGTTGGAGGTTTATATACTTGGGCCTGGACAGGGCCTCCGTGACACGGAGCCAACGCGGAGGCCCTCCCTCCATGGCATGTTGCCATCGCGGAGGGGCTCTGCCTCAGCTTCTTCCGCAATGGTTCGACGGATTTCTTATCCGGTCTTTCCCCGGGCCTTTTCCTAGCATGTATGGCATTCAAAAATTCTTAATCAACATGCAAATAGGCCATCTACATGTCGAGAATTTACGGGGTGTAACATTCTCCCCCCCCCCTTATGAACATTCGTCCTCGAATGTAAACCTCTATTTATAGGAATTGTTGACTTACTCAACTTATTTTTAGAAACATTTTGGCAGAGTTTCCCCTATAATATGGATTATCCCAAAAACCTGAAATGCAGAAAAGTCCAATACAGGTACTCCACATAATACTATAGTATCCATCTCATAAAAGACTAGAGTCGACTATCTCATTTATACATATACTATAAGGCACTATATAAAATAACAATATTAACATACCTGTTATCTGACTAGGCTTGGAACAAATGAGGATATCTAGTTTTCATATCTTCCTCTACCTCCCAAGTCATCTCTTCTCGGTTCTTACTACGCCACAACACCTTGACAGAAGCAATATCTTTGGTCCTCAATCTACGAATCTGTCTGTCTAAGATAGCTACTAGAACCTCTTCATAGGCCAGCTCTTCCGTAACCTGGAAATCCTGGATTGGGACAACTCTATGAGGGTCTCCTATGCACTTCCTTAGCATAGATATGTGGAAAACTGGATGAACGGATTCTTCATATGCCACTCGGCCTACTCTCCGCCGGATCTGATAAGGCCCAACGAATCTCGGACTGAGCTTACCTTTCTTGCCGAATCTCATCACCCCTTTCATTTGAGATACTTTCAGAAATACCTAGTCATTCACATCAAATTCCAGGTCTCTACGCTGCACATCAACATATGATTTATGGCGACTCTATGCAGTCAGTAGGCGTTCTCTGATAAGCTTTACCTTCTCCTCCGACTGTTGAATAATATCTGGCCCAATCAGCGCTGACTCTCCTACTTCAAACCAGCCAACTGGCGATCTACATTTCCGCCCATACAGTGCCTCGAAGGGCGCCATCTGGATGGCTGAGTGATAGCTATTATTATAAGCAAATTCAATTAGTGGCAAATGTTCATCCCATCTACCTCCAAAATCTAGCACACACGCCCGTAGCATATCCTCGAGCGTCTCAATAGTGTGTTCAGCCTGTCCATCTATCTGAGGGTGGAATGCTGTGCTCAAATTAATCTGCGTTCCCAGACCTCTTTGAAATGATTGCCATAATCTAGCTGTAAATTGTGCTCCTCGGTCAGAGATAATAGATACTGGAACATCATGTAATCTAACTATTTCTCTGATATACAATTTGGCGTAATCTTCGGCAGAGAAAGTAGCATTCACTGGAAGGAAATGGGCTGATTTCGTCGGTTTGTCAACTATTACCCAAATGGAATCAAGTCTATGTCTGGTACGGGGTAATCCTGCTACAAAGTCCATGTTCACTGCTTCCCATTTCCAGAGAGGCACAGCTATGTCTTGAGTCAATCCTCCCGATTTCTGGTGTTCCGCTTTTACCTGTTGGCAGTTAGGACATTGGGCTACAAATTCTGCTATTTCCCTCTTCATACTTGGCCACCAGTAGATCTCCTTGATATCGTGATACATTTTTGTCGCGCTTGGGTGGAGAGAATAGCGGTCGTAATGGGCCTCATTAATAATCTACTGGCGGAGCCCTGAAACATCTGAAACACAGAGGCGACCCTTACATTGCAGCACTTCATCCTCAGTTATCTGAAAATCTGGCACTTTTCCTTGCTGAATTCTGTTCTTAAGCTGGACCAGGTCAGGATCTTCATTTTGCCATTCTTTTACCTCCACAACTGATTACGACACATCGGTGTTTTGAATTACTGCTCTGTTGTCCTCCGTTTCTGCTACACGAACAGCTAGGCTGGCTAATTGATGTATTTCTCTGACCAACTCCCGCTGCTCGGGCTGAAAATACGCCAAACTTCCCATTGATTTACGATTGAGAGCATCTGCTACTACATTGGCTTTTCCCGGATGATACAGAATGTCCACGTCATAATCTTTCAATAACTCCAACCAGCGACGCTGTCGCAAATTCAACTCTCTCTGGGTGAAGATATACTGTAGGCTTTTATGATCTGTGAAAATATCCACATGGACGCCATACAAGTAATGTCTCCATATCTTTAAGGCGTGGATCACTGCGGCTAATTTCAGGTCATGGGTAGGGTAATTCTTTTCATGTCTCCTCAGCTGTCTGGAAGCATACGCAATCACTTTACCGTGCTGCATCAACACACAGCCCAACCCAACACCTGATGCGTCACAATACACTGAATAACCCTCTGTACCTTATGGTAATGCTAACACTGGAGCGGAGGTTAATCTGTCTTTTAATTCTTGGAAACTTTGCTCACATGCCTCCGTCCACTGAAACTTTACTGCTTTCCACGTCAGCTTAGTAAGAGGTGCTGCTATGGTGGAGAATCGCTCAACAAATCTTCTGTAATATCCCGCTAATCCCAGAAAACTGCGGACTTCGGTCAGAGTGGTAGGTCTAGGCCGTGTTTTGACTGCTTCTATTTTCTACGTATCAACCTGTATACCAGTATCTGACACAATATGTCCCAAGAAGGCTACTGAGTTCAGCCAGAATTCACATTTGGAGAACTTAGCATATAACTGGCGGTCCCTAAGAATCTGGAGCACTGTCCGTAAATGAGCCTGGTGGCCCGCCTCTGAGCAAGAATACACCAGAATATCATCGATAAATACTATCAGAACAGGTCTAGGTATGGTCTGAAGGTACTGTTCATCAGGTCCATAAATACTGTTGGGGCATTCGTCAAACCAAAGGACATAACTAGAAATTCAAAGTGTCCATATCGGGTCCTAAAGGCCGTTTTAGGAATGTCTCTTTCTGGAACTCGAACCTGATGATATCTGGACTGTAAGTCAATCTTGGAGAAATATCTGGCCCCTTGTAGCTAATCAAACAAATCATCTATTCTGGGAAGCGGATACTTATTCCTTACTGTAACTTTATTCAGCTGCCGGTAATTTATGCACATGCAGAGCGAGCCATCCTTCTTTCTCACAAATAGAACTGGCGCACCCCACGGTGAAGTACTCGGCCTGATAAAGCCCTTATCTAGAAGATCCTTTAACTGCTCCTTTAATTCTCTGAGTTCAGCAGGAGCCATGCGATACGGAGGAGTTGATATAGGCTGAGTGCCTGGTAGTAAGTCGATTGCAAAATCTATTTCCCTTTCTGGGGGAATACCAAGTAACTCATCTGGAAATACATCAGGGAATTCATTCACCACTGGAACAGACTGGAGTGTCGGGTACTCTACCCGAACATCCTAAACCCTGACTAGGTGGTAAATACATCCCTTAGCTATAAACCTCCTCGCCTGAAGGTAGGAAATAAACCTACCTTTTGGCGTAGCTGTGCTACCTTTCCACTCTCGCACTACCTCCCTTGGAAAGTGGAATCAGACCGTCTTGGTCCAACATTCTACATTAGCATAGCATGGCACCAACCAATCCATACCCATAATGGCATCAAAATCAATCATCTCTAGTTCTACCAGATCTACTATAGTCTAACGATCAGCAACCTCTACTGTACACCCTCGATAAATTCTGCTAGCTATAATGGAGTCACCGATAGGTGTAGATACTGAGAAGGGCTGCTGTAACAATTCTGGTGCAACACTAAACTTTCGAGCCACAAATGGGGTAACATAGGACAAAGTGGACCCTGGATCAATTAGTACATAAGCAGGGTATGAGCAAATAGTCATCATACCTGTTACCACATCTGGAGACGCCTCTGAGTCCTGTCTCCCTGGTAATGCATAGGTACGACTTGATCCCGTACCTGAACTAGAGGCTCTTGATCTACCTCGACCTCTACCTGCTGATCCTGAGGGCCTACGCCCTACCGAGGCTGCTGGAGCTCGTGGCCTGGCTGATGTCCTGTCTTGGCTATCTCGGCTACCTTGCCCCCTGGCCGGACAATCCCTCATCAAGTGCCCCTCCTACCCGCATATATAACATCCTGAGGAGCCATATCTATAAGCTCCGATGTGAGGTCGGCTGCAAATAGGGCAGGGTGAGGGTGTGCATCTGCTCTGCTCTACCCTCCTCTGCTGAGGTGAATCCACCATTCGAGAACTGCCACTAGACTCTGACTGCCCTCGACGAATAAATCTACCCCTCTGCTGTTGTGGTGGAGGTGGGGGTCTAGGGGGCCTGTTTGACAACCGGGGCATAGGTCCTCTCTGAATCTCCCTCTGTATATCATCTGATCTATCCCTGCGGCGCTGTTCCTGATTTATCTGCCTATTGTCCTGTTGCCGCTGTCTAAGGCCCTCAATAGTCTGGGCAAAGGCCTGCACCCAGGCAATGTCCATATCTTTCTGTAATGTAGCTGTTATGCATGCCTCAATGTATTCTGGGTTCAGACCCATAATGAACCGGTGGACTCTGGATGGCATAGTGTCCACAAAAGCTGGAGCATAGCGGGCTAAGGAGTCAAACTGTAGGGAATATTCTCGTACGCTCCTCACCCCCTGCTCCAAGTGCAAGAACTGATCCATCTGAGCCTGCCGGATCTCCCATGGAAAATAACGGTCCAGGAAGGCCTCCGAGAAGCTGGACCAGGTCGGAGGGGCAACATCTCTCCCTCAAGACCTTTCCCAGCTCTCGTACCATAACACGACTATGTCTCGCAACCATAATACTGCTAACTCAACTGATTCTGTAGGTGTCACATGCATGACCCGGAAGATTCTTTGCATTTGGTCAAGGAAATCCTGGGGGTCCTCTGCCTGATCTTACCCTATGAACTGTGGGGGACCCAATGCCAAAAATTCCCTAACCCTCGAACTGTCAGATCCACCTGATGGCTCTGCTGTTACAGGTGGCACTGACTGGCGCTGAGTGGCCATCATTTGTGCCAACATAACAACTGCACTTCGAACCTCCTAGTTGGATGGTATAGGTACAAGAGCTATCAGAGGCGGTGTTGTTCCGAATGGCTCCTGCTGAGATGGGGACTGCTGGGAAGGCTGTGAAGATGCCTCTATATCTCCCTCAGATTGGGCTGATTCTGAATGAAGCTGAGGCATCCTGCTGGTACCTTCCCCTGCTGCGGTATCCAACCTTCTACCTGCGGCAGGGTGTCGCTGGTCTGCCATTTTTATCTGTAGACAAAGAATATGATAAGTTTTGAGAACCCGACCCTATACTGTACTATTCTATGGCACGACGGAATATGAAGAAAGAGTAACCATCCTATTATGCCTTGCAGCCTCCTGCCTATAATATGTGGTGCACAACACATCCATAGACAAGACTCTACTTAGCACGGCTTGCAGACTCCCTGGGACACAACCTGGCTCTGATACCAAGTTTGTCACGCCCCGCCTTGGGGGGTATGATTGGCACCTGGTGCCCTATTAGGACCTAAACTGCTAGACTACTGAGCCTAAGCACATCTGGTGCCTGGCTGGCTCTAACTCAGATTCAAGGAATCGGTGGGCTATATAACGACTATAAATATAGCCTCCGACCGACTGGGCCTATAGCCACCTGTACTGTATCATCAGCTAACCAGAATAATTCTCATATAGGGAAACCTATGCGGGCCGACAAGGCCACCATGCTGTCTAGTTAACTCTAAATCAACATAACAAATGTTGAACTGCTATGTGACCAGCAAGGTCACCACTACTGACTGGATAAGGCCTCTCACGGCCAACATAAACAACTAAACATACGCACGGCCCCACACGACCGACACAACTAACCACATGAAAATATATACATACTGCAAGCCTCTAGGAATACGGATAAGATGGTTGGGACAGGGCCCCGACCTACCCAAACTATACAATGAAAGAAAATGATATAAACCTCTGAAATATCAAGCTCCGGATGACAGGAGCTGATGACTCTGCGCTGGCTAGGATCACAAGGGATCGGCTCCTCGTCTACGAGTACTTGCAGGCAAGTAATGCCGCGCCCCAAACCGGTGTCAGTACCACTGGTACCGAGTATGCAAAGCAAACTGAACATGACTGAGTATAAACAACAATGCTAGTAAATTCTGAATAGCAGAAAGTATCTAAAACTGTCTAAACTAGCAGGATCTGGAATAGGCTTATCTGTACTGAAGGTAAGCTAGAATCATACCTGTCGTCATGGCGACCTGCTGTCTATCAACTAATAGATATCTTGTATATACATATATATATATAACACAAGAACCTATACCAGCCCCATAAGCCGGAAGGTGCCAACCAACACACAATCTATATACCCCTACCCGGGTCAAAACCATCCAAAAATAAATCACTCTACTTGCCTACTAACTACGAGCACCTCTACCGGCCCCCTGGGTCTCCAGCTCGGGCTATGGCCTCTGATATAAATAACTGTGTCTGAGCCCGAAGGACTCTTGTATTGTAAACTGTAATCTGTATCTGTAATCTGCCCGCTGGGCGCAAGCGCACAACAGGGTAAGCTATACTGCTATGCTGATCAGCCTGATATGGGGAATGCTTCATCCCATCTTCGTCCTACTGCGGACGGCATACCACTCTTTGGAGTGGAGTATCCCCACCCTCACGGTGGGTCGACACGGTTACCAACCCAGGGGCGGTGAGGACGCTCAAAGGGTGCCCTCATAACACAAACAAGTCTCAACAAACAATAATCACATATAGCAAGCATGTTTAAACTCAAAATACTATCTGTACTCTGATTTCTGATTCTAAACTCTTTTCTGTGTTATGCTTACTCTCATACTGACTATACTGTATCTGAGATATTATCTGACTGTCTGATTATACTGTAACTGAGATATCATCTGACTTTCTGATATTGCCTTACTAACTTTTATTCTGAATATATATATCACAACATTATAAACATGCTTGCTAGATTCAAAACACACTTGCTAAACTCATACTGGACTCAATTCTCGACTTCTGAATTCTTTATTCTATACGTCAGGCTATTTACTATACTGGATTACTAACTTGCCGAAGGAATTAGCTTTACATACCTTCGCTACGGAGTTCCCGGCTAACTGGCGTAGTTCGGTCAGTATTTCTGCTATTTCTCCCAACTTCATTCATATATATGTCAATTAGAACTAAATACGCTAATATTCTGGAAGAAAATATCACTTTCAATATATATATATAGCCCAAACTTTGGCTTATAAGAAAACGGTCAAAAACTCGCTATTTCTCGAAAGTCCAGAAGGGAAAAATACTCACTTTTGGGATAGGAGTATATTGACACTAATTGGGAGCAATTCATACCTTCGTTCGGTAGCACGACGATTCGCCGGCTGAATTTCATGAAACTATATCCATAGGAATGCTCCTTACTGCTTAATACCTCGGTATCTGGAGTTAATTTGAATTTGGACCGCGTTTGACAGCGTAATCGGACGAAAATTATCAACAAACCTTCACACCCTCTGTTTCTCTTCGTGTTCTGGAAATTAGATGATGAAAATGAAGTTAAAAACCGAAGTTGGAGGTTTATATACTTGGGCCTGGACAGGGCTTCCGTGACACGGAGCCAACGCAGAGGCCCTCCCTCGTGGCATGTTGCCATCGCGGAGGGGCTCTGCCCCAGCTCCTTCTGTGATGGTTCGACGGATTTCTTATCCGGTCTTTCCCCGGGCCTTTTCCTAGCATGTATGGCATTCAAAAATTCTTAATCAACATGCGAATAGGCCATCTACATGTCGAGAATTTATGGGGTGTAACATATTCATTCTTCCTTCTTTCCTCGGGCTCTTTTTAAGAAATATCTATCTTCACTACAAGTCATCTTTTCATTAAGACTACAATTGAATTCATTATCAAGTATCTACCACATGGTATCACATGCACAATAGGTCCCCTCTTTTTCAACCTTAACATAATTTATTCAAATTTTATGGTCAAGATCATCACATAGAAGTCCACCTTTCTTATGTTAAGCTCATTCAATTTTGATTGTATATGTATGTATGTATGTACAAACACACACTCACACCCCTATGTGGCCATCAATTATATACACATATATGCTTTACTAATCAATGTCTAACTCAAGGTAAGCTGTAGTCTAGCTGGGCACCAAGATACTGCCTTGGGGCTGGTGGAGTTTCATTTCCCACTCCTAGATCAGTGCTCTTGTCGAGGGTTTAGCAAACAGGGGGTGAAGCCCTATTCTTTGAGAGTTATCCTTTTATTTTCTTAGTTGAATGTCCAAAATTTTACCCTAGGGCATTTTTAATAATTAATTCTTATAAGAATAGGATCTAGATCTTAAATCAAATTGAAACATAGAATTCTAGTTCGCGTCTTTCTCTACGGTGATCCCTGTTCTGCTATAGCGGTTCCATTATGGTGGAAAACAGCTCGCTGCAGCGGTTACGCCTACCTGGATCCACTTTTATTTTAACTCCATTTTTCTCAATGCTTTCTTAACTCTTACTTACCATTTTAAAAAATTTAAATCATTCCTATAAAATTTTTTAATCCTCTTGCTCGTGTCGCCAGGGTTCTATAATGATCGAACAGGTCATTACATATTGATTTTATATGATGTAAAATTTATATTATTTGTAACTAACATTCTTCATCAACTCATACTTTCACAAGTTTCATCTATTCAGGTCTAGTAATCTCCTCATCTCATAAAATAATTTTTTATTAAATTATATATTATTATAATCATAGCTCTTTGATAAAGGGCGTATATACGCACTTCATAGACATATTTTGCCCATACTTTACTATATTTTTAGAACAAATTATGTGTGTTTTCATGTGTTTATGTTATATATTTGTGAAAATGGCTAACACATGTGATTAGATGTTTTTCAGGGCTAAAAGTGATAGATTTGGGTGTGTGTGAGACATTTGGAATGAAGTTGAAGGAGGAGGAATGCACTAAGCAAGATTAAAGAGAAAAAAAAGATAGTGCACTGCCACACCGGGCGACCAGCAATGCGAGGCGCCGGCACCTCAGTGTAACCAGCCGCACGAAGAAGCAGCAGGACTGGCGCTACAAGCTGCGAGAGGCGCCGGTAGTCTCAGCGCTACAAGGAGCGCGAAGAAGCAGCAGAATGTGCGAACTGCCAGGCGTGAGGCACTGCCTTCCCTGGCGTTGCAGTAGGCGCAAGGCGCCCCTCTCCCATGTGTGATGACAGTGGTGACGCGGCACTATGTTTCCACAATGGAAGGTGTGACACAACAATGGTGTGCAATGGCCAAAATTGATCAACCACTTTAACTAGGAAAAGGAGCTACAAGTCCCAAGTCAAATTCATCAAGGAACAAGAAAATCATAAATCTACTACTATAAATACCCTTTTATTTTTATGTGATAGCCAAGTTGGAAGGTGTCCTGGGTCTTAAGTTTAAACATAATTTAGAAGACACAATTGAGAGGTTCTTCCTAACATCGTTGTAAGTATTAATTTGTATTTTTTTCTATGAATGTAATTAGTTTACATATAAACATAATAGGCTAAAACTTCCACAACTAAGGTTGTGGGAACCATGATGAAATAACGAACTAGGGTTTGCACGAAGTGATTCTAAATCAATCCTAAACACTTGTATTGTATTCTTTTCATGCTTAAACATTTCTTAACGGTGCGTGAGGTTAGGACATCCCTGAATTCTTTATTTTTCTTGAGCCTAGAGAGATAGAGATTATAAAAAGAAAATTACAACAAAGCCTTGATCTTGATGATCATTGTATTAACTTGAGCTGTGGTTGCAGGATAGTTAAATTTGGAACAAATTGATCACGGTTAAATTGCAATTGCTCATGAGACTTGACTTGGTAATTGAGTATAGTCATTCAATATGGACGAATCAGTCGTTTAGATGAACCCTAGTTATCAGTTCTACAAGTAAAGTATTGGGATAGATCACTAGTGTAAAATCCGAAGTAGTTAAGGTTCCAGGGGAACACTTGCCCAAGTTAATTGCATTAATTTTGAATCAACCTTCAATTTCTCAACAATAATACTTGTTACTTTTACAAATTCCCCCTTTTAGGAGATAATTGACTCAAAAGCTTAAATACTAGCGTTCTTCTATATCCTTCCATATTTCTTTTGGGATCAACTCCAACCTCTACTTGGTTTCTTTATTAACAACGTCCGCTTCATACTTCAGTAGGAGGTGTGGTTTGAGCGTTATCACTCTTGTGCATAATTTATTTTAGATGATCTTATAATAGAACATGAAAAAGACTTTGTGAATGAAATTGTGTCAATCAACAGCTTAAGCTGATATGATTTTTATTGAATAATAAAAGTCTTGGTAATTGAAATCAAAAAAGTAAAAGAGTATAAAAAGGGAACAAATGAAGGCATTGAAAGACCATGACATTAATTGATGAAGAGTTAATAATTCTCTTTTATTTATAATATATTTTTTATATTGGTTTGGGTATTAACCAACAAAATAATATATTTAGTGTCTATATTTTGTATTCAAATTATGATTGTTATCTAAAATTTGTCTATTCCTTGTATTTTATTAACTTTTTATCGGGCACAAAAGTTTAGCTATACTTTTTAATAATCACATTGAGAAGCGGAAACAATATTTACAATAAAATAAGATTTATTATATTATAAACAAACGCATTAATATTGGTAATCCTAATTTTCTATCAGTAAATAAGGAGATTGAGGTTGGATTCAACGACAATACTGTAGTTCAAAATGCAATAATTATTTTTCTACTATTACTTTTTGAAACAATTTCATTTCATCTAAAGATGCAACACATGCAATAAATTGATGGATCACTCTTTGGTAATTTATTTTAGATTTCATCAACTAATTTCACATTCAATATATGCACAATATTTTACTCCTATTAAAAATTTCTTAGAGGATTACATACCTAATATTCTTTATAGATACACTTGAAATATTCGTGAGTTCTAAGGCTTTAAAAGGAGGAAAAAAAATAAAGAGCGACAATACTTATGAAGGAGAAGTAAATTGAACTTAATTATAAAATCTTTTAATGAAGGATGAAAAGTTCAATCGACAAATTAAGTTAATCTTACTTTTCATTCATAAATATTATCTCTCTTCATTTTTATCTAAAATATGAAGTAGACATAATATTATAAAAAAGTAAAATTTCGATTTGGTTTTCAGTAATAGTGTCACGACCCAAGTCTACACCCTGGATGCGATGCAGTGCTTAGAACCACAAATGGCTCCAAGCTAACCCATGGCCTAGCATAACTCTATTATGACTGAATAGCTCTAAAAGAATCTTAAGCGGAAGCTGTTTATAAGCAATAACCAAATACTTTTATAAGTAGGGAACATCTGATAAGATACTAAAACTTAATCAAACACTAAAACTCGAGCTGAAACTAGCATACTCTTTCTGAAAGCCTTCTAAAAGAAAACTGACGAGTTGCTAGGAGAAACTCCTAGCTAACTCTAATGTCTGAAAAATTGAAAATGACAATAGATAGAAATGAAGACTCCAATCCTTAGAAGATAAGGGCTCACCAATAGAACTCTACTATAATAAGTCTGAAGGAGAAACTAATCCCGCTGCTGAGCTTGAGAACCTGAGCCTATATTATAAAATGATATAGCACAAGAAGTGTGCGGTCAATACTTTGACTATACTGAGTATACGAGATATGCAACTGGAATATATATAACATACTAATAGTCTGAAAAGTTATGCTAAAATGCATCACTGAACTGAAGTACCATGACCCTTTGCTAAGATACATAAATATCGATGTGAAGTAGTATTCTTGAAAATACGTAATAAAGTATAGTAAAAACTAATTTAAAGGTCATCTACATGTACTAAAAACTGATTCTGTAACTGTGACTAAGATTGTAACGGTACTGAATTGATGGGAGAACCTATTAATTGACATATAACCACATGAGCTAAACATGAAATTTGATGTATATTTCCCATCGATAGGGCCCAATAAACATTTCCAGTGTATAAAGGCATGGCGGATGTGATCACTAAAGCTGATGCCCTTTTGGTCTAATAACCTACGGTGACACGTAGTTTTGGGTCCTAGGTGCGCTGAACCCTAGACCAACTCAGTGCTAAGAACTACTCCTAATTGATAAGTTTACTGATAATTTATAGATAGCTCGAAAACTAGTGTTCTTAAAGCTAAGTCAGAAACTTTATCTAATAGTATTCTGAGAGCGTAAAGAACCTGAAAATACTGATTATGCTATCAACTTCTGTATACTAAAATCATGATAGAATCACAAAGACTGAAATATAAATTCATGATAAAATCAATGCCATACAGATGCAAAATATATATTTATATAACTAAACTTGAATCATGTGTAAATTTTTCATGAAAGTGTCATTTATAACAGAATTGTAAAACCATGAATATTGTTCGGTCCCGTAAGTGTACGGGTTGTGCAAGTAATATAGTGGCTCTTTTTAAGAACCGGAATGTCGAACCCACAGGGACTGGACCCATTCCTCTACTATCTATTCCAAGGGTGATATTAAACACCGACAATTTTGATTATAGAAAAGTTGTTGAGAAGGTTTAATTAAGTCTAATTTTGGTCAATGACATATTCTGAATTCACTCTAGGAGCAACATAGAGTTAAAACCAGATAATCATGCGATATTATGAATTGCAATGGGTTAAGTATGAAACTATCAATTGTTATCTCACATAATCAAAATTGGATGCTCAGGGTCTCTCGAGCCTCTAAACATGACAAACTAGCCTCACTGCATCATTGTGAGCGAGGATGCTACTTCTAGTTCGTGGGCAATTAATTACGTGGATGTGGTTTACGTGGAAATGAGTAGGGACTCTCATGCACCTAATCATTTAACTCAACTTAGCTTCACAACTACTTCTTCGAGTGGTGATGTGATAAACCTAAGTCGGTCTCTAAATAATTCCGTTTTATCAACCAAGCAAGGCATTAGGTATATTTCTATCCTAACACAAATTGTATAGTGAGATACAATCATGCTCCTCACATTCTCATGTTCTAACCTAGGTAAATGCTTTCTTAAGCGAATGCCCAAGTTAACGTGTATGTTTTCATGGTGATCAATCATAAAAACAACCAATAATCCAAAATGCGAGACAAAACAACAATCAATAACTTAACTCCACACAAATTCATAAAAACACATTCATAATTCATGGCTTCAACCCTAGAGGAAGGGTTCTAGCCATTCATGTTCGTAAAACTACAAGAAACTACAACTAAATTAACATACTTACAAGAATTGGTAGATGAGTAGGGAATTTGCCAAACCCTATATGAGTTCTCCCACTTCTCCCTTCACTCCTAGGTGGTTTTCCAGAATAAAATGGTGACAAAGTTGTTTTAGGAGCTAAGGGACCTATTATAATAAATGAGAAATGTGCACAATTTAGCCTATCGTGGAATGGCTCTGTGTCACGAAGTGTATCACGGAGCATTGCCTCCGTGACACGGTGGTGACGCGAAGGCTCTCTGGAAATTGCCTCCGGATGCCAAAACTGCTGAGTGTCACCGCGCTGCCAACGTGGCACACTGCTCATGCAGTGCGTTGGCCTTGCTCTGTCGCGTAGCTGCCCTGGTGTGGCACGCTACCTGGCGCGCTAGAGCCTTGCCATGGCATGCTCTTTGCCGACTTTCACAATTTGCTCTCGACTCCATTTCTTTACTTCACCAACTTATGAATTAGTTCCTCAAAATCATTGAAACCTACAAAACAAGGACTAATCGTGTTGCTTAGCACATAAATTCACATTTATATAAAATTACATGAAAATGTATAGAATAAATTAGATAAACAAGACTAAATTAAGTTATAAAGCATCACTCGAGCATGCTATTTTTTCCCAAGATCACAACCCCACACTTAAAGTCTTGTTCGTCCTCGAACAAACCTTTTACATCTCATGCGTATGGAGACTCACAAATAGCTAATTTAGCAAGAGAATTCCAGCTACGGCTATACTGATTATTTAAGATAGCAAGTTAAAAAATAGAGCATGCACGATTTGAACATTGAAATGTAATACAACCCTGCCAAGACTTCCTAACCTCAAGAATCGACTCTCAATTCTAGCAAACTCATGTGAATCACTGATCAAGAAATCCAACATGAATGATATCCTTCATTCAACATGTGCCCTCACGGCAAGAGAGTTACCCATTTTCACACGCAAAAAAATTTGTAAATCACAACGTGTGTGGGTACATGAATAGAATTACGCTCACTCTCACAAAGAATTCATGTGTATCATGTAATGACCCATAAACTTGCCCTTAGTGTTTTATTCCACTAATTTAAGGATGTATGAATGTAAGATCAAGTAGGACTTTTTAGGTTGTCATGTAGCTAAGGGACGGGTAGGTACTATTATGGCCAGTAATAGTGACTAACTTCCCTAAGCGCTTTTAATACATCACGCCCTCATTACGAACTTCCCTTCATTTCCTTCATCTTTTTCTCCTTTCAGCTTTCTTTTTCCTCTTTTGTTCCCCCATTTCTTTAGGCACTTTTAGCTATTTAGTAAGGAGTTCTATAAGTATTTTCATTAATTTATTTTCTTACTCCTTACTAAAGATCACCCATTTGCACACAAGTGCACCCTTAACCTTTCTCAACTTTTACAACTTCCATTTTTCCTTCTTTTTCATTTTTTCTCACTCCTTTACTCTTTCGGATTATTCACTTAAGCGCTTGGGAATTTTGGATCAAATTCAAGGCTACTGAAAGAAAAAGGATTAAGCTTATGTTGCAGCTATCAATGAATAGGCTCAAGGCTCAATGGGGCTAACTAGGATTAAGTATTCAAGGTAGGTAAAATGAGGGATAACATTTGGGTTCATTCAAAGAAATGCCTAAATCATCTCCTACAATTCACATCCTTCATTTCGTTTTATAAACACACCAGGCAAGTTCTAGACAATCCACAATAGCACAGAATGCTCAAAAACCTTACACTCATGCACATGCTCAATTCCAGACACATTCAGCAGACTCTTACTCAGCTAATCACAAGAATTCAGAATTAAGCTTCAATCATATTGAGTCAAATTCAAGAGCCTAAGTGTCTCAAACAAAGTTATACCTTTCTTACATGCTTCAAAACTGAACATACTTGCATCTTACAATTATTTATAGCACATAACAAGAACATCAAGCCATCAATTAGCTATGGTTCCAAAAACCAAAACCTATTGACTAATTTTCCTCAAGACGGTCGTCATCCATCCATCGTCGGAAACAGTCTCTATCTATGACTAAAAACGTTATACACCGACAAAAAAAAACTTTTTTTTAATTCTTCGGTTCAAAGACCCCCCGTCGAAAAAGAACCGAAAAGAAAAACCAACGGGTGATGAATTCATGCTTGACTCATAAAAGTTTTTCAAAATTTTCAAATTTCTCACAAATTCCTCACAAGCATTACATTCACCAAAAAAAATTTGTTAAGCACAAAAATTTTGAAATTTTTCTCACCCCACACTTAAATCATGCTATGTCCTCATAGCATTAAATTAAAATTTAAAGGACGAGAAATACTCCCTGAGCCTCTATCCCAAGCTAAAAGCATGCTTTTCTTCAAGTTCTCCTAGGTGGGTGTTTGACCCCACACTTCTTCTATTTCATGCTTTTTATCTTCCTCCTTCTCGGTACTCAGACTTCCCTTCCATCTGTGCTTAACTTTCCACCAAAAACACCAACATAATGAAAACACCTGAGGTACCCTTGGGTTGCCTCCCAAGCAGTGCCTTATTTTACATCGCGGCACGACGTGGACTGTCCTTTTCAGGACCTCCTCATACCTGGGTTCTCTTTCGAGAACCATCTCCTTTATTTTGCTGTTTAGAGGGAACAGCCTCCACTCTGTTCCTCTCTTCCTCCAACTTCTTCTCAATTTGAAGCCCTTTATCAAACTCGTGTTGAACACTTATCACTGCCTTTGGCCCTGCACCTGTGGAATCCTCCACACCACACTCATCCTCAGACGACACACTAACCTGACAAAGTTTTCTGTAGTGTGCGGATGGGTTCATTTCTTGGTATACGCGAAAGAGTTGTTCTTCATCTTCGACCCTCATTTTCAGGGTCCCTGCTCTCAAATCAAGCACCGCACCTCTGGTGGCCAATAATGGTCGTCCCAAGATTCAGGGTACCTGGTCATCAACCTGAAAATCTAGCACAATAAAATCAGCAGGTATAATAAACTTACCTACTTTGATGAGAAGGTCCTCTATTATTCCATCGGCTGTCACTCGCGACTTGTCAGCCAGCTCCAACATCAACCTCGTCGGCCTCAGTTCTCCCACCCCCAGGGTGTTGAATAAGGATAGGGGCATCAGGTTAACTGCTGCCCCTAAATCACACAAAGCTCGTAACACTTCAGTTTTACCAATTTGTATGGGGAGGGTAAAACTCCCTGGGTCTTTGAGCTTCTTTTGAATCTTGCTCAATACCCTGTGACTGCACTCCTCAGTCAGTGCTACAGTCTGTACATCCACCAACCTAACTCTATTCGCTAGCACGTCCTTCAAGTATTTAGCATACTTAGGCATTCCCTGCAAAACATCAATAAGAGGCAAATTTATGTGAAGTTCTTTGAAACTCTCAAAGAACTTTTTGAAGCATTCCTCCTCCTTTCTCTTTCTGCATTTCTGAGGGAATGGTGGTGGTGGTCTTTGTGCTGGCTGCAATGAAGATTTTGCATGTTGTTTCCCAGCACTCTGATTGTCTCCCGTGTTGCTGGATGGTCCTGGTCTAACCAACTCCGGTTGCACCTCCTTTCTTAGCTCTTTTGGCACTGCATCAGCTAATTGCTTGCCGCTTCTCAGACTGATGGCATTGACCTAATAGGGGTTAGGATCTATGTCGCTTCGTAATCCCCCTTGCGATCTCATGTTTTGAGCAGCTGTTATCTGACCCACTTGTTTTTCAAGATTGCGGGTGGCCATTTGCTGATTCCTTAAGTTTGTTGCCATCCTCGCCTGATTCTCTACTAATTGAGTTTGGGTCTCCATGATTTTCTGCAATGTTTTCTCAATGCTACTACTCAATTGCCCATCATTCTACCTATTCTGCTGATACTGCTGTTATTGAGGTTGGATATAACTCTGCTTTTGGTTTCCACCCCATGAAAAATTCGGGTGGCCCTGCCAATTTCTGTTGTAGTTGTGTCCAACATTCTGATTGTTCCACTGCGCATTCCCAACAAAATTGACTGATTCCGGATTGGCTCCACATGATTCTGCCTTTTTCCCATTCTTACCACAAATTTCACACCAACTCGGAGCTTGCTGAACTGCATTAACCTGGCCCTGTTGTTGGTTCATACTCAGTTTATTGAACTGAGTCATCATCTAATGCTGGAATGAAGCTAGCTGTGTTGCCAAGGCATTCATCCCATCTACCTCTATCAACCCTGATCTCTTTCCTTCCCCTCTCGATGATTCACTGTGCCACTCTGGATTTCCTTGATCAATTCTGTTCAACAAAGTGTACAACTCATCTACGTCTTATCCAAGGCTTGCCCACCCGATGCCGAGTCTAGTAATATTTTTGTGTGTGGGTCTAGACTTTCTATAAAGATATGAGCCAGCACTTCATTTGATTGCTGGTGATGGGGACAGTCTCTCAACAATGATTTGAATCTTTCCCAATCCAAATATAAGTTCTCATCAGGCCACTGCTTGAAACTTAATATCTCACTTCTCAACTTTGCAGTTTTGCCTGAAGGAAAGAATCTGATAAGGAACTTCTTAGCCAAGTCATTCCATGAAGTTATGGCGTTTGGTGGCTCAGCCTTCAACCACTTTTAGCCTCTCCCAACAATTAAAATGGGAAGAGGGTCAATTGAACATAATCTGTGGACACGCCGGTGGGGACAAACGTGTCACTAATCTCTAGAAAGTTCTGTAAGTGCTGCTGCGGGTCCTCATGTACCATCCCAGTGAATTGACCAGTAGAATGTAGCAGCTGTACCATGTTCTATTTAAGCTCAAAGTTCCCTCTAGGCTCTGGTTTCCGGATACTAGAGTTCACATTAGTCGCTTGTGGGATTGCCACTTCGCGAACTGGTCTAGCTGCCATTGCTTCCGATGACAATTGTGCTTGTCCCGCGGGTGGTTGTTGTTGTACCTTTTCTTGAAGTCTCTTCAACTTTTTCTCTAGAGCTACTCTCCTTTGCAAATGGATTTGACATTCAGGTTCAAGCAACGGTTCCACAAGCTCTCTATTTTTAGCCAGCTCGGCAGGACACCCTGTCACCTGCAAATGATCAGACTAAGATCAAGTTTCTCAACACTTTAGGAAATTCAAAAATCACACAAAAGAGATAAATTATCAAAACTTCACCGATTCCCCGGCAACGACGCCAAAAACTTGTTTGGTCCCGCAAGTGTACGGGTCGTGCAAGTAATATAGTGGCTCTTTTTAAGAACCGGAATGTCGAACCCACAAAGACTGGACCCATTCCTCTAACTATCTATTCCAAGGGTGATATTAAACACCGAAAATGTTGATTATATAAAAGTTGTCGAGAAGGTTTAATTAAGTCTAAATTTGGTCAACGACATATTCTGAATTCACTCTAGGAGCAACATAGAGTTAAAACCAGATAATCATGCACTATTATGAATTGTAATGGGTTAATTATGAAACTATCAATTGTTGTCTCACATAATCAGAATTGCATGCTCAGGATCTCTCGAGCCTCTACACACGACAAACTAGCCTCACTGCATCATTGTGAGCGAGGATGCTACTTCTAGTTCGTGGGCAATTAATTACGTGGATATGGTTTATGTGGAAATTGCTCGGGTGTTTGCTATATGGTTAAAAACCGACACTCAAGTGCACGTGGTCAAACAAGTAGTAAGTGGCTTAAGTAAGCCAAGTATCGAACCAAGGAGACTCTGGATAAGTAAAAATTGTTCAAGTGTACTATATTCTATCTTACTTCTAAATATGCTGACAACAACGTAACCAAAAGTTAAATAATTTGTTTATAAATTATATACTAAAACTATTAAAAAATATCTACTTTGAATTGAAACTATGGATATGAGCATGCCAAGGTTAAGAACATGTAATGAACTTGATTAAAATCATAATTTGGTTAATCTTCTCTTCCTGTTGCTAGCCAAGAACATTAGCCTAGAGATTAAAACTCTCGTATTTAATCTCACTTAAGAATCATAAACCATCCGTCTACATTTCTGTGATCAAATGCAATTTATGACCTAGCAATACAATTCCGGTTCCTAAATTGACTAATACGGCTTTCAAGTATATTTCTATCAGGAAAGCACATCAAAACTCAATTTTCCCAAATCAAGTTAAGAACAATACCCTATTAATTCACAACTTTCCAATTTCGTGCTCTCTCGAGTGAAATCGAACTTTTTAGATGTACATTAATGTCGACCACACACCAATGCAGTAGAAACAAGAATTAATAGAACAACATGGAAGAAGAAGATGAAAAACCATATAATTCAATAATCAAAATTCATCACCATTGTTCATAACCTCAGCAAGGAAGGAAATTAGCCACTCATTTGTGGATTAATCATCCTAAAACAAGTGTTAATCATACAAACAATTGAGTGAAAGAAGAAAGAAAGAGAGAAAAACCCTGAGCTTTTTCGTCCCTCAACTACCTGTAACCCACGTCCTTGCTCCACCAAGTCTGAATTTTGAAAAATAAGCCAAAGTGTTCTATTTATACTGTTGGGAATTTTTCCCGGAATAACAAGCAACGTGTCACGGAGTGCAACGCGGAGCACTGCCTCCGTGACACGGCGTGGACGCGGACCCTTACTGGAAATTTAGGGTCCAAGAATAAAGCTTCAACGTGGCACGACAGGTAACGTGGAGGCTTGCCTCCGTGCCACGGAGCTGTCGCGAGGCTCTGATCTTGGGCAGATTTATATGCCCAAGTGATACTCAAACGTATTATTTTCGCCTTGTTTGTGTGCAATATGTATATATTCTCATGTAATTGGTAATAAAATGTGAATTTATACTAACCAACATGATTAGCATTTGTTTTGCAGGAAAATATGATTTTTAGGAGCTAAAATGCATGTTGGAACTATATCGGAGTTGGACTTGGATACAAGCGTAGAAAAGACATTGGAAGGCACAAATTATAAGGGCTCCGTGATGGAGCCGTGCCACGCTACCATCGCGGAGGCACACTTCCTGGAGAGGCAATTAAATGGCAATTTCCAGTAAGGCCTCGCAACAGCTCCGTGGCACGGAGATAGGCCTCCGCATTGGCCTCCGTGCCACGTTGAGGCTAATTTACCGGACCCTGGATTTCCAGTGAAGGTCCGCGTCCATGCCATGTCACGGAGGCAGTGCTCCGCGTTGACCTCCATGACACGTTGCTTGTTATTTCGGGAAAAATTTCCCTCTAGTATAAATAGCACACTTAGGTTTATTTTAATTAGTTCAGTTTTAGTTCAGACTTGGTGGAGCTAGGACGTGGGTTAGCAGCAGTTGAGGGACGAAAAAGCTAAGAGATTTCTTCTCTTCCTTGCTTCTTTCAATCAATTGTATGTATGATTTACACTTGTTTTAGGATGACCAATCCACAAATGAGTGGCTAATTCTCTTCCTTTCTAAGGTTTTGAACATGTGTAGTGAATTTAGATTGTAAATGATATGGTTTTCTTCTTCTTCTTTCATGTTGTTCTATTAATTCTTGTTCTTACTGCATTAGTGCTTGGCCGACATTAATGTACATCTAAAAAGTCCAATTTCACAAAAGAGAGCAAGAAAGTGGAAAGTTGTGAATTAATAGGGTATTGTTCTTAACTTGATTTGGGAAAATTGGGTTTTGATGTGCTTTCCTGATAGAAATATACTTGAAAGCCGTATTAGTCAATTTAGGAATCGGAATTATATTGCTAGGTCGTAAATTGCATTTGATCACAGAAATGTAGACGAATGGTTTATGATTCTTAAGTGAAATTAAATACGAGAGTTTTAATTTCTAGGCTACTGTTCTTGGCTAGCAACATGAAGAAGAGATTAACCGAATTATTATTACAATCGAATTCATTACTTGTTCTTAACCTTGGCATGCTCATATCCATAGTTTAAATTCATAGGAAATAATTGTTAATAGTTTTAGTATATATTTTATAAACAAAAACTCAATTAACTGTTGGTTACGTTGTTGTTAGCATAGTTAGAAGTAAAATAAGAATATAGTATACTTAGGTAATTTTTACATACCCTGAGCCTCCTTGGATCGATACTTGGCTTACTTAGCCACTTTATTACTTGTTTGACCACGTGCACTTGCGTGTCGGTTTTATAACCCCAACAACGCACCGAACAAGTTTTTGGCGCCGTTGCCGGGGAGGCTAACCGTTATGCTGTCGAAATTTTTCGTGAACGCACTCAACAATATACCTTATAGTTGTTTGTGTTTGGGGTTGTAAATAGAGTAATCCTTGCCGAAGTATTGTAAACATAGTTAGGAACTAAGTGTGGGGTAAACTTAGTTTAACCCAACCTTAGCCTAAGTTAACTTGTATTTAGCTTAACTTTGTGCTTGTTTATGTATATTGACAGGTACAATGGCAAGTCGACAGGACAAGGGCAAGGGTGCTTCTACCTCAGGCACCGGACGGAAAAGATTGAGGTTGGGCACTGCAGTCCCAGCTGCACCAGCTGTTCCGCGCGGCCAACGCCGCCAATACGGAACAAGATGGGTAACCGATGAAGGGAAGAAGTGGTACGCGAAACATAAAGAAAACAAGTACTTCCCCGAGGAACATATTGCTCGGGAACCACTTGCACTGGAGTTCCCACATATTGTGCAGAGAATCGAGGCAGCTGGGCTCAGCTTTATATTTCAGGAGCCCAAGGAGTGCAACCTTCATTTGGTCCGCGAGTTCTACGCAAATTGGAACCCGACCATCAGAAGCCACACAATAAAAATCAGAGGGCAGATTGTCACTCTGGAACCCCAGCAATTTAATGCCATCGTCGGAGCGCGGGACACAGACGCTCACGTTCTCCGCCATCTAAACATCACCCCACCGTACGCCGACATCAGACGTACGTTGTGTGGGGCTCGATCCACAGCCCGATGGAGTAGACATAAGGAGAGGGGTTACCACCAGACTCTGCCTTATTCACAGATGAACAGGGAGGCCAGGATATGGCTGAAGATTGTGTGTTCGTGCTTGATCCCGGGAGTTCACATGACGGATGTGACCCGAGACCGTGTCTGCTTGGTGTATGCCCTTATGAAAGGGCTTGAGATTAATGTTGGGGCGGTAATTATATCCGCCATGAAGAGAGCCAGACTGCACCAAGGCCACAGATACGGGTTTGGCCGACTCATCACCACCTTCCTCCGAGGCCTCGACATTGAGGAAGAGGCTTTGGACTATATTCCGCAGTTGGAGCGGAGGGCCCTCGATGTGACAAAAACTAAGGACCCCGACACCACACACGGGCCAGTGCTGACTTTGGGCGAGCGACAAGCTCGTGACGATCAGTACATGGCACGTATGTTCGGCATGCAGATGCTTCAGCTACGGATTGGTGGGAGACCAGCCACCGAGGAAGAATTATGGCAGCTGGAGCTGGATTACCCATTTGGCGAGAATGCCAGAGCCTTATGCCGAGTGGGACCAGCCTTCGTGGAGCCGACGGATGACGATGTCCCTACTGATGAGGAGACACGTCGTGAGGACTCCGATGTGGAGTCCGATGACGACGATGGAGCTGACTCAGATATGGGCGACGAGGCAGCAGCACCAGATGAAGAAGTCGAATATTTCGACTGATTAGGGAGTTCCACCACCCGAAATTTTGTTTTGTAATTTTTGTGAACACTGGGGACAATGTTCGATTTAAGTGTGGGGTGGGGAGTAGCTAGGTGCTGGGACTTGGGCTCTAATTTGCTGTATGTTTTTCCTTGGTTTGTATGTATGTTTGTGCTTTCCCTGTTATGAACTGATTTGTGGTGTATCTGTATATATTTGTTTGTGTGGTTAATGATGTGTGGTATGAAAAGTTATGATTGCCAGTGTAAATATTTTGTAAATATTTTTTTTTCTATCGAAATGATAGATATTTTTCAAAAATTTTCGAGAATATTTTGCACTTGTAAATATTTTCTTTCTATCGAAATGATCGATGTGTTGCAAAATTTTTTGGTTTTTATTTTTTTGGGTTTCTCGGAGTTTGTTTTCGGTTCTTTAACCGAGAATAGTCCCATTGAACCGAATGTCATAGTTAGTGACTGTTCCCTATGATGGATGGATGGCGACTGTCTTAAGGGAAATGTAGTCGGTAGGAGTAGGATTTTAATTTGTTTTTAATTTTTCTTTGGTGGATTGCATCAATGAACTGTAGTTGCTTTATGGTTGCAAAAATTTCGTTGCGTGTTGTAACTGATGTTCAAAATGTGAAAGTGATTCGTTTGAAAGCATGCAATTTGGTAAATATGTTGAGTTACCTAGGCTAGAGAATTTGATTCAGTATGATTGAGGCTTAATTTTGAATTCATGTGATTGGCTAATTAGAGAGTCTGTGAATGCATCTTGATTCGAGCATGTGCATGAAGTGTGAAGTGAGGTATTATTATTCCATGCCATTGTGAATTGTCTAGAACTTGCCTGGTGTGTATACAAAACGAAATGAAGGAGGTGTAGTGTTGGAAAGGATGTAGGCATTTCTTTGTTTTAACCGATAGTTTCCATTTTTTTTCTTGTCAAACTCAACCTTTTTATATGTTGTATACCCTAGTCAGCCCGTTGAGCCTTTAGCTGATTTCTTTCTTTCTTTTGTCCAAAATTGTATAAACTAAGCTTTATTCCTTCTTTTCATTAGCCTTAAAGTCTATACGAAACTCTTAAGCTCTTACAAAGAAAAGAAAATGTTTCCCAAAGTGTTAAAGAGTGAAAAGAAAAAGAAAAGCAGAGTGAGGAAAGAAAAGATGATGTTGAAGAGGCACTTGTTATAATTAAATGATATTGAGGGTACATGAAAACCCTTTGTTTTGTGTCAAGTGTGTTTGATGAAATGGGCAGTACGAAAGTAAACCAGCATGAATGGGAGAAAAAGAGAAAAGAGAGGAACAATGTCCATGAGTCGATGGGAATGTGTTGAAAAGGCGTTTAAGGATGCTAGCGACTATTATTGGCTAATCCAATATATATACTAGATCCATGGCCCCGTTACAACCCATTAAAGTCCTACGTGATCCTATATTGCATTTCTTTATATTAGTGGAGTAATACACTTAGGGCAAGCCTATGGGTCATGACATGATGCATGTGAATTCTTTTGGGAGAGTGAGTGAAATTAATTTTTATATGCCCCTACTTGAATGTGTGTGTGTTGCATGAACAAAAAGGGGAAGATTCTCTTGAGTTGTGAGGGCACATGCTTGATGAAAGATTGATTTTCGTGTCGGATTTCTTGATTAGCTGATTTGCATGAGTTTTCCGATATCAAGAATCAATTCTTAAAGTCTAGGAAGTCTTGATGTATTAAAGGTCATTGTAGTGTAAGACCAAGCATGTTTTCGTAATGATTTGCAAAAATTGAATAATCGGTATGACCGTAGCGTAAATGGTCGCACCATAGTGACGAAGGTTGGGATGTAATTTGCATGAGTTGTGTATGTGTTGTTCGAGGACGAACAAGGATTTGAGTGTGGGGTAAGTGATCTTGGGCAGATTTATATGCCCAAGTGATACTCAAACGTATTATTTTCGCCTTGTTTGTGTGCAATATGTATATATTCTCATGTAATTGGTAATAAAATGTGAATTTATACTAACCAACATGATTAGCATTTGTTTTGCAGGAAAATATGATTTTTAGGAGCTAAAATGCATGTTGGAACTATATCGGAGTTGGACTTGGATACAAGCGTGGAAAAGACATTGGAAGGCACAAATTATAGGGGCTCCGCGATGGAGCCGTGCCACGCTACCATCGTGGAGGCAGACTGCCTGGAGAGGCAAATAAATGGCAATTTCCAGTGAGGCCTCGCGACAGCTCCGTGGCACGGAGAAAGGCCTCCGCGTTGGCCTCCGTGCCACGTTGAGGCTAATTTACCGGACCCTGCATTTCCAGTGAAGGTCCGCGTCCACGCCGTGTCACGAAGGCAGTGCTCCGCGTTGACCTCCGTGACACATTGCTTGTTATTCCAGGAAAAATTTCCCTCTAGTATAAATAGCACACTTAGGTTTATTTTAATTAGTTCAGTTTTAGTTCAGACTTGGTGGAGCTAGGACGTGGGTTAGCAGCAGTTGAGGGACGAAAAAGCTAAGAGATTTCTTCTCTTCCTTGCTTCTTTCAATCAATTGTATGTATGATTTACACTTGTTTTAGGATGATCAATCCACAAATGAGTGGCTAATTCTCTTCCTTGCTAAGGTTTTGAACATGTGTAGTGAATTTAGATTGTAAATGATATGGTTTTCTTCTTC
The DNA here is from genome assembly GCA_035772735.1 of Datura wrightii. NCBI lineage: Eukaryota > Viridiplantae > Streptophyta > Magnoliopsida > Solanales > Solanaceae > Datura > Datura wrightii. Next base: position 146,710,648 of record JASDFA010000018.1, on the reverse strand, counting down.
TTCTTTCATGTTGTTCTATTAATTCTTGTTCTTACTGCATTAGTGCTTGGCCGACATTAATGTACATCTAAAAAGTCCAATTTCACTCGAGAGAGCAAGAAAGTGGAAAGTTGTGAATTAATAGGGTATTGTTCTTAACTTGATTTGGGAAAATTGGGTTTTGATGTGCTTTCCTGATAGAAATATACTTGAAAGCCGTATTAGTCAATTTAGGAACCGGAATTGTATTGCTAGGTCATAAATTGCATTTGATCACAGAAATGTAGACGAATGGTTTATGATTCTTAAGTGAAATTAAATACGAGAGTTTTAATTTCTAGGCTACTGTTCTTGGCTAGCAACATGAAGAAGAGATTAACCGAATTATTATTACAATCGAATTCAATACTTGTTCTTAACCTTGGCATGCTCATATCCATAGTTTAAATTCATAGGAAATAATTGTTAATAGTTTTAGTATATATTTTATAAACAAAAACTCAATTAACTGTTGGTTACGTTGTTGTTAGCATAGTTAGAAGTAAAATAAGAATATAGTATACTTAGGAAATTTTTACATACCCTGAGCCTCCTTGGATCGATACTTGGCTTACTTAGCCACTTTATTACTTGTTTGACCACGTGCACTTGCGTGTCGGTTTTATAACCCCAACAACGCACCGAACAGGCTCCACTGGAAATTGACAACTTATTCACCCTCCAGGCAGTGTGTATCCGCGATGGTAGCGTGACACGGCTCCATCGCGGAGCCCCTTTATATTGTGTAGTCCAATGCATTTTTCGTGCTCGAATCCAAGTCCAACTCCGATATTGTTCCAACATGCATTTTAGCTCCTCAAAATCATATTTTACCTGCAAAACAATGCTAATCATGTTGGTTAGTATAAATTCACATTTTATTACCAATTACATGAAAATGTATACACATTGCACAATAAACAAGGCGAAAATGATACGTTTGAGTATCACTTGGGCATATAAATCTCCCCAAGATCACTTACCCCACATTTAAATCCTTGTTCGTCCTCGAACAACAAATACACAATTCATGCAAATTACATCCCAACCTTCGCCACAATGGTGCGACAATTTACGCTACGGTCATACCGATCATTCAATATTGTAAATCATCAAGAAAACATGCATGGTCTTACAATGCAATGACCTTTAATACATGAAGACTTCCTAGACTTTAAGAATCGACTCTCGATATCGGAAAACTCATGCAAATCAGCTAATCAAGATATCCGACACGAAAATCACCCTTTCATCAAGCATGTGCCCTCACAACTCAGGAGAATCTTCCCCTTTATGTTCATGTGACACACCAACATTCAAGTAGGGGCATGTAAAAATTAATTTCACTCTCTCTCCCAAAAGAATTCACATGCATCATGTCATGACCCATAAGCTTGCCCTTAGTGTATCACTCCACTAATATAAAGAAATGCAATGTAAGATCACGTAGGACTTTAATGGGTTGTAATGGAAGCTATGGAACTAGTATATATTGGATTATCCAATAATAGCCACTAGCATCATTAAGCGCCTTTTCAACACATTCCCATCAACGTATGGACATTGTTTCTCTCTTTTTTTTTATCATCCCATTCATGATGATTTACCTTCGTCTGGCCCATTTAATCAAGCACACTTGACTCAAAAACAAAGGTTTTTCATGCACCTTCATTATCATTTAATTATAGCAAGTGCACCTTCAACCTTTTTCTTTTCTTTCCTCACTCTGCTTTTCTTTTTCTTTTCATCATTCTCACTCCTTGACACTTTGGGAAAATTTTTGTTCTTCTTAAGCGCTTAAGAGCTTTGTATAGACTTTATAGCTAATGAAAAGAAAGACTTAAGCTCAGTTTATACATTTTTGGACAAAAGAAAGAAAGAATCGGCTAAAGGCTCAACGGGCTGACTAGGGTATACAATCACATAAAAAAAGGGGTATGACAAGAAAAAAATATAGAAACTCTAGGTTAACAAAAAAATGCCTACATCCTTTCCAACACTACACCTCCTTCATTTCGTTTTGTACACACACCAGGCAAGTTCTAGACACTTCACAATAGCATGGAATAACAATACCTCACTTCACACTTTATGCACATGCTCGATTCAAGATACATTCACAGACTCTTTAATTAGCCAATTACATGAATTCCAAAATTAAGCCTCAATCACACCGAATCAAATTCTACAGCCAAGGTAACTCAACATATTTACAAAATTGCATGCTTTCATACGAATCACTTTTGCATTTTGAATATCAGTTACAACACGCAACCAACATTTCACAACCTTATAGTAACTACAGGTTCCATGATGCAATCCACCAAAGAAAAAACTGAAAACCAATTAAAATCACTACTCTTACCGACTACATTTCCCTTAAGACGGTCGTCATCCATCCATCATAGGGAACAGTCACTAACTATGACGTCGGTTCAATGGGACTATTCTCGGTAAAAGAACCGAAAACAAACGCTGAGAAACCCAAAAAAATAAAAAACTTGAAAAATTTTGCAACACACCGATCATTTCGATGGAAAAATTATTTACAAAATATTTTAAATATGAACAGAATATTTTCGCAACATTTTAAAAATATCGATCATTTCGATAGAGAGAAAAAAAATATTTACAAAATTTGTACAGACTTAGCTGGCAACCACAACATTTCACAACACACATCAATTACCACAAATATGTACAGATACACAGCAGTTTGCACTTCACAAACACAGGGAAACATAAACATACAAAACAAAACAGAGGAAAAACATACAGCAAACCAGCCTAGCCCCAGCACCTAACTACTTCCCACCCCACACTTAAATCGAACACTGTCCTCAGTGTTCACAAAAATTTACAATCACAAAATTGGGTGGTGGAATTCCCTGATCAGTCGAAATATTCGACTTCTTCATCCGGTGCTGCTGCCTCTTCGCCCATGTCCGAGTCACCTCCATCGTCGTCATCGAACTCCACATCAGAGTCCTCCTGACGTGTCTCCTCATCCGTGGGGACATCATCGTCAGTGGGCTCTACAAAGGCTGGCTCCACTCGGCATAGAGCCCTGGCGTTTTTGCCAAATGGGTAATCCAGCTCAAGCTGCCATAGCTCCTCCTCCATGGCTGGTCTCCCACCAATCCGAAGCTGAAGCATTTGCATACCAAACATCCGTGCCATGTACTGGTCGTCACGAGCATGTCGCTCGCCAAGTGTCAGCACTGGCCCGTGTGTGGTGTCCGGGGCTTTAGTTTTGGTCACGTCAAGGGACCTCCGCTCCAACTGCGGGATGTAGTCCAAAGCCTCTTCCTCGATGTCGAGGCCCCGGAGAAAGGTGGTGATAAGTCCGCCGAACCCATACCTGTGGCCCTGGTGTAGTCGGGCTCTCTTCATGGCGGATATGATGACCGCCCCAACATTAATCTCCAGCCCTTTCATCAGGGCATACACCAGGCAGACATGGTCCCGGGTCACATCAGTCATGTGCACCCCCGGGATTAGGCACGAACAGACTATCTTCAGCCAGATTCTAGCCTCCCTGTTCATTTGAGAATACGGCAAAGTCTGGTGGTAACCCCTCTCCTTATGTCTGCTCCATCTGGCTGTGGATCGAGCCCCACACAGAGTGCGTCTGATATCAGCATATGGTTGGGTGATGTTCAGATGGCGGAGAACGTGGGCGTCTGTGTCCCGCGCTCCGATGATGGCATTTAGCTACTGGGGTTCCAGAGTGACAATCTGCCCTCTGATCTTGATTGTGTGGCTTCTGATTGCCGGGTTCCAATTAGCATAGAACTCTCGGACTAGATGTAGGTTGCATTCCTTGGGCTCCTGAAATATGAAGCTGAGCCCAGCTGCCTCGATCCTTTGCCCTATGCGGGGGAACTCCTGTGCTAATGGTTCCAGTGCAATATGCTCCTCAGGAAAGTATTTATTCTCCTTGTGTTTAGCGTACCACTTCTTCCCCTCATCGGTTACCCACCTCATTCCGTATTGGCGGCGTTGGCCGCGTGGAACTGCTGGTGTAGCTGGGACTGCTGTGCCCAGTCTACGTCGTTTTCTCCCGGTTCCTGAAGTAGATGCACCCTTACCCTTATCCTGCCTACTTGTCATTTTACCTGTCAACACAAATAAACAAGCGCAATGTCAAGCTAAATGAATATTAGCTTTGGCTAAGGTCGGGTTAAGCTAAGTTTACCCCACACTTAGTCCTTAGCTACGGTTAAGATACTACGGCAAGAATCACTTTATTTACACCAAAAACAAACAACTATACAATTTATGCTTAGTGCGTTCGCAAAGAAGAATTCGACAGTATAACTTTAGCTTACTACTCAGACTTCATACAGCTAATCCCAATCACTACCATCGCTAGCAATTCAACCATCGCACTTAGCAAAGAAAACAACAAACAAAAACAACAACAAAAATTCTATATACATATGAACCTATATAATCAACCCAATTTGAACAATTTTCACATTTTCCCAAAAACCCGAGAATTCGTCGTCTATTACATTCAAACAATATTTACAATGACTTATCTCAATTCACAAGCACACCCCGGCATATAATTCACCAATTTACCAAGTTCCCCATTTTGATTTCAACAACCAAGCCCTAGAATTGAATTTCACAATCAAATTCGAACCATTCACGCAATCGACAAGTTCAAACGCTCATTACAACATTCCGAACATTTATCAATCAAGGAATAACTCAATTTCATGCTAAATTTCTACTTAGGGTGATTTATCTCACCTCCCATGCTCAAATTTGAATAAAATCGACAAAAACTTGAGAGAGAATAGGAAAACATACCTCGTAGTTAAAAAACCGAAGAAAACTCGATAATTTCTTTGCTTTATACCGTGGCACGTTGATGGGGGAGGGAATTTTGGGTGCTTGGTCGCGGAGAAGTGAGAAAATGAGGGAAAAGGGAATAAAATCAGGGTTTAAAATGAAGGAAACACGCGGGTCACCCTGCAACCCGGTGTGACCCGTCACAAATTATAGGGCAACGTGTCACGGAGTGCATCGCGGTGCACTGCCTCCGTGACACGGAGCCATCGCGATAGTTCACTGGAATTTTTAGAAATTCCAGATTAAATCTCAACGTGTCACGGAGGGTAACGCGGAGGTCCTCCTCCGTGACACGGAGCCATCGCCCCAGCTCATTGTCTCTGCATTTTATTCATTTTTACATACCTCGCCTTTTCCTTCACGATTCCGTGCACATTTTTCTCCGTTTGACCTGAAAATCACCTCACTAAACAAAATTGGTTAGATTAATAAGTTTCACTAACTAAAATGAAAAAATACTAACTAAAACGAAAAATTTGTACCAAATCAAGAAAAAGAAAAACAAAATAAAATCTATTTACACTTTACAAAAAGAAAGAGGAAAAAAAAAAATTTTCACGGGTTGCCTCCCGTGCAGCGCCTGGTTTACCGTCGCGGCTCGACGTCCTTTATGCTCAATTGTCTACTAGGGTGATGGACGATTTCTCCCGATCATTGTCCTCCCCCGAGTAGTGCTCACACCTATCCGGTGGTCTTCCTATCAACTCTCGGGAATCATTCATTTGGTTAGCATTCCCATGATCAATTACATTGATCACCGAGAGTTCTTCATTCACCATCGGGAGATTGGGTGCTTTGTACACATCGAACACCTCTACCTTGTCATGTGCTCGCATTGTAAGTTGACCCGCAGCTATGTCAATTAATGCTTTCCCGGTTGCCAAAAAGGGTCGTCCCAAAATAAATGGGACTTCAGCGTCTGGTTCAAAATCCAGAACAATAAAATCTACCGGAAAAATGAGGGAGCGCACTTGCACTAGAACATCCTCAACTATGCCATCCGGCCTAGCTAAGGATAGATCCGCCAACTGCAAGATTACGGTTGTAGGTCTAGGACTCCCTAGACCCAACTTTCTGAATACCAAAGATGGCATCAGATTTATGCTCGCCCCCAAGTCACACAATCCACGAGCTCAGATACTCTGCCCAATAGTAAGCTGGATAGTAAAACTCCCAGGGTCTTTTAGCTTCGTGGGTAGTCTATTTTGGATCCGGGAAGTGCATTCCTCTGTCAAAGCTACCGTGGCATACTCAGTCAAACGACTTTTGTTGGCCACGATGTCTTTAATATATTTGGCATATTTAGGCACTCCCTGCAAGACATCAACAAGAGGTAAGTTAACATGTACCTGTTTAAGCACCTCCATGAATTTCTTGAAGCAAGCCTCCTCCTTGTGTTTCTTGAGTCGTTGAGGGAACGGGGGTGGAGGCCTTTCTGATTCAGCTTCTTTGGTCTTCCCCCTATCCAAAGTTTGCTCTCCCTCAACATCTGCTGCTCCCGAGTTTTGAGGTGGTCTTTCTGGTTCCACCTCCTTCAGCTGCAAACCACTCCTTGTGGTCACTGTGTTTACCTGCTTCGGATTTGGATCCGTGTCGCTAGGCAGTCCTCCTCTGGGCCTTATGTTTTGGGCACTAGCAAATTGCCCAAATTGATACTCAAGAGCCTTGGTCGCTAATTGATTATTTTTCACTTTGGCTGCCAATTTAACATAGTCAGCCTACAATTGCGCCTGATTAGCGATCATGGTCTTGAACATCTCCTCAATGCTAGGTGATGGTGGTGGAGGAGGGGCATTGTGATTTCTGAATTGAGATTGGTAGTTCTATTGCCCTCCTTGATTCCTTTGCATCCCCTGACCCGAACTTTGGCCTTGTTGGTTGTTGCTACCCCATGAAAAAATTGGATGGTTCCTCCAATTTGAGTTGTAGCCACTACCAAACTGCTGCTGACTTCTTTGTGCATTGCCCACAAAGTTAACAGAATCAGGATTTGCTCCACAGCACTCAGCTGAGTGCACACTGCTTCCACACACTTCACACCACATTTGCTGGACCACATTGACTGAAGCTGAAGGCTGGTTCAAATTCATGTTGCTGAAGTGGTTGTTCAACTGATTCTGCAAGGCAGCTATCTGTGCAGCGATAGCTGTAAATCCATCCACTTCAAGCACTCCTGCTGCTTTCCTTGCTCCACCTCGTGATGAATCAGCATTCCATTCTGGATTGCCCTGTGAAATCCGGTTTAGCAAAGTGTACAGCTCCTCATAAGTCTTTTCCAGCGCTTGCCCTCCAGCTGCTGAATCTAGCAAAATTTTGGTATGGGGTTCCAAACCCTCAATAAATGTGTGCACCAACACCTCATTGGACTGATGATGATGAGGACAGTCCCGCAACATGGATTTGAATCTTTCCCAGGCTTGATATAAATTTTCTCCCTCCCTCTGTTTGAAACTTAGAATTTGACTTCTAAGTCTGGCTGTTTTACCAGAGGGAAAAAATCTTATCAAGAACTTTCATTCAAGATCATCCCACGTTGAAATAGAATTTGGTGGCTCAGCTTTTAACCACCTCTTGGCTTCACCAAGTAATGAGAACGGAAATAGTGTAAGCCGAACATAATCAGGTGACACTCCAGTGGGTATATAAGTGTCACTTATCTCCAAAAAGTTCTGGAGATGTTGTTGTGGGTCTTCATGAGGGAGACCGGTAAATTGCCCGCTTGTGTGCAAGAGTTGCACCATATTCTGCTTGAGTTCAAATCTCCCTCCAGGCTCTGGTTTGCGGATACTTGAATGTACATTGTTCGCATGTGGGATTGCCACCTCGCGAACCGGCCTTGCTGCTGCTTCATCGGGCACTAACACTGCCCTCACAACCGGTGGATTTTTTTGCTCCATAATAGTCTGTCTGAGCAACTGCAGCTTCTTTTGTAGAGTTTCTCTGCGTTTACTATGAAATATACGTTCAGGCTCTATATAAGATTCCACCAGCTCTTTGTCTCTTGCTAGTGTTCACAGAAATCAAGTCTGCAAAATACAGGCTAAGACCAAGTTGTCAACACTTAAGAAAATAAAGTAAAAATACAGTAAATTTACACTTAACACAATTTCACCAATTGCCTAGTCTCCCCGGCAACGGCGCCAAAAACTTGCTCGGGTGTTTGCTATATGGTTAAAAACCGACACGCAAGTGCACGTGGTCAAACAAGTAGTAAGTGGCTTAAGTAAGCCAAGTATCGAACCAAGGAGACTCTGGATAAGTAAAAATTGTTCAAGTGTACTATATTCTATCTTACTTCTAAATATGCTGACAACAACGTAACCAAAAGTTAAATAATTTGTTTATAAATTATATACTAAAACTATTAACAAATATCTACTTTGAATTGAAACTATGGATATGAGCATGCCATGGTTAAGAACATGTAATGAACTTGATTAAAATCATAATTTGGTTAATCTTCTCTTCCTGTTGCTAGCCAAGAACATTAGCCTAGAGATTAAAACTCTCGTATTTAATCTCACTTAAGAATCATAAACCATCCGTCTACATTTATGTGATCAAATGCAATTTATGACCTAGCAATAGAATTCCGGTTCCTAAATTGACTAATACGGCTTTCAAGTATATTTCTATCAGGAAAGCACATCAAAACTCAATTTTCTCAAATCAAGTTAAGAACAATACCCTATTAATTCACAACTTTCCAATTTCGTGCTCTCTCGAGTGAAATGGAACTTTTTAGATGTACATTAATGTCGGCCACACACCAATGCAGTAGAAACAAGAATTAATAGAACAACATGGAAGAAGAAGATGAAAAACCATATAATTCAATAATCAAAATTCATCACCATTGTTCATAACCTCAGCAAGGAAGGAAATTAGCCACTCATTTGTGGATTAATCATCCTAAAACAAGTGTTAATCATACAAACAATTGAGTGAAAGAAGAAAGAAAGAGAGAAAAACCCTGAGCTTTTTCGTCCCTCAACTGCCTGTAACCCACGTCCTTGCTCCACCAAGTCTGAATTTTGAAAAATAAGCCAAAGTGTTCTATTTATACTATTGGGAATTTTTCCCGGAATAACAAGCAACGTGTCACGGAGTGCAACGCGGAGCACTGCCTCTGTGACACGGCGTGGACGCGGACCCTTACTGGAAATTTAGGGTCCAGGAATAAAGCTTCAACGTGGCACGACATGCAACGCGGGGTCTTGCCTCCGTGCCACGGTGCTGTCGCGAGGCTCCATTGGAAATTGACAACTTATTCACCCTCCAGGCAGTGTGCATCCGCGATGGTAACGTGACACGACTCCATCGCGGAGCCCATTTATATTGTGCAGTCCAATGCCTTTTTCGTGCTCGAATCCAAGTCCAACTCTGATATTGTTCCAACATGCATTTTAGCTCCTCAAAATCATATTTTACCTACAAAACAATGCTAATCATGTTGGTTAGTATAAATTCACATTTTATTACCAATTACATGAAAATGTATACACATTGCACAATAAACAAGGCGAAAATGATACGTTTGAGTGTCACTTGGGCATATAAATCTGCCCAAGATCAGAAATGAGTAGGGACTCTCGTGCACCAAATCATTTAACTCAACTTAGCCTCACAACTACTTCTTCGATTAGTGATGTGATAAACTTAAGTCGGTCTCTAAATAATCCCGTTTTATCAACCAAGCAAGGCATTAGGTATATTTCTATCCTAACACAAATTATATCGTGAGATAAAATCATGCTCCTCACATTCTCATGTTCTGACCTAGGTAAATGCTTTCTCAAGCGAATGCCCAAGTTAACGTGTACGTTTTCATGGTGATCAATCATAAAAACAATCAATAATCCAGAATGCGAGACAAAGCAACAATCAATAACTTAATTCCACACAAATTCATAAAAATGCAATCATAATTCATGGCTTCAACCCTAGAGGAAGGGTTCTAGCCATTCATGTTCGTAAAACTACAAGAAACTACAACTAAATTAACATACTTACAAGAATTGGTAGATGAGAAGGGAATTTTCCAAACCCTAGATGAGTTCTCCCACTTCTCCCTTCACTTCTAGGTGGTTTTCCAAAATTAAATCGTGAAAAAGTGGTTTTAGGAGATAAGGGACCTATTTATAATAAATGAGAAACGTGCACAATTTAGCCTGTCGTGGAATGACTACATGTCATGGAGTGTATCGCGGAGCATTGCCTCCGTGACATGGAAGTTATCCCACACTTAAAGCCTTGTTCATCCCCGAACAATAATCTTACACCTCATGCAATTGACACCCAATCATGGCTACTTTGGCTTGACAATCCGAGCTACGGTTATACCTATTATTTAATATAGCAAATCATCAAGAAAACATGCATAGTCTTATCAATACAATGACCTTCAACACATTAAGACCTCCTAGACTCAAGAATCGACTCTCGATATCGGCAAACTCATGCAAATCAGCTGATCAAGATATCCGACACGAAATTCAATCTCTCGTCGAGCATGTGCCCTCACAACACAAGAGAATTTTCCCCTTTTTAATCAAATGAAATCAAAGACATTACATGCAGGGGCATATAAACACGATTTCGCTCTCTCTCCCAAAAGAATTCACATGCATCATGTCATGAACCATAGGCTTGCCTTTAGTGTATTACTCCACTAATGTAAGGACGCGTGATGTAAGATCATGTAGGACTTAACGAGTTGTAATGTAAGCTACGGAACTAGTAAATACTGGGCTAACCAATAATAGCAACTAGCATCCTTAAGCGCTTTTTCAATCCATCCCATCAACCGTATAGGCATTGTTTCTTCCTTCATCCTCCCATTCTTGAAGTATGTCTTTATTTTTGTTCCCATATCTTTAAGCACACTCGACTTAATAACAAAGATTAGTTATACGTCTTCATTATATTTAATTTATTGCAAGTGCACCTTTGACCTTTTTCTTTCCTTCCATCACTTTGCTTTTTCTTTTCTTTTCTCAATTCTCACTCCTTGATACTGTGGGAAAATTATTTCTCTTGAGCGCTGAAGAGTTTTGGATCACATTCACGGATAATGAAAAGAAGGGGTTAAGCTCGGTTTACACCTTTTCGACAAAAGAAAAAAAATAGGCTAAAGGCTCAATGGGCTAACTAGGATGTACATTCAAGGTAGGTACCATAAAGTAACGACACATTTGGGATACAAACAAACAAAAGAAAAAAATTAAAAAGAACAAAGGAAATCTACTCCTATCGACTATATTTCCCTTAAGACGGTCGTTATCCATCCATCATAGGGAACGGTCACTAATTACGACTTCGGTTCAATGGGACTATTCTCGATAAAAGAACCGAAAACAAACACCGAGAAACCCAAAAATAAAATTAAAAAAAATTCATGAAAATTTTAAAAATATCGATAATTTCGATAAAATAAAAATATTTACATAACCAGCTAACAACATTCAACAGCACACAACAGCTTCACATTAATTCCAATACAGACTTACACATAAAAATCACAGGGTTACAAGTTTTTCCAAGCACAACAACAGAACAGAGACATTAATAACAACAACAACCAACACCTAACTACTCCCACCCCACACTTAAATCGAACACTGTTCCCAGTGTTCACAAAATTCAGCATAGCACAGAAGTGGGTGGTGAAACTCCCTGATCAATCGAAGTATTTCACTTCTTCGTCAGGTGCCGCTGCCTCATCTCCCATGTATGAATCTCCCCCGTCATCGTCATCTGACTCAACATCTGAGTCCTCACGACTTGTCTCCTCATCGGTGGGGACATCATCATCAGTGGGCTCCACAAAAGCTGGCCCCACTCGGCATAGAGCCCTGGCATTTTGGCCAAAAGGGTAGTCTAGCTCGAGCTACCACATCTCATCTTCTGTTGCCAGCCTCCCGCCTATGTGCAGCTGGAGCATCTACATCCCGAACATGCGAGCCATGTACTGATCATCCCGAGTATGTCGCTCGGCTAGTGTGAGAACTGGCACGCGAGTGGTGTCGGGTGCGTTAGTTTTGGTGACATCTAAGGCCCGCCTCTCCATCTGTGGGATGTAGTCAAGGGCCTCTTCCTCAATATCCAGGCCCCTCAGGAACGTGGTCAGTAAGCCACCAAACCCATACCTGTGCCTTTGATGCAAATGAGCTCTCTTCATGGAGGAGATAATCACCGCCCCAACATTGATCTCCATCCCTTTCATCAAGGCATAGACCAAGCACACATGTTCCCCAGTGACATCTGTCATATGCACCCACAGGATCAGGCAGGAACAAACAATTTTAAGCCATATCCTGGCTTCCCTGTTCATCTGTGAGTAGGGCAATGTCTGATGGTAGCCCCTCTCCTTATGCCTGCTCCACCATGCTGTAGACCAGGCTCCACACAGAGTGGGTCTGATGTCCGCATATGGTGGAGTGATGTTCAGCTGCCGGAGTACATGGGCGTCTGTGTCCCGTGCCCCCAAGATGGCATTAAGGTGATGGGGCTCAAAAGTGACTACCTGCCCCCTTATCTTTATGGTGTGACTTCTGAGTGTCGAGTTCCAGTTGGCGTAGAACTCCCGAATCAGGTGGAGATTGCACTCCTTGGGCTCTTCAAAGATGAAGTTCAGCCCGGCTGCATCAATCCTGTGGACAATTCTGGGGAATTCTTGTGCCAACGGTTCCCTAGCAATGTGCTCCTCGGGGAAGTATTTGCTTTCCTTATGCTTTGTGTACCATTTCTTCCCTTCCTCTGTCACCCATCGGGTATCGTATTGACGGCGTTGGCTGTGCGAAACCGCTGATGCTGCTGGGACTGCTGTTCCCACTCTGATTCTTTTCCTTCCGGTGCCCGATGTAGATGCACCCTTCCCTTTATCTTGCCTGCTTGCCATTGTTTCTGTCAAATCAAACAGACAGTCCCAATGTTATTAAAATTAAAATTAGCTTCGACTAAGGTTGGGTTAAGCTAGGCCACCCCACACTTAGTCTTTAGCCACAATCACAACATTACAGCAAGACAATCCTCTTTTTCTAACTTTCAAAATAAAAAAAAGACAATAACAAAAATGCCTCGTGCATTCAGAGGGTTTGACGGTATAGATTCTATGCACTACTCAAACTTCGTACAGCTAATCCACTATTACCATCGATAACATTTCATCACATAGCACTTAGCGAAAATTTCTATCAACAAAATCGATGCAATTCCCCCAATTTCTATGCAATTTCCACAATTTCATTATCCTAAAAATCCATTGCACCTTTAGCCTATTAACGTTAAGCACAACATAATTTACCTCACTCAACATGTACAAACCAATAAGAATTTCACATTTCAACTCTATTTTAACTTCTTCATATTCAAATTCTAACCCTAGCTACAATTTCACAAGAATTTCAATCACCCATGTATTTATCGAGTTCATATAATTACAACGATACTACGAACATCAATTAACAATAGCTTACATGAATTCAAGCTCAATTTACAATTAGGGCAAGTTTTCCTCACCTCCCATGCTCAAAATCAGAAAAATTAGTCAAGAAATGAGATGAAGTTAACGAACATACCTTCAGTTTGATGATATCGAAGAAATTTGAAGAATTTTAGCTCCTAGGTCCATGTCACGTTGGGGAAGGGGAGGATTCTTGGGTATTTGACACGGAGGAGATGAGAAATGGGAAAAAAATGAGGGAAAAAGGGGTTAAAAAGGGGTATTTTCGCGCGGGTCACCCGGCAACGCGGTGTGACCCGACGCGAAATTGCCTTCAACATGTCACGGAGGGTAACACGGAGCATGCCCTCCGTGACGCGGAGCCATCGCGCCAGTACTCTGGAATTTTTCAAAAATTCCAGGTTACACTTCAACGTGTCACGGAGGGTAAAGCGGAGCATGCCCTCCGTGACACGGAGCCATCACGCAGGCTCACTGTTTTGCCACTTTTTATTATTTTTCTCACCTCGATTTTTTCTTTGCGATCTTTTGCATTTTTGCCCTCCGTTCAACCTGAAATTCATCTCACCACAAGAAATTTGTTAGAATTCAAAGGTTTCAAACACAACACGATAATTATTATTATTATTATTATTATTTTTTGTTTTATATATATATATATATTTTTCTTTTTATTATTTTTTTGCTTTCTTTTCATTTAGCTAACTACTTCTACTTATCTCTTACAATAAATTCACGGGTTTCCTCCCGTGCAGCACCTGGTTTACCGTCGCGGCTCGATGTCATTAAGCTCAGTCATCCTCTAGGGTGACGGATGTCTTCTCTCGACTACCATCCTCACCCATGTCATGCTTACACTTCTCTGGTGGTTTCCCCAATGACTCCCGTGACTCAACGCTCTGAGCAATATTCGCTCGATCAAGCATGTTGATCACTGAGAGTTCCTCGTACACTGCCGGAAGCTTTGTAGCCTTGTACACTTCAAACACCTCCACCTTGTCGTGCGCTCGCATAGTTAGCTGCCCTGCAGCTACATCAATTAGCGCTTTCCCGATCGCCAAGAAAGGACGTCCCAAAATAAATGGGACTTCCGCGTCTGGCTTAAAATCCAGCATGATGAAGTCTACTGGGAAGATAAGGGACCTCACTTGCACCAGCACGTCCTCCACAATGCCATCATGTCTGGCTAAGGAACGATCCGCTAGTTGCAAGATCACTGTTGTTGGTCTAGGACTCCCTAGACCCAACTTCTTGAATACCGATGTCGGCATCAAGTTAATGCTCGCTCCCAAATCACATAACCCACGAGCTCGGATACTCTGCCCAATTGTAATTTGAATTGTAAAGCTCCCAGGGTCCTCGAGCTTTGTGGGCAACCTATTTTGTATTCGTGAAGTGCACTCCTCCGTAAGCGCCACCATAGCGTACTCAGTCAACCTGCTTTTGTTCGCCACGTTATCCTTGATATATGTTTTGTAATTCGGCACTCCCTACAAAACATCAACAAGAGGTAAATTAATGTGTACCTGTTTAGCACCTCCATGAACTTTTTGAAACATGCTTCCTCCTTGTGTTTTCTTAGTCTTTGAGTGAACGGGGGTGGTGGTCTTTCTAGTTCAGCTTCCTTCTCCTTCCCTCTATCATCATTGTGATCCCTCTCATTATCACCTGCTTCCGACTACTGTGGTGGTCTTTCTGGTTCCACCTCCTTGAGTTGCAAATCACTCCTTGTGGTCACTGCATTTACCTACTTGGGGTTCAGATCAGTGTCACTCGGAAGTCCTCCTCTCAGCCTGGTGTTTTGAGCTCCAGCAAATTGCCCAAACTGGTACTCCAGCGCCTTTGTAGCTAACTGATTGTTCTTTACATCGGCTGCCAATTTCACATAGTCAGCCTGCAATTGAGCTTGGTTAGCTATCATTGTCTTGAACATCTCCTCAATGCTGGGTGATGGTGGTGGAGGAGGTGCATTGTTTCTTTTGTATTGCGACTGATATTTCTGCTGCCCTCCTTGATTTCTCTGCGCCCCCTGACTCGAACTCTGCCCTTGATGGTTGTTGCTACCCCAAGAGAAATTCGGGTGATTCCTCCAATTGGAATTGTAGTTGTTGCCATACTGTAGGTGGTTATTTCTCTGCACAGTACCAACAAAGTTTATCGAATCAGGATTTGCTCCACAACACTCAGCTGAGTGTTCATTACTCCCGCACACTTCACACCAAATCTGCTGCAATACATTCACTGGGGCTTGAGAAGGATTCATGCTCATATTGCTGAAGTGGGTATTGAGTTGATTCTGCAACGCAGCTATCTGTGTAGCGATAGTTGTAAAACCATCCACTTCTAGAACTCCTGCCGTATTCCTTGTTCCTCCTCTAGAGGAGTCTGCATTCCACTCTGGATTTCCCTACGAAATACGGTTCAACAAGGTATACAGCTCCTCATAAGTTTTTTCTAATGCTTGTCCCCCAGCTGCTGAGTCTAGCAAGATTTTTGTGTGGGGTTCCAAACCCTCTATGAAAGTATGCACCAGCACGTCATTGGATTGGTGATGATGAGGACAATCCCGCAACATAGATTTGAATCTCTCCCAGGCTTGATACAGATTCTCTCCCTCTCTCTGTTTAAAACTTAGAATTTCACTTCTAAGTCTTGCTGATTTACCGGATGGAAAGAACCGTATCAAGAATTTCTTTGCAAGATCATCCCACGTGGTGATGGAATTAGGTGGCTTAGTTTTCAACCACCTCTTAGCTTCTCCCAAAAGTGAAAATGGGAACAATGTAAGCCTGACATAATCTGATGACACTCTAGCGGGGATATAAGTGTCACTTATCTCCAAATAATTTTGGAGATGTTGTTGTGGATCCTCGTGAGGGAGACCTGTGAACTGCCCGCTGGTGTGCAGCAATTGCACCATGTTCTGTTTAAGCTCGAACCTCCCTCCTGGCTCAGTTTTGCGGATGCTAGATGTGACATTGTTAGCATGTGGGATTGCCACCTCGCGAACCGGCCTAGCTGCCATTTCCTCGGGCACTAACACTGCCCTTACAACTGTGGATTCTGTTGTTGCTCCAGGATTGTTTGTCTGAGCAACTGTAACTTTTTCTCTAGAGCTTCTCTCCTTTGACGATGGAATTGTCTTTCCGACTCTAAATATGAGTCCACCAGCTCCTTGTCTCTTGCCAGTGTTCAACAGAAATTAATATCTGCAAAATACAGGCTAAGACCAAGTTGTCAACACTAAGAGGAAATAGTAAACTAACACATAAGAAAATTTTTTTACCAATTGCCAGTCCCCGGCAATGGCGCCAAAAACTTGTTCGGTTGTTTGGAATAACTACACACAAGTGCACGTGGTCGAACAAGTAGTAAAGTGGCTCAAGTAAGCCAAGTATCGATCCCTCAGGGACTGGACTAAGGTATCAATCTAATCAAGTGTCAATAAACTTTAACTCTAAACTGCAGACAATAGTGTGAAGAAGATTTTGATATTTTGTTTCCTAATTTTATACTAAGTCTAAAACGAATATACAATTTGAGTCTGAACTATAAGTATGAGCATGCTGAGGTTAAAATGAACATGTAGAGAAATAAATTATTGATACAATTTGATTAATCTTTCCTCCAGTTGCTAGTCAAGAATTATTGCCTATGGAGTAAAACTCTCGTGTTTAATCCAACTTAAGAATCATGAACCTTCCACCTACATCTCTGTGATAAAAGGAAATTCATGTTTTAGCCATACAAAACTAATTCCTTAATTGACTAATACGACTTTCAGGTATATCTCTATCCTGAAGGTAAATCAATTCTCAATTTTCCCAAACTAAGAAAAGATCATATCCTATCAATTCACAACTTTCCAATTTCTTGCTCTCTCGAGTGAAACCAGACTTTTTAGATGTACATTAACATTGGCCACATATTAATGCAGTAAGAACAAGAATCAATAGAGCGACCATAGAAGAAAAGATGAAAAACCAATTGATCAATAATTACATTTCAATACAAATGTTCTTAACCTCAGCAAGAAGTGAATTTAGCCACTCATTTGTGGATTAAACATCATCAAATGAGTGTAAATCATACAAATAATTGAAATAAGGAAGAAAGAGATAGAGAAGAACCCTAAGATTTTCGTCCCCTTAACTGCCTGTAACCCACGTACTTGCTCAACCAATTCAGCATTATTAAAAATAAACCTAAGTGTGCTATTTATACTAGTGGGAATTTTTCCCGGAATAACAAGCAACGTGTCACGGAGTGCGTCGCGGGGCACTGCCTCCGTGACACGCCACCAACGCGGACCTTTACTGGAATCCGGCCGTCCAGGTATTTATGCCCAATGTGGCACGGCGTGCAACGCGGGGCTAGGCCAACGTGCCACGGCCCCAACGCGCACCTTCACTGGAATTTGGCTCATCTTTAGCATATGGGCAGAATGCATCCGCGATGGCAGCGTGACACGGCTCCATCGCGGAGCCCCTTTAATTCATGCTTTCTTGGCCTTTTCCTTGCTCGCTTCCAAGTCCAATCCCGATTTCTCCCAACATGCATCTTAGCTTCATAAAATTATATTTTTCCTGCAAAACAATGCTAATCATGTTGGTTAGTATAAATTCACATTTGACAACAATTTACATGAGAACGTACAAACATCGATAGATAAACAAGACAAAATGACGCATTTGAGTATCACTTGGGCATATAAATCTGCCCAAGATCAGAGGTGACGTGAAGGCTCTCTAGAAATTGCCTCCGGATGCCAAAACTGCCGAGTGTCACCGCGCTGCCAACGTGGCACGCTGCTCATGCAGCGGGTTGGCCTTGCTCTGTCGCGCAGCTGCCCTGGCGTGGCACGCTACCTGGCGCTCTGGAGCCTTGCCATGGCATGCTCTTTTCCGACTTTCGCAATTTGCTCCCGACTCCATTCCTTTACTTCACCAACTTATGAATTAGTTCCTCAAAATCATCGAAACCTACAAAACAAGGACTAATCATGTTGGTTAGCACATATATTCACATTTATATAAAATTACATGAAAATGTATAGAATAAATTAGATAAACAAGACTAAATTAAGTTATAAAGCATCACTCGGGCATGCTATTTTTGCCCGAGATCAAATATCACATACTAGAAATTACAGAAGACTTGAGAATATTGAAGTAAGGGAATTCGTAACTGGAGGAAAACTCTTAAGACAAGTTTTTTTTATAGGACTGAGATGTCAATGTTTTCTGAAAGCTTTTGGGACACAAGGGTGAAAGGATAACCCGTGTTGAAATCCTACATACCTTGAGAAGAAATCTCAGAGAAGTAGCTCGAAAATCTAAGGAGAATTGGAAGCCATAGTTCTTGGATTGAGAGAAAGGCCCTGAAGTCTACGAATGATATTTTGAAAGTCCAAGTGGAGAACAAGGGAGAAGAACCGTTTACCCCTCTAAATCCTTTGAAAATATTCCCAAAACAACATAGTTTAAGAACTAAAATAGCGAAAAGTTAAAAAAATGCCCCTGGAGAAAAGTCTAGAAAACTACCCCCAAGGATCCAATGGGTCACACAACAAGTCATTGGTTGTGACCACGACTCACTGGGACAAGTGGTTGGTTGTGACCATGACTCATTGGTCTCGGGTCTAAAAAATCCAGTTTCTAGACTTGACCAAAGGATGGGGACAACAACCCGAGATGGAACAACTGATCATTGGTTCCACTTGTTGTCACTAGAGGAAGTTTGAATAGAGTCAGGATCTCCCCCAATGAACGAATAGAATGACCCGTTATCTGAAACCACGGGTTTTTGTTTGCATCCGTTATCCCTGGGATGACTTTAGTATTTTTTGGATTTCATTCAATGGCTTCATAGGATGAGTCTTTACATCTCCCAGCGACTCGTCGTTTGGCTCGTTATTTGAAAAAAGATTTTTGATAACATTCTGAATTTGACAGAATAGGAAACTCAATGATTCGTTACCACTAACGATAAGTCATTGTATCACTTGTTGAATCTGAGGGAGGAATCTGCTGGATGACTAACGACTGACTTAACGGGTCATTATCTCTAACAATGACTCCTCTGATGAGTCGTTTTGAGAAAATTTTCTACTTTCTTTATGGTTTTTCATTTCAAGTCTAGGGTTTGGACTAAGAAACTTTTAAGGTGTTATAATATCCCTCTGTTAGGAACATTCATCCTCTAATAAAGGCTAAGTAAGTTGAAAGACTGGGGAAAGAGCTGCAATCCTGAATTGAAGACTATAAACCGAATTCTAAAGGAGTGACTGACTCCAAATTGAGATAGATATACTAACTAAATTCATGCAACTTGGGTGTACACTAAAAACATGAACAGAGCTGATGAGTATGGAACTGAATAGAGTATTGGGCAGAAATTTAGTACCTGATGTTGAAGCTGAGATGGAAGGGAAAAGGTGAGGGTATCTAGCCATCGTATTTTCTTTTTCTTCCCATGTAGCTCCCTCAACCAGTTGGTTCCTTTATAAAATTTTTACTGACGCGGCCTTCTTATTCCTCAGCTAAGAACTTGACGGTCTCGGATCTAAACTAGAACCTCTTTGTAAGAGAGACTATCCTCACCAACTCTCTCGAAAGGCAAGACGGAGGTCGGGTCACCAATGCATTTCTTCAACAAAGACACATGAAAGACTGGATGCACCAATGCTAACTCCGCAGGCATTTCCAACTCATAAGCCATATTGCCAATGCATCTCAGGTTTTTGTAAGAACTAACATATCTAGGATTGAGCTTTCCGTTCTTCCCGAACCTCATCACCCCTTTCATAGGTGAAATTTTCTGATATAACCAATCATCCACTGCAAACTCCAGTTTTCTTCTCCTTAAATCTGCATACGATTTCTGTTGGCTTTGAGCTGTTTTCAACTTTTACTTGATAAGCTGAACCTTCTACATATCCTCATGTACTAAATTAGGTCCAATTAGGGTGGCTTCATCAACCTCAAACCACCCTATGGGATACCTACACCTCCTACCATATAATGCCTCAAACGGTGCCATCTTAATACTACAGTGGTAGCCATTGTTGTATGCAAACTCAATGAGAGGTTGGTGATCATCCCGTCTGCCTTTAAAATCAATCATGCAAGCCCTCAATATATCCTCTAGAAGCGAAAGGTGAATTGAGTACCACTATCTTAAATGATGGACAAAGGGATTCCATGAAGTTTGACTAACTCCCGGATGTATAGTCTAGCTTAATCCTCTACCGAATTCGTGGTTTTAACTAGTAGAAAATATGATGACTCAGTCATCTAGTCTACAATCACCAAGATTGAATCATGCTGTCAGCGCATACGAGGTAGACCTGTAATGAAATCCATGTTCAATTCTTCCCACTTCCAAGTAAGAATGCTAATATCTTGGGTCATACCCCAAGGTCTCTGATGTTCAACCTTGACCTGTTGGCAATTTGGATACTTGGCCACAATTTCTGCAATGTCCTTCTTCATGCCATTACACTAGTATACTTCCTGTAGATCATGGTACATCTTGGTGGCACCTGGGTGGATAGAATACTAGGTTCCGTGAGCTTCCGTTAGTATCTGCTGCCTCAAATCACCTACATCAGGAACACACAACCTGCCCTAGTAATGGAGCACACCATCTCCCCCTTTGGAGAATGCTTCCACCTCTTTCTTTCAGACTGCTTCCTTTAACTTGAGTAGGATTGGGTCTTTACCATTCTTTGACTTAACCTCCACCACAGAGGATTCTGACCCACTCTGGACTACAACTCCATCTTCTGCTGAGTCAACTAAACGAACTCCTAACCGAGCCAGTCTGTGAACATCTCTAACCAGCTTTTTCTTATCATTCTCAACATGAGCAACTCTCTCCATAAACAATCTACTAAGGGAATCAGCCACTATGTTGGCTTTTCCTGGGTGGTACAAGACACTCATGTTGTAGTATTTTAAAAACTCCAACCACCTTCTCTGATGTAGATTCAGGTCCTTCTAACTGAATAGACACTGTATGCACTTACGGTTAGTATAAACATCCACATGAACTCCATAAAGTTAGTGCCTCCAAATCTTCAAGGAAAATACTACCGTTGCTAGCTCTAGATCGTGAGTCAGATAGTTCTTCTCGTGAACCTCGAGCTTTTTTGGAAGCATAAGCCATAAACTTACCATGCTGCATCAGAACATAACTAAGGACAACTCTGGAGGCATCACAATACCCATCTGAACTTTCTGGCAGAGTCAAAACTGGGGCTGTAGTGAGCCGCGTCTTCAACTCTTTAAAACTCTTCTCACATGTATGAGACCACTGAAACTTCACCTTCTTTTGAGTTAGTCTAGTCAAAGGAGAGGCAATGGAGGAGAATCCTTCTATGAACTATTTGTAGTAACCGGCTAAGACTAAGAAACTCCTGATATTTGACGGAGAAGTGGGTCTTGGCCAGTCCTTGACTACCGCTATCTTCTGGGGATCTACTTGGATACCCTCACTAGAGACAACATGATCGAGAAATGCTACTGATTTCAACTAGAATTCACATTTTATGAATTTAGCGCACAACTGGCGGTCCTTGAGAGTCTGCAAAACTATTCACAGATGGTCTGCATGCTCCTCCTCTGTTCTGGAATAAACCAAAATATCATCTATAAAGACAATAACGAACATGTGTAGGTACTGTTTGAATACCCTGTTCATCAGATCCATAAAAACTACAAGAGTATTTGTTAGTCCAAAAGACATAACTAGGAATTCGTAGTGACCATACTATGTTCAGAAGGTTGTCTTCTGAATGTCACATTTTTTAACCTTGAGCTCGTGGTATCCTTATCTGAGATCTACCTTGGAAAAACAACTATCTCCCTGGAGTTGGTTTAACAAGTCATCAATTTTGGGTAGAGGATACATGTTCTTGACTGTGACCTTGTTCAGTTGATGGTAGCCGATGCACATTCTAAGTGTACTGTCTTTCTTTTGCACGAATAGGAAGGGCCACCCCATGGAGAGATGCCGGGTCTAATGGAGCCCTTATATAGAAGGTCTTTCAGTTGTTCCCTTAAAATTTTGAGCTTATCTTGATCTATTATGTAAGGAGGAATAAATATAGGCTAGGTATCTGGAAAAAGGTCTATACCGAAGTCTATTTCCCATTCGGGAGGGACTCTGGAAATATCTTCGAGAAACATATTGGGAACTCATTTATAATTGAAATTGATTGAAGTGTCGTGGTTTTGGAACTAGAATCCCTAACTTACTAGGTGATAGATGTACCCTTTTGAGATCATTTTCCTAGCCTTAAGGTATAAGATAAACCGACTCTTAGGCGCTGAAGTACTACCTTCCACTCTAGAACTAGTTCATTAGGAAACTAAAATCTAACGACTCGGGTTCTGCAGTCAACTGAGGCATAGAAAGAATATAACTAGTCCATGCCAAGAATGAGGTCAAAATTGACCATATCTAACTCTACTAGATCAACTATGATGATTTTATGTAACACTACGAACAGATAATTTCTGAATATCTGACTAGCTATAATGGACTCACCAATCGGAGTAGAGATTGAAAATGGTTCCGAGAGAATTTTTAGACTAATATCAAACTGGATAACAATGTAAGGAGTCACGAAAGAATGTGTGACTCCTGGATCTAGTAAAGCATACACATCTATCTGAAAGAGAAATAACATACCAGTGACTACATCAGGTGAGTTCTCCTGGTCCTGATAGGAGGATAGGGCATAGAAGCAGTTTTGGTGTTGACCGCCACCTGTACCTGACGTAATACACTACTGAGCAGAGCGACCTGGAAGAGTTGTTGATGTAGTGGACTAGGCCTTCCCCTGTCTTGCTAACGATAAATCTCTCAACCTATGACGCAGCTGGCCACATTTAAAACAACCCTCCTTGCTCAGTCGACACTCACCCCGATGGTTCTTACCACACTTAGAACATACTAGAAAAGTACGGCTGCTGGAGACATGACTCTGAGACTGGGAGCCTGATACTCCAGCCCTCTGATCTTTAGAGGTCCTAGATGAAGGTGCATTAGCTGATGAGGGTGCTGGAGGTCTCTGTTGCCGCAGTGAGCGACTACCACCGCCCGATCTCTGCTGTGAATTGAACTGACCTGTCCATGATCGTTTACTCTCCTTCTCTATCTCCTTTAGTTTCTCTGCCTCAATTTGCTGAGCATTGATAATAATACTGGAGATGTCCATCTTGTTGATAAGTATGGAAGTCCTGCACTCCTTAACTACCAAATCTGAGACTATTCACGAATTTGAGTATGTTAGCCCTCAACTCAGCAACCATTTCTGGAGCATACTTTGATAGTTGAGTGAACTTCAAGGCATATTCCTAAACCTTCTTTGTCATTCTGTTTCAAATTCACAAACTCAGCGGCCTTAGCTTCCCGTAATTCTCGGAGAAATAATCTATCCTGGAATACAGTCATAAGCTCTTCCCGCTCCACCGAACCTGCACCATCCCGCCTTCCCTTCTTCCATTGCTTATACCACAACTAAGCCACTACTTTCAACTGATAAGAAGCCAAATCTGCACTTTTGACAAAGGTAACACCTATAATTACGGTGATCTTTCGAACATTGTTAATAAACTCCTGTGGGTCCTCATCTACCTTAGAACCATGAATGCTGGGGGATTCATCCAAGTAAAATCTCAGACTCTGGCAGTAGTTGTAGACCCATTGACATTGGTAGGTACAATGGCCTGCTAGTTGAACTGGTTGGTCACCACCCCAGCTAGCATCTCTATAGCAGCCCGAAATTCTGCATGTGACACCTGATCATTCTAAGGGACTGCTGGAGCTGGTGGGGCTAGCTGGTTAGCATTGCATTTTCTTCTGAAAATGGTATAGCACAAGTTAGGAGGACATTTTAGAGATTACAACTCTACGCACGATAAGAATCATGAAGAAAAGGGGATTTTTCCTAAAAATACCTCGTAGTCTCCCTTTCATAAGTGTGGTGTGCTTCACACTCATTAAAAGGACTCTACTTGATGCGGCTTTCAAACAACCTAGGACACTCTAAACCTGATGCTTTAATACCAAGTTTGTCACGACTTGAGTCTACACCCTAGAAGCGACACAATGCATAGAACCATGAATTGCTCCAAGCTAACCCATGGCCCAGCATAACTCTATTATGACTAGACTGCTGTAAAAGAATCTTAAGCATAAGCTATTTATATACAATAACCAAATACTTTTATAAGTAGGGAACATCTGATAAGATACTAAAATTTAATTGAACACTGAAATTTAAGCTGAAACTAACATACTCTGTCTGAAAACCTTCTAAAAAAACTAATGAGTTCCTAGGACAAACTCCCAGCTAATTCTAATGTCTGAAAAACTGAAAATAATAATAACTGGAAATGAAGACTAGGGTCCTTGGAAGATGAGGACTCATCGATGGAACTTTACTGCAATAAGTCTGAAAGAGAAGCTAACCTTGCTGCTGAGCCTGAGAACCTAAGCCTATATCATAAAATGATATAGCACAAGAAGTATGTGGTCAGTACTTTGCATGTAATGAGTATATGAGATATACAACTACAATATTTATATAACGTACTAATAGTCTGAAAAGTTTTGCTGAAGTGCATCACTGAACTAAAGTACCGTGATGTTTACTAAGATACATAAGTATCAATGTGAAGTAGTATTTTGACAATACGTAATAAAGTACAGTAAAAACTGATTTAAGGGTCATGTACATATACTAAAAACTGAGTCTGTAACTATGTTTGAGACTATAATTGTACTGAATTGATGGAGAGCCTATTTGCCGACATATAACCATGTGAGCTAAACATGGAATTAGATTTATTTTCCCCATCTATAGGACCCAATATACCTTGCCAGGGTATAAAGGCATGGCTGATGTGATCACTAAAACTGATGCCTATTCAGGCTAATAACCTATGGTGGCATGTAATTCTAGGTCCTGGGTGCGCTGAACCCTGGACTAGCTCGGTGCTAAGAACTAATCCAAATTGATAAGTTTACTAATAATTTATAGATATCTCAAAAACTAGTGTTCTTAAAGCTAAGTCAAAAACTTTATCTAATAGTACTCTGAGAGCCTAAAGAACCTAAAAATACTAATTATGCTGTCAACATCTGTATACTAAAATCATGATAGAATCACAAAGACTGAAATATAAATTCATGCTAAACTCAATTCCATATAGATGCAAAATATATATTTATATAACTGTAACACCCCAAAAGTTTCTAAGACTAGATTCGGGATTTGGAAATATGATTAGCAGAAAAAGTTTAAAAAAAATCTTATAATGACTCATTGTACGAGTCATGGTGAGGAGTAACAGGCCGTAGGACTGAGTCGTGGTACATTTCTTGTTGGTAGGTTCTGGACCAGCGAGTCAAGGTATGACTCGTTGGTTAATGTAATGGCTCGTGGTCATGAGTCGTGGTTAGTATCTACAAAAGAAGGCCTAGTAGCAATGAGCCATGGGATGACTCGTGGGCACCTGTAATGGGTCATGGTTTCGTGTCGTTGTTTGTTTTGAGGGTGTTAGGGTGGATGGTATGAGTCATGGAATGACTCATTGTGTGGAATAATGAGTCATGATTTATACTCATGGGAAGGAGTAGAGGAGTTGGAAGCAGTAGCAACGGATGGGTCCAATGACCCGTTTTCACAAGGTACCCATTATTTGGGTCGCTTAGGGGGATTCCAGAAACTATGCATGAAGTCAGTGGTGACAAAGAGAGAAAGTGATGAGTCATTGTGACGAGTAATGACTCAGCCTATCTAGCCGTCGTTTGAAGGTCTGAGAACTGGGGGAAAAGTGGATGGTTGTAACGAGTGATACAACGAGTCGTGGTTTGGAAGGATGACTCATTGTATGAGTCGTGGCATCGGGCAGTGATGTATTTCCTGCGAAATTAGTAAGGGTATTTTTGTAAATGCAAAGTCCTAAACTACGTCGTTTTAAGAGGGTTTAGCCTACATCAATTTATTAGGCTCCCATGCATGCGAAGCTTTGAGTTTTCTTGGAAGATCAATCTAGAATTCTCTTAATTCTTATCCAATTCTCTTGTTCTTTCAAGGATAAGTTGAGAATCAGTTTATCCAGGTATGTAGGGCTATGAATGAGAGTATTTTTTTTCACTCTGATGCCCAAATTTCTCCTTAAGTTTATGAATTCAAGTTCTAGTTTATGTTCTAATTCAAGTATATGGTTTTATAGAGTTTTAACCCAATTTTATGAAATTTTCTATGATATATCTATGGGTCAATTTCCCTCATGTTCCAAAGCATGTTTTAAGATTTATGGAAGCTTTTATACACAATTTGATTATAAATTTATAATTTCAAGTTATTAGTAATTATGCCCTATTATGCAAGTTTTATGAAAAGTCAAGTTTATGATTCATGATTTCAAGTATGATGAGATATATAACATGAATGAATGTTTATAAATTACCCATATATGAATCCATGATTTTGACTTATGAAGTCAATTTCAAGTATGCATGATTTTAAGATTTGGGCAAGCTCACTCAAGTTAAGTATGTTTTCATAATTTAGCAAAGGCTCATAAGATCAACTAATCATATGTTTTGAAGTGAAGACTCGCATTACAACTTATGATATGTTTTGGATTCAAGACTCCCTATGTTTATATTTTAGACTATGCATGTAATTATGATTTCAGCTTTGTTGAAAAATGATGGGAGCACTATGCATGATTTTGGGACTAGTGTCTAGCACTGAGTAGGCTTGGGGTTCAAAGGTTCTCCGGTCTCATAATTACGCACCAATGTAAGTTTATATGTATATTGGGACCTCTCAAGAGAGCGTTTCCTTAACTTCAAGGGGCCTCAACTTGATGTTGATATCATGGTATCGACCTTAGCCCTGATAAGATTTTGGACGACTCTGCTCACTTAAATGTGATAGTTGGGGCATCACGTAAGCTTTATCAAAATGGTGTCGGTTATGACGAGTCACCCATTGTTCTTCACGATTTTAGTTATTCATGTTCATGATTTATGATATTATTTACCATAACAGGTTTGACCCAATGATCAGTTTATATCCTTTACTTATGATTTCATCTATGACAAGTCATATGATATCTATTTTTAACCTTGGGTCATTATGTTCAGATATGATACTCAATTTATGACTATGTATGTCTCGGATATAATTTTCAGCATGCAGTCCTTACTCTCATGATCTAATGATTTACTCTGATATGCATGATTTTAGTTAACATTTGGTCAGCATGTTTTACTTACCTTACACACTTAGTACATTCAAAGTACTGATCACATACGCTATGCTTTATGGTTTCATGATACAGGTCTGAGTGATCAGACTTAGTTTCGCCGTTAGTGCAGCTCCCCCGCAGTCTAGCTCAATTCCCTTTGTTGGTGAATCCTCATCTTCTGTGGACATTTAGTTTAGTTGTTTGATTATGCTATTTTAGTTTCAGACTTTAGCGAGCTAGTTGGGGGTATTGTCCCATCAACTCATCAGACAGTTTAGAGGCTTATCAGACATTATGTAGACTTTTAGCTTTATCGAGTGTTGACTTCGTTCATAATCATTGTTATATGTTATGTTATTCGGGCTTTCACTTATTAATGTTTAAGTTATTAGTTTCTGTTTTGATGTATGCACTTTAGTTGTTATGTTTATGCCATGGGCAGACTTGGAGCTTTTCGTGGTTTTGTGTCTCGGTTCGGGGTCCCATCTCAGATCGTGACAATAATTGAACTTGAATCATGTGTAAATCTATCATGAAAGTATCATTTTAACTGAATTGTAAAACCATGAATATCACATACTAGAAATCACAGGAGACTTGAGAACATTAAAGTAATAAGGAACTCATGACTGAACGAAAACTCTAAGACATGATTTTTCTATAGGATTGAGATGTCAATGTTTTCTGAAAGCTTTTGGGACACAAAGGGGAAAAGATAACCCTTGTTGAAATCCCACATACCCGGAGAAGAAATCTTAGAGAAGTAGCTCAAAAATCTGAGGAGAATTGGAACCCCTAGTTCTTGGCTTGAGAGGAAGGACTTGAAGTCCATGAACGATATTCTGAAAGTCCAATTGGAGAATGAGGGAGAAGAACCGTTTACCCATCTAAATCCTTTGAAAATATCTTCAAAATGACTTAGTTTAGGAACTAAAATAATAAAAAGTTACAAAAATGCCCCTAGAGAAAATTCTGGAAAACTGCCCTTCAGGATCCAGCGGGTCAAACAATAAGTTGTTGGTTGTGACCACGACCCATTGGGACCATTTGTTTGTCCTAGGTCCAAAAAATTCAACTTTTGGACTTGACCAACGGACGAGAACGATGACCTATTAGATGGAACAACAGGTCGTTGGTTCCATTCATTGTCATTGGAGGATGTTTGAACAGAATCGGGATCTCCCCCAACGGACGAAAAGAGCGACCTGTTATCTAAAACAACGGGTCGTTGTTTCCACCTATTGTCACTAGGGTGACTTTAGAATTTTCTAGATTTCATTCAATGGCTTCATTGGACGAGTCATTACATCTCCCAACGACTCAATCTGGCTCGTTGTTTGGAAGATGATTTTTGACAATATCCTAGACTTGATCGAACGGGCAACTCAATGACTCATTACCACTAATGATGGGTCGTTGTATCACTCATTGAATCTGAGGGAGGAGTTTGTTGGATGACTAACGACCGACTTAATGGGTCATTGTCGTTGAAAACGACTCATCTGACGAGTCGTTCTGAGAAAATCTTTTTGGTTTCTTTCTGGTTTTTTATTTCATGTCCAAGGTTTGGTCGAAGTAACTTTTGGAGTGTTACAAATATGTCACATAAATAACCATAATTTTCATAAGTAATGTCCATAGAAATCATAATAAATAACATTTTACATATAAGGATTTATGTGGGGTAAAATTTCTTTGCTTATTAAGTTAGTTTAATGGGTTCAACATTCATCATTTTTTTAAACAAGACTTAAACATTTTTTTAATTTTATTTAAAAATAAAACACATTGTTTAATAATATTTACATAATCTATATTATATTGAAAGAATGAAAGTCTTTAAAAATATTGATTGAATATTTTGCCCTTCATTAAAAGATTTTATAATAGATAAAATTGTCATTTAACTGATTTCTTAAATATCTAAGATGTCCCACATCGACTAATACAAATAAAATAAAAAGTTGAACATATATAAAATTACATAATAGAGAAATATATGTATTAGATAATGTCATTGGGTAGGGGTCTGCGCTCTTGCGCCACCTAACAAGTTTATATCATGACATAGTTGTCATTTAAATTTTTCATAATATTTCATAATGTAAATTCAACTAAAATTTAGTTTTTTTAAATCTTTTCTTATTTGAATTATATAGAAAATTATAAAATTAAGAACTTTAAATTCAATTAAAATTTTACCTTTAATAAATATTTTTCTTATATGTACATAATAATAAATATTTTATGTTACTTTTTTAAACAAAATTATATTAAAAAAATTGCATAAAAATATTTTATATTTAACATACAATATGTGAGAAAAAATTATGAGGACAACATATATTTTCTAACTCGAATTCATATACATTCATCAGATACCAGTCTAAATAGTACATTGAAATAAATTTTAAAAAACATAGTTATCATAAACGTCTAAAACTACACATGTGCATACTTTAATATTGTTACACCCCGTAAATTCTCAATATGTAGATGGCCTATTCGCATGTTGGTTAAGAATATTTGAATGCCATACATGCTAGGAAAACGCGGTCCAAACTCAAATTAACTCCAGATACCGAGGTATTAAGCAGTAAGGAGCATTCCTACGGATTTAGTTTCGTGAAATTCGGATGAGAATCGTCGTGCTACCGAGCTAAGGTAAGTGGAATTGCTCCAAATTAGTGTCAATATACTACCAGCCCTAAAGTGAGTATTTCTCCCTTTTGGACTTTCGAGAAATAGCGAGTTTTTGACCATTTTCTGATACGCCAAAGTTTGGGCTATATATACATTGAAAGTGATATTTTCTTCCAAAATATTAGCGTATTTAGTTCTAATTGACATATATATGAATGCAGTTGGGAGAAATAGCAGAAGTACTGACCGAGCTATACTAGTTAGTCGGGAAATTCGAAGCGAAGGTATGTAAAACTAATTCCTTCGGCAAGTTAGTAATCCAGTACAGTAAATAGCGTGATATATAGAAGAAAGAACTCAGAAGTCAAGAATTGCATCCAGTTTGAATTTAGCAAGCATGTTTATGATATTATGATATATATTTAGAATAAAGGTTAGTAAAGCAATATCAGGTAGTCAGATAATATCCCAGATACAGTATAGCCAAACAGTCAGATGATATCTCAGTTACAGTATAATCACACCGGAGCTTGTAGATATGGCTCCACAGGGTGTTATATATGCAGGCAGGAGGGGCACATGATGAGAGATTGTCCGGCCAGGGGGCAAGGTAGCCGAGATAGCTAGGACAGAACATCAGTAGGGCCACTAGCTCCAGCAGCCTCGACAGGGCGTAGGCCCTCAGGTTCAGTAGGTAGAGGCCGAGGTAGATTAAGAGCCTCTAGTTCAGGTACGGGCTCAAGCCGTACCTATGCATTACCAGGGAGACAGGACTCAGAGGTGTCGCCAGATGTGGTAACAGGTATGATGACTATTTGCTCATACGCTGCTTATGTATTGATTGATCCAGGGTCCACTTTGTCCTATGTTACCCCATTTGTGGCTCAGAAGTTTAGTGTTGCATCAAAATTTTTACAGCAGCCCTTCTCAGTATCTACACCTGTCGGTGACTCCATCATAGCTAGTAGAATTTATCGAGGGTGTACAATAGAGGTTGCTGATCGTCAGACTACAGTAGATTTGGTAGAACTAGAGATGATTGATTTCGATGCCATTATGGGTATGGATTTGTTTGTGCCATGTTATGCCAACGTAGAATGTTTGACCAAGATGGTCCGATTCCACTTTCGAGGGGAGGCAGTGCGAGAGTGGAAGGGCAGCACAGCTACACCAAAAGGTAGGTTTATTTCCTACCTTCAGGCGAGGAAGTTGATAGCTAAGGGATGTATTTACCACCTAGTCAGGGTTCAGGTAGAGTCTCTGATACCCCATTCTGTTCTAGTGGTGAATGAATTCCCTGATGTATTTCCAAATGAGTTACCTGGTATTCCCCTAGAAAGGGAAATAGATTTTGCAATTGACTTACTACCAGGCACTCAGCCTATATCAATTCCTCCGTATCGCATGGCTCCTGCTGAACTTAGGGAATTAAAAGAGCAGTTGAAAGACCTGTTAGATACGGGCTTTATTAGGTCGAGTACTTCACCGTGGGGTGCGCCAGTTCTATTTGTGAGAAAGAAGGATGGCTCGCTCCGCATGTGTATAGACTACCGGCAGCTGAATAAGGTTACAGTCAAGAATAAGTATCCGCTTCCCAAAATAGATGATTTTTTTGATCAGTACAGGGGGCCGGATATTTCTCCAAGATTGACTTATGGTCCAGATACCACCAGGTTCGAGTCTGTGAAAGGGACATTCTGAAGACAGCCTTCAGAACCCGATATGGCCACTTTGTATTCCTAGTTATGTCCTTTGGGTTGACGAATGCCCCAGCAGTATTTATAGACCTGATGAATAGCACCTTCAGACCATACCTGGACCTGTTCGTGATAGTATTTAACAATGATATTCTGGTGTATTCTCACTCTGAGGCAGACAACCAAGCTCATTTACGGACAATGCTCCATATTCTTAGGGACCGTCAGTTATATGCTAAGTTCTCCAAATGTGAATTTTGGCTGAACTCAGTAGCTTTCTTGGGGCATATTGTGTCGGATGCTGGTATACAGGTTGACACATAGAAAATAGAAGCAGTCAAAACATGGCCTAGACCTATCACTCCGATCGAAGTCCGTAGTTTTCTGGGATTAGCAGGATACTATAGAAGATTTGTTGAGGGATTCTCCACTATAGCGACACCTCTGACTAAGCTGACGCAGAAAGCAGTAAAGTTTCAGTGGACAGAGGAATGTGAGCAGAGTTTCCAAGAATTAAAGGACATATTAACCTCCGCTCCAGTGTTACAATTACCGGAAGGTACAGAGGGTTATTCAGTGTATTGTGACGCACCAGGTATTGGGTTGGGCTGTGTGTTGATGCAGCGCAGTAAAGTGATTGCGTATGCTTCCAGACAGCTGAGGAAACACGAAAAGAATTACCCTACCCACGGCCTGGAGTTAGCCGCAGTGATCCACGCCTTAAAGATATGGAGACACTACTTGTATGACGTCCTTGTGGATATTTTCACAGATCATAAGAGCCTACAGTATATCTTCACTCAGAGGGAGTTGAATCTGCGACAACGTCACTGGTTGGAATTATTGAAAGATTATGATGTGGACATTCTGTATCATCCGGGGAAAGCCAATGTAGTAGCAGATGCTCTCAGCCATAAATCAATGGGGAGTTTGGCGTATTGCAGCCCGAGCAGCGGGAGTTGGTCAGGGAAATAAATCAATTAGCCAACCTAGTCGTTCGTGTAGTAGAGACAGAGGACAACAGAGTGGTAATTCAGAACACCGTTGTGTCATCATTAGTTGTGGGGGTGAAAGAACGACAATATGAAGATCCTGACCTGGTCCAGCTTAAAGACAGAATTCTGCAATGAAAAGCGCAAGATTTTCAGATAACTGAGGATGAAGTGCTGCGATGTAAGGGCCGCCTCTGTGTTCCAGATGTTTCAGGGCTCCACCAGCAGATTATGAATGAGGTACATTGCGCCCGCTATTCTCTCCACCCAGGCGCGACAAAAATGTACCACGATATCAAGGAGATCTACTAGTGGCCAGGTATGAAAAGGGAAATAGCGGAATTTGTAGCCCAATGTCCTAACTGTCAACAGGTAAAAGTGGAACACCAGAAACCAGGCGGGTTAACTCAAGACATAGTTGTGCCTCTCTGGAAATGGGAAGCAGTAAACATGGATTTTGTGGCAGGATTACCCCATACCAGGCATAAACATGATTCCATTTGGGTAATAGTTGACAGACTGACGAAATCAGCCCACTTCCTGCTAGTGAAAGCTACTTTCTCTGCCGAGGATTATACCGAATTGTATATTCGAGAAATAGTTAGATTACATGGTGTTCCAATATCTATTATCTCCGACAGAGGAGCACAATTTACAGCTAGATTTTGGCAGTCATTTCAGAGAGGTCTGGAAACATAGATTAATTTGAGGACAGGCTGAACGCACTATTCAGACGCTCGAGGACATGCTACGGACGTGTGTGCTAGATTTTAGGGGCAGCTGGGACGAGCATTTGCCACTGATTGAGTTTGCCTATAATAATAGTTATCACTCAGCCATCCAGATGGCGCCTTTTGAGGCACTGTATGGGCAAAAATGTAGGTTGCCAGTTGGCTGGTTTGAAGTGGGAGAGTCAGCACTGATTGGGCTAGATATTATTCATCAGTCAGAGGAGAAGGTAAAGCTTATCAGAGAACGCCTACTGACTGCACAGAGCCACCAGATATCATATGCTGATGTGCGGCGCAGAGACCTGGAATTTGATGGGAATGACTGGGTATATATGAAAGTATCTCCAATGAAAGGGGTGATGAGATTCGGCAAGAAAGGTAAGCTTAGTCCGAGATTCGTTGGGCCTTATCAGATCCGGCGGAGAGTAGGCCGAGTGGCATATGAATTGAACTTGCCTCCAGAATTAGAATCTGTTCATCCAGTTTTCCACGTATCTATGCTAAGATAGTGCATGGGCCCTCACAGAGTTGTCCCAGTCCAGGATGTCCAGGTTACGGAAGAGCTGACCTATGAAGAGGCTCCAGTAGCCATCTTAGACAGACAGATTCATAGATTGAGGACGAAAGATATTGTTTTGTTTCTGTCAAGGTGCTGTGGCATAATAAGAACCAAGAAGAGATGACCTGGGAAGTAGAGGAAGATATGAAAACCAATATCCTCATTTGTTCCAAGCCTAGTCAGATAACAGGTATGTTAGTATTGCTATTTTATATAGTGCCTTATAGTATATGTGTAAATGAGATAATCGACTCCAATCTTTTGTCTGATGAATGCTATAGTATTGCATGGAGTACCTATATTGGACTTTTCTGCATTTCAGGTTCTTGAGATAGTCCATAATACAGGGTAGACTCTGCCAAAAGTTTTCTAGAAATAACTTGAGTAAGTCGAGAATTCTTATAAATAGAAGTTCACATTCGAGGACGAATGTTTTTAAGGGGGGGAAATGTTACACCCCGTAAATTCTCGACATGTAGATGGCCTATTCGCATGTTGGTTAAGAGTTTTTGAATGCCATACATGCTAGGAAAAGGGCCGGGGTCAGACTGGATAAAAATTCCGTTGAACCATCACGGAAGGAGTCGAGGTAGAGACCCTCCGCCATGGCAACGTGCCACGGAGGGAGGGCCTCCGCGTTGGCTCCGTGTCACGGAGGCCCTACCAGGCCCAAATATATAAGCCTCCAAACTTCAGTTTTTTTATTAAAATTCCTTATAATTTCCAGTGAAAAACAGAGAGTAATCAGAGAGAAGGGGGAACGAAGATCTCCTACTAATATTCATCCGATTATGCCGCCAAACACGGTCCAAACTCAAATTAACTCCAGATACCGAGGTATTAAGCAGTAAGGAGCATTCCTACGGATTTAGTTTTGTGAAATTCGGTCGGCGAATCGTCGTGCTACCGAGCTAAGGTAAGTGGAATTGCTCCAAACTAGTGTCAATGTACTCCTAGCCCTAAAGTGAGTATTTCTCCCTTCTGGACTTTCTAGAAATAGCGAGTTTTTGACCGTTTTCCGATAAGACAAAGTTTGGGCTATATATACATTGAAAGTGATATTTTCTTCCAAAATTTTAGCGTATTTAGTTCTAATTGACATATATATGAATGTAGTTGGGAGAAATAGTAGAAGTACTGAACGAGCTACGCCAGTTAGTCGGAAAATCCGAAGCGAAGGTATGTAAAACTAATTCCTTCTGCAAGTTAGTAATCCAGTACAGTAAATAGCGTGATGTATAGAAGAAAGAACTCAGAAGTCGAGAATTGAGTCCAGTTGGAATTTAGCAAGCATGTTTTATGATATTATGATATATATTCAGAATAAAGGTTAGTAAAGCAATATCAGGTAGTCAGATAATATCCCAGATACAGCATAGCCAAACAGTTAGATGATATCTCAGTTACAGTATAATCAGACAGTCAGATAATATCTCAGATACAATATAGTTCAGTATGAGAATCAGTATAACACAAAATAGAGTTCAAAATGAGAAATCAGAGTACAGATAGTATTTTCAGTTTAAACATGCTTGCTATATGTGAATATTGTTTGTTGAGACCTGTTTGTGTTATGAGGGCACCCTTTGAGCGTCCTCGCCACCCTTGGGTTGGTAACTGTGTCGACCCACCATGAGGGTGGGGATACGCCACTCCAAGGAGTGGTATGCCGTCCACAGTAGGATGAAGATGGGATGGAGCATTCCCCATATCAGGTTAATCAGCATAGCAGTATAGCTTACCCTGTTATGCGCTTGCGCCCAGGGGGCAGTTACAGATACAGATACAGATTATAATTTATAGTACAGGAGTCCATCAGGCTCAGACACATTTATTTATATCAGAGGCCATAGCCCGAGCTGTAGACCCAGGGGGCCGGTAGAGGTGCTTGTAGTTAGTAGATGAGTGGAGTGATTTATTTTTGGATGGTTTTGACCCGGGTAGGGCTATATAGATTGTTTGTTGGTTGGCACCTTGCGGTTTATGGGGGATGGTATTGGTTCTTGTTTGTTATATATATGTATATATATGTTATTTATTAGTTGATAGATAGTAGATCGCCACGTCGATAGGTATGCTCCTGCCTTACTCCCAGTATAGATAAGCTTGTTCCAGATTCCATCAGTCTAGACAGTTTCAGATATTTCCTACTGTTTAGAGTTTCTAGTTATGTTGCTTACATTTATTTATGTTCAACTTGATTTGCATACTCGGTACCAGTGGTACTGACGCCCGTTTTGGGCGCTGCATTACTTTCCTGCAGGTACCTATAGATGAGGTGTCGATCCCTCGTGATCCTAGCTAGCGCAGAGTCATCATCTCCTGTCATCCGGAGCTTGATATTCAGAGGTTTATATCATTTTCTTTTGTTATACAGTACGAGTAGGTCGGGGCCCTGTACCGATCATCTTATTAGTATTCCTAGAGGCTTGCAGTCTGTATATATTTCCCTGTGGTTAGTTGTGCCAGTCGTGTGGGGCCGTGCGTATGTTTAGTTGTTTATGTTGGCTGCGTGAGGCCTTATCCAGTCAGTAGTGGTGACCTTGCCGGTCACGTAGCTGTTCAACATTTGTTATACTGATTTAGACTCAACTAGACAGCATGGTGGCCTTGTCGGACCGCATAGGCTCCCTGATATTGACATGATTCTGGTTAGCTGTTGTTATAGTATAGGTGCCTATAGGCCTAGTTGGCCGGAGGCTATATTTACAGTCGTTATATAGCCCGTTGTTTCCGTTAATCAGAGTTAGAGCCGGTCAGGCACTAAATGTGCTTAGGCTCAGTAGTCTAGCAGTTCAGGTCCTAATAGGGCACCAAGTGCCAGTCATACCCCCCAAGGCGGGCGGTGACAAATATTATATGTATTTTACTTAAAATATGTATTATGTAACCTTTTTTTAAAAAAAGTTATTAATATAATATTGAAATTAATTAAGTTTTCATTATTTAAAATACAATGAATGAAGTCTTAATATTAAAGACTTTCAAAATCTCACAACCCAGATTGACGGATCATGCGGGCACCTACTCAACTCTAGTTTGACAGGGGAAACCCTTTTTAAAATCATCATTTTAACCAACAACAATAATAATATCAATATAACTGAAATTTATTCAGATGTAATCATCATTTCAAATTCTCATTATTAAATCAACATAATTATGCATCAACTATTTCCAAAACTGACTCTTCCCAAAGATCTAGTCTAGAAAAGTACAAGAGCTCTAATCAGAGTATACCAATAAAAAGAAGATACAGATCCAACTGCGAAAAAGTGTAGAAGCTGATGCTAAATCCCGCCACGTCAATCATGAAAACTTCATACCTGCCATAACCTACACCCAAAAGGCATAGCATATGTAGTATCAGTACACTACAAATATTGGTAGGCATCATTGGCCAACTAAAATTAGTTCGCGTAATAGCATAAAATTAACCTGCAATCAATTAACCAATTTAAAATAACAACTTAGTATGTTATCAATCCAACCAAATTTCCCCTATTGACCTATATAGTTTAACAATAGGCTCAATTTTTCATTACCTAATCTTAGCTCGAGGGTTAGCTTGCATTCTGTTTAGGCCTCGCTGCAGTGGTAACTTGACCAATGCCACAGTCTTGCCGCAGCGGGAGTTCTACCACTACAGCGGTACTGCCTTAGGCAGTAACTCGACTCATTGACAACCTTCATTTTTCAACATACCATTAATTTTACATGGTCTACTAACCTCCTAAAAATAGTAACAAGTTATACTCAATTACATATCGAAATTTTTACCTCATATCACAGATATACATTCTATTCCTTCTTTTTAACAAAAATTAGTCTTATAGTCAGGACCGATCCAACAATAATACATAAAATACATTCACTAGCAATTTTTTTGCTAACCTTACTACTTCAATAATTAAATTCACCAGACATCAAGGCTTACAATATAAGTAAGATACAACCATGCAACAAAATCATATGCACATAGAACACATAGGTAAATGGACCTTTCTCATTAATTTCATATCATTGGATGTCTGTACACATTGTAGTAATATATCTGTACACATATCGCTATCATACCTGCCACTGATCTCTATCATACAACCATATATATATATATATATATATATATATATATATATATATATATATATATATATATATATATATATATATATATATATATATCGTAAAATACCTGTCTCTCATAGGAATATCTCATATCATGCCTTCCACTGATCTATGCCTACAACCATATGTATATCATATCATACCTGTTCATACACTCATAATTGAACGCATCTGTAACATATTCTAGAGGGAGGGTCTTATGTTTGCCTTTCCAGTCATGACTTATAGGGGACTCTAGAAATTCATGTATTGTACTGGTGAGGTACCCGCTCACACTCATCTGCTCATTTAGATGCTCACCTCGGACACGAGCCACTCATATCAATTTGCTCACCCACATACTCACCTTGGGCATGAGCCACTCATCTAGAAGTATGTATATACACTTGATCAATCTCATTCTTGCTCGTCTAGACACTCACCTTGAAAACGAGCCACTCATCTCAAGATAAGGACATACAATCCAACTTTCATTATCATATTCATATCAATCAGTCAACTCATATGACAATTCAGAAGGATTTATTAACCAATATTTATCATCACAATTCTACATGGTATTAATTTTTGCAGTTTAAATTCACAACAACAATCACCATTTATATATCTATGAGTTTATTCGCAAAACATAACGGGGCCATCATAACCTCTACCATAATCAGTGTTTAAAAACCAATTAATCATACTCACCAATTCATAACACGCACACATTATTAAATAAAATCTGACTCCTCGTAAACCGTAATGAACTATCTTTATAGTTATTTAAAACGTGGTTAAGTCTCACATCATCTATCCCAATAAATTAATTACACCAAGTAACCTTCACAGTTCGTCAGTTAAACTTTCCCAACCCTCTCATGTAAGGGTCTCTCACAAAGTTCAAATTCTTTCAATATTAATTATAACCTTATTCCTATGGGTTCCCATTTTAAGGTAAATAACTTGGGCATAGCATCGTCCCATTATCATTCTTATTCACTAAGGAATTATGTCAATGCAAAATAATCATTCAATCGCAATCCAAAATTAATTACTCAACCTTGCTAACTATGAGTTCTCACAAATACCCATTCTTTTCTTTCCTCAGTTATCCTTTTAGAAAGTTAATATATACTACCAATTTTACGTTCTCATCCATAAATGAAAGGATTCCTGATATTTGTGGTCATACTACCATAGCTGATGTCATTCAAATCCACTTCCAATATCGAGTAGTATATATAATTGTAGCAAATATAGAACCCAACAAGGAGTTGGGGTTGAACCCCACTGAGACTACTCGAAGCCCAGACTATCTAGTACTAAACAGTAAAATATTTCAAGATTAGAGTCTATTTAGATTGAGAGTAATGAAATTTAACTAAGACTACAGAGTGTAATAAGCTAGGGTTTCAATCAATTAAAGATAACTCTAGGGAAGTGACCCCAATTATGGATCGATCCCCCAAAATCATCCAATGTGGAAGAATTGAGAGTGGGCTAGGTCTGAACATGAAAGCAATTTACTTAGGCAACCCATGGGTATCTTTCAATAGCACCGTATGTGTTAATCTACTTCAATTTTGTCAAATTGAAGAGAACTCCCTTCTACCCAATTGCTTGTTTCCAATTGGAATTCAACATATGTCTAGGAGAATCCATTAAACAAGGATTATGCCTTGAGTTATTAATGATTGATGCTAACCCAATCTAAATTTTCTCTTTCAAGCCTCATAAAAGGAATTGGGCAGGATTGGATGACTCTCATCTTTAATCACACACTATAAAGTGAAAATCTATCAAATTTCATAAACCCAAATTCAATTTTAACAAATTAGGATTATTAGGGTTCACAACCCTAGATTTGAGTTTAGTTACCCATAGCAAGAAGAAGAAGAAGAAGAGCAAAGTAATAAGACATTCTTACAAGAAAAATTAAAGTCTTAAATAGATAAATGATATTATTCAAGTTATAAGTTAGATCTAAAATCTACTATGAAAATTAGGGTTGAACTAGCTAAATTCTACTCTCTTGTCTAAGTATGAACTGAATAAGAAAAAAGCTCTCTAAAAATTACAAGAAAAATCTATTTATACTATACCCCAAAATCCCATTTAATTAAAACATTGGAGTGCCAGGTGCACAGGGACGGATCTTCCTTTGGAAGGATGGACGGTATTTTACCTGTCAGCTTCGGTCCCTCAGCTTGTTGTCATTTAAAAGACGACCTGTCTTTTGGAAAGATGGTTCATACTTTGCTCCGTACTTTAAAACTTCTATTCTACCTACCTTGGGTCTAATATTCAATTGAAGGAACGTCATTTGGGAAAGCAGTTTGTCCTTTTTATCGTATTTTAAAGATCCTTTCTACTAGGTTTCTAGAATCTGCAGCTGGAAAGGGATGAATAGAGGTGTTGATAGTCTTTAAGACTAACAGTCCATATGTTGCCCCATTTTTTGAGCAGTTTTCTAGCCTAAACTCCTTTCATATTTCAATTGGTTGAGTTCCTGAAATGTAGCATAATAAGGTTAGTTTCTACTTAATTTAAATCCTAAAGACATGCAAAATTCTATGAAATGAAGTAAAGATGTGTTGCTAAACCCCGACACATCAACACTCCCAACTTAAAGAATTTGCTTGTCCTCAAGCAAATTAAGAAGAGAAACTACACTATACCTAACTAATGTCCCAGAATCACATATTATCATGACTAGGGTGGTTGTCAACAATAGCTACCAACACATAAAATTCAACCTAGACACCCCTTCCAACAATCAAAACACAGTTTTCTCGCAGCTATTTGAACTAAGAATGCAACCTCCACTTATGACATTATCTCAACATGTACAAACCTAAACCAGAAATGTGAAACATGTAGCCCTTCAAATCCACATGCCCTCACAATTAGACCAAAGAAAGTGTCTTTTTATCTAATGTAATGCCAACACACACCATAAGGACACACAAGACAAAGATATAAGAGAAATGCATTTAACTATCACAAATAACTTCACAAGATAGCTCATAACTACCATATGCTTGACCATTTACTCAAGTTCCTTTCTTTTCTGATATCCAAGTTGAGATCACATAAAGATTTTTTTAAACTTGTAGTGAAGGTTAAAGGGATGGTAGGGTACAATTTTGGCTTTTAATGATTCATTTACTATCCTTGACAACTTCATCACTTTTCTTTCATTCCCTCCTTATCACCCCCAACTTAAAAATTCTCACTCATTTTTCATTTCTTTTCAAGTGTCAAGGAGGATGGGTTTAAAAGATGGTCAACTTGAGAATTGGCTTTGGCTTTGACTTTTGTTGCGATTGATTAAGAAAAA
The DNA here is from genome assembly GCA_035772735.1 of Datura wrightii. Classification (NCBI taxonomy): domain Eukaryota; kingdom Viridiplantae; phylum Streptophyta; class Magnoliopsida; order Solanales; family Solanaceae; genus Datura; species Datura wrightii. Next base: position 146,668,955 of record JASDFA010000018.1, on the reverse strand, counting down.
GGTCAAAAGGCTCAAAGAGGGAGACTACAGATTCATGCATCATTTGGTAGGTCTCTTTAGGTATAAGTGGCTTGTGAAGCACAAAGAAGACCAAGTTCATCTCTACCACCCATAATCAATCCTAAATTTAGGCACAAGTAGTAAGACAAGTTTTAGAGTGTGACCTAATCAAGTGAACAAGCAATTTTTCTCTCTACACATCGGCACACGGATATAAAAATGACTAACACATCACTCTCAACTAGGAATACATTGCTAACAATTCATGTCACAAATGGAGATATACAACTCAATATCAAATAGCTACGGCAAAAATTTTGAGCGGATGGGGCATTGTTTTTAAAAATCAGCACAAGCATGCAAATAGCTTAATTGCCACCATCACCTAAGTCAAAAAAGATTTTTTTTTATCCAAAGACGACTCGACAAAGTAGGCTAGTACCCTTAAGAATGTCACCTAGAAATCTATTATCCAACCCATGCACTACAACCCTTAGCTACTTTTATTGTGCCAGATTCAATAGAAAGTAAGCCTCCCAGAAAAAAACCATGGATAAGATAACCAAGGAGGGATCTACATTATGAAAGCCAAAAGAAGTTAATTTGAGAAAGCAAATGAAGTTATACTAGGAAAGCTGTAAAAATAATGGACTAACTTGGATAAAAAACACACATTAATAACTCATCCAAACGCACTTTTGACAAAATCAAGCATTATACAAACGCATCATACATCCAAAATGTCCATCCCCACCTAAATAATGAAGTGTCCTCAATGCATACACATAACAAAGAAAGGTGGGAAAGAGGGTAAGAAAAACTTCCTGTAGCACTCAGATTGCACTTCTGCTTATCATCATATGGTGGAAAATAAGTTCCAGCCTCTATAACATGAGCACGGTCTTGGGTGTGCAACTATGAGGCCACCATAGCTTTCTTAAGGGCCTCTATCTCTACTGTGGATAGCTCTATCTCTACTGAAGTCTCCAAGGCAGGAGCCTTGCCTTTATCTACTACAAGGCCTAAATATCTATCTAGGTAAGAGTCTGAATAGGAACCCGCTCCAATGTAGTATTGGCCTGGTAATTGGGACTGCTGCTAGTCTGAGTCTGAACTGGTGGAACAGGCACCACTCGTGGGATAAATCTACAATGCTGGCAATAGGAAGTTTCCCATTGTTCGGTGCTTTGGTTGGGGTTAAAAACCGACACGCAAGTGCACGTGGTCAAACAAGTAGTAAGTGGCTTAAGTAAGCCAAGTATCGATCCAAGGAGACTCTGGATAAGTAAAAATTGCTTAAGTATACTATATTCTATCTCACTTCTAAATATGCTGACAACAACGTAACCAACAATTGAAAAGTTTGTTTTATAAATTATGTACTAAAACCACTGACAATTATTTACTTTGAATTTAAACTATGGATATGAGCATGCCAAGGTTAAGAACATGTAATGAACTGAGTATCATCATACATTGGTTAATCTTCTCTTCCAGTTGCTAGCCAAGAACATGAGCCTAGAGATTAAAACTCTCGTATTTAATCTCACTTAAGAATCATAAACCATCCGTCTACATTTCTGTGATCAAATGCAATTCATGACCTAGCAATACAATTCCGGTTCCTAAATTGACTAATACGGCTTTCAAGTATATTTCTATCAGGAAAGCACATCAAAACTCAATTTTCCCAAATCAAGTTAAGAACAATAAAACCCTATTAATTCACAACTTTCCAATTTCGTGCTCTCTCGAGTGAAATCGGACTTTTTAGATGTACATTAATGTCGGCCACACACCAATGCAGTAGAAACAAGAATTAATAGAACAACATGGAAGAAGAAGATGAAAAACCATATAAATTAATAATCAAAATTCATCACAAATGTTCATAACCTCAGCAAGGAAGGGAATTAGTCACTCATTTATGGATTAATCATCCTAAAACAAGTGTTAATCATACAAACAATTGAGTGAAAGAAGGAAGAAGGAGAGAAAAAACCCTGAACTTTTCGTCCCTCAACTGCCTGTAACCCACGTCCTTGCTCCACCAAGTCTGAATTATGAAAAATAAGCCTAAGTGCTCTATTTATACTAATGGGAATTTTTCCCGGAATAACAAGCAACGTGTCACGGAGTGCATTGCGGAGCACTGCCTCCGTGACACGGCGTGGACGCGGACCCTCACTGTAAATTTGGGGTCCGGGTATATAGCATCAACGTGGTACGGCATACAACGCGGAGGCTTTCCTCCGTGCCACGGAGCTGTCACGAGGCTCCACTGGAATTTGACTAATTTTTCACCCTCCAGGCAGAATACCTCCGCGATGGCAGCGTGACACGGCTCCATCGCGGAGCCCCTTTATATTGTGCAGTCCAATGCCTTTTCCGTGCTCGATTCCAAGTCAAACTCCGATATTGTTCCAACATGCATTTTAGCTCCTCAAAATCACATTTTACCTACAAAACAATGCTAATCATGTTGGTTAGTATAAATTCACATTTTATTACCAATTACATGAAAATGTATACACATTGCACGATAAACAAGGCGAAAATGATACGTTTGGGTATCACTTGGGCATATAAATCTGCCCAAGATCACTTACCCCACACTTAAATCCTTGTTCGTCCTCGAACAACAAACACACAATTCATGCTAATTACATCACAATCTTCTCCACTATGGTGCGACAATTTACGCTACGGTCATACCGATCATTCAATATTGCAAATCATCAAGAAAACATGCATGGTCTTAACAATGCAATGACCTCTAATACATCAAGATTTCCTAGACTTTAAGAATCGACTCTCGATATCGGCAAACTCATGCAAATCAGCTAATCAAGATATCCGACACAAAAATCAATCTTTCATCAAGCATGTGCCCTCACAACTCAAGAGAATCTTCCCCTTTATGCTCATGTGACACACAAACATTCAAATAGGGGCATGTAGAAATTAATTTCGCTCTCTCTCCCAAAAGAATTCACATGCATCATGTCATGACCCATAAGCTTGCCCTTAGTGTATTACTCCACTAATATAAAGAAATGCAATGTAAGATCACGTAGGACTTTACTGGGTTGTAATGGAAGCTATGGAACTAGTACATATTGGATTAGCCAATAATAGCCACTAGCATCATTAAGCGCCTTTTTCAACACATTCCCATCAACTCATGGACATTGTTTCTCTCTTTTATTTTTTTATCATCCCATTCATGATGGTTTACTTTCGTATGACCCATTTCATCAAGCACACTTGACACAAAAATAAAGGTTTTTCATGCACTTTCATTATCATTTAATTATAGCAAGTGCACCTTCAACCTTTTCCTTTCTTTCCTCACTTTGCTTTTCTTTTTCTTTTCACCATTCTCACTCTTTGACACTTTGGGAAAATTTTTGTTCTTCTTAAGCGCTTAAGAGTTTTGTATAGACTTTACGGCTAATGAAAAGAAAGAATTAAGCTCAGTTTATACATTTTTGGACAAAAGAAAGAAATAATAGGCTAAAGGCTCAACGGGCTGACTAGGGTATACAATCACGTCAAAAGGGGAGTATGACAAGAAAAAAATAGAAACTCTCGGTTAAAACAAAGAAATGCCTACATCCTTTCCAACACTACACCTCCTTCATTTCATTTTGTACACACACCAGGCAAGTTCTAGACACTTCACAATAGCATGGAATAACAATACCTCACTTCACACTTTATGCACATGCTCGATTCAAGATGCATTCACAGACTCTTCAATCAGCTAATTACATGAATTCAAAAATTAAGCCTCAATCACACCGAATCGAATTCTACAGCCTAGGTATCTCAACATATTTACAAAATTGCATGCTTTCATACAAATCACTTCTGCATTTTGAATACCAGTTACAACACGCAACCAAAATTTCACAACCATATAGTAACTACAGGTTCCGTGATGCAATCCACCAAAGAAAAAAAGTGAAAATAAATTAAAATCACTACTCCTACCGACTACATTTCCCTTAAGACGGTCGTCATCCATCCATCATAGGGAACGGTCACTAACTATGACGTCGGTTCAATGGGACTATTCTCGGTAAAAGAACCAAAAACAAACTCCGAGAAACCCAAAATAAACATTGAAAATTTTTGCAAAACATCGATCATTTTGATGGAAAAATTATTTACAAAATATTTTAAAAATATCGATCATTTCGATAGAAAAAAAATAAGAGAATATTTACAAAAATTTTTACAGACTTAGCTGGCAACAACAACATTCCACAACACACATCAATACCACAAATAATTACAAATACAGAACAGTTTGCAATTCACAAACATAGGGAAACATACATACAAAACAGAGGAAAGCATACAAGCAAACCAGCCCAGCCCCAGCACCTAACTACTCCCCACCCCACACTTAAATCGAACACTATCCCCAGTATTCACAAAAATTAAAAATCACAAAATTGGGTGGTGGAACTCCCTGATCAGTCAAAGTATTCTACTTCTTCATCAGGTGCTGCTGCCTCATCGCCCATGTCCGAGTCTCCTCCGTCGTTGTCATCGGACTCCACATCGGAGTCCTCCCAACGTGTCTCCTCGTCTATGGGGACATAATCATCAGTGGGCTCTACAAAGGTTGGCCCTACTCGGCATAGAGCCCTGGCGTTTTCGCAATATGGGTAATCCAGCTCGAGCTGCCATAGCTCCTCCTCCGTGGCTGGTTTCCCATCGATCCTGAGCTGGAGCATTTGCATTCCAAACATCCGTGCCATGTACTGGTCGTCACGAGCATGTCCCTCACCAAGCGTCAGCACTGGCCCGTGTGTGGTGTCGGGGGCCTTAGTTTTGGTCACGTCAAGGGCCCTCCGCTCCAACTGCGGGATGTAGTCCAAAGCTTCTTCCTCGACGTCGAGGCCCCGGAGAAAGGTGGTGATTAGTCCACCGAACCCATACCTGTGGCCCTGGTGTAGTCGGGCTCTCTTCATGGCGGATATGATGACCGCCCCAACATTAATCTCCAGCCCTTTCATCAGGGCATACACCAGGCAAACACGGTCCCGGGTCATATCAGTCATGTGTACCCCCGGGATTAGGCACGAGCAGACTATCTTCAGCCATATTCTGGCCTCCCTGTTCATTTGAGAATACGACAGAGTCTGGTGGTAACCCCTTTCCTTATGTCTGCTCCATCTGGCTGTGGATCGAGCCCCACACAATGTGCGTCTGATATCGGCATATGGTGGGGTGATGTTCAGCTGGCGGAGAACGTGGGCGTCTGTGTCCCGCGCTTCGATGATGGAATTTAGCTGCTGGGGTTCCAGAGTGACTATTTTCCCACTGATCTTGATTGTGTGGCTTCTGATTGCCGGGTTCCAATTAGCATAGAACTCCCGGACTAGATGTAGGTTGCATTCCTTGGGCTCCTGAAATATGAAGCTGAGCCCAGCTGCCTCGATCCTTTGAACTATTCTGGGGAACTCCTGTGCTAATGGTTCCCGTGCAATATGCTCCTCGGGGAAGTATTTGTTTTCTTTGTGTTTAGCATACCACTTCTTCCCCTCATCAGTCACCCATCTAGTTTCGTATTGGCGGCGCTGGCCACGTGGAACTGCTGGTGCAGCTGGGACTGCTGTGCCCAGTCTAAGTCTTTTCCTCCCAGTGCCTGAAGTTGATGCACCCTTACCTTTATCTTGCTTGCTTGCCATTTTGTCTGTCAACACAAATAAACAAGTGCAATGTCAAGCTAAATAGATCTTAGCTTCGGCTAAGGTCGGGTTAACTAAGTTTACCCCACACTTAGTCCTTAGCTACAGTGATAACAATACGGCAAGAATAATTTTATTTACACCAAAATACCAGCTATACAATTCATGCTTAGTGCGTTCACAACCAAAAATTCGACGGTATCACTTCTGCGTACTACTCAGACTTCGTACAGCTAATCCCAATCACTACCATCGCTAGCAATTCAACCATCGCACTTAGCAACTAAAAACAATGATACAAAAACAACAACAAAACTTCTATATACATGAACCTATACAACCAACCCAATTTGAACAATTTTCAACATTTTCCCAAAAACCTGATAATTCGTCGTCTATTTCATTCAAACAATATTCTACAACGACTTATCTCATTCAATACATACAACCCGGCATATATTTCACAAATTTAACAAGTTACCAATTTCGATTCCAACAACCAAGCCCTAGAATTGAATTTCGCAATCAAATTCGAATAATTCATGCAATCGACAAGTTCAAATGCTCATTACAACATTCTGAGCATTTATCAATCAATAAAGAACTCAAATTCATGCTAAATTTCGACTTGGCGTGATTTAGTTTACCTCCCATGCTTAAATTCGAATGAAATCGACAAAAACTTGAGAGATAATCGAAAAACATACCTCGAAGTTGAAGAACTGAAGAAAACTTGATAATTTTTTGCTTTAGATCGTGGCACGTTGATGGGGAAGGGAATTTTGGGTGTTTGGTCGCGGAGAAATGTAAAAATTAGGGGAAAAGGGGAGAAATCGGGGGTTTAAAATGTAGAAAACACGCGGGTCACCCGGCAACCTGGTGTGACCCGTCACAATTTATATGGCAACGTGTCACGGAGTGCATCGCGGTGCACTGCCTCCGTGACACGGAGCCATCGCGATAGCTTACTGGAATTTTTGAAAATTCCAAATTACACCTCAACGTGTCATGGAGGGTAACGCGGAGGTCCTCCTCCGTGACACGGAGCTATCACCCCAGCTCACTGTCTTCAACATTTTTTAATTTTTTCATACCTCGCCTTTTCCTTCACGATTCCGTGCACATTTTTCTCTGTTTAACCTGAAAATCATGTCACTAAACAAAATTGGTTAGATTAATAGGTTTCACCTGACTAAAATAAAAAAATACTAACTAAAATGCAAAAATTTTGTACTAAATCAAGAAAAAGAAAAATAAAATATATTTACACTTTACAAAATGAAAGAAAATTTTTTTTTTCACGGGTTGCCTCCCGTGCAGCGCCTGGTTTACCGTCGCGGCTCAACGTCCTTTATGCTCAATTGTCCGCTAGGGTGATGGACGATTTCTCACGATCATTGTCCTCCCCCCAGTAGTGCTCACACCTATCCGGTGGTCTTCCCATCAACTCTGGGGAATCATTCATTTGTTTAGCATTACCATGATAAATTACATTGTTCACCGAGAGTTCTTCATTCACCATCGGGAGCTTGGGTGCTTTATACACATCGAACACCTCTACCTTATCATGTGCTCGCATTGTAAGTTGACCCGCAGCTACGTTGATTAATGCTTTCCCGGTTGCCAAGAAGGGTCGTCCCAAAATAAATGGGACTTCCGCGTCTGGTTCAAAATCCAGAACAATAAAATCTATCGGGAAAATTAGGGAGCCTACTTGCACAAGCACATCCTCAACAATGCCATCCGGCCTAGCTAAGGATCGGTCTGCCAACTGCAAGATTATGGTTGTAGGTCTAGGACTCCCTAGACCCAACTTTTTGAATACCGAAGATGGCATCAGATTTATGCTCGCTCCCAGGTCACACAATCCACGAGCTCGGATACTCTGCCCAATAGTAAGCTGGATAGTAAAACTTCCAGGGTCTTTTAGCTTCGTGGGAAGTCTATTTTGGATCCGGGAGGTGCACTCCTCCGTCAAAGCCACCGTGGCATACTCAGTCAAACGACTTTTGTTGGCCACGATGTCTTTAATGTATCTGGCATATTTAGGCACTCCCTGCAAGACATCAACAAGAGGTAAGTTAACATGTACCTGTTTAAGCACCTCCATGAATTTCTTGAAACATGCCTCCTCCTTGTGTTTCTTGAGTCGTTGAGGGAACGGGGGTGGACGTCTTTCTGATTCAGCTTCTTTAGTCTTCCCCCCTTCCGAACTCTGATCCCCCTCAACTTCTGCTGCTCCTGACTTTTGAGGTGGTCTTTCTGGTTCCACCTCCTTCAGCTGCAAACCACTCCTTGTGGTCACTACATTTACCTGCTTTGGATTCGGATCTGTGTCGCTAGGCAGTCCTCCTCTGGGCCTTGTGTTTTGGGCACTAGCAAATTGCCCAAATTGATACTCAAGAGCCTTGGTCGCTAACTGATTATTTTTCACTTCGGCTGCCAATTTAACATAGTCAGCCTGCAATTGCGCCTGGTTAGCGATCATGGTCTTGAACATCTCCTCAATGCTAGGTGATGGTGGTGGAGGAGGGGCATTATGATTTCTGAATTGAGATTGGTAGTTCTGTTGCCCTCCTTGATTTCTTTGCATACCCTGACCCGAACTTTGGCCTTGTTGGTTGTTGCTACCCCATGAAAAATTTGGATGGTTCCTCCAATTTGAGTTGTAGCCACTACCATACTGCTGCTGATTTCTTTGTGCATTGCCCACAAAGTTAACCGAATCTGGGTTTGCTCCACAGCACTCAGCTGCGTTCTCACTGCTTCCACACACTTCACACCACATTTGCTGGACCGCATTGACTGAAGCTGAAGGCTGGTTCAAAGTCATGTTGCTGAAGTGGTTGTTCAACTGATTCTGCAAGGCAGCTATCTGTGCAGCGATAGCTGTAAATCCATCCACTTCAAGCACTCCTGCTGCTTTCCTTGCTCCACCTCGTGATGAATCAGCATTCCATTCTGGATTGCCCTGTGAAATCCGATTTAGTAAAGTGTACAGCTCCTCATAAATCTTTTCCAGCGCTTGTCCTCCAGCTGTTGAATCTAGCAAAATTTTAGTATGGGGTTCCAAACCCTCAATAAATGTGTGCACCAACACCTCATTGGACTGATGATGATGAGGACAGTCCCGCAACATGGATTTAAATCTTTCCCAGGCTTGATACAAATTTTCTCCCTCCCTCTGTTTGAAACTTAGAATTTGACTTCTAAGTCTGGCTGTTTTACCAGAGGGAAAAAATCTTATCAAGAACTTCCGTGCTAGATCATCCCACGTTGCAATAGAATTTGGTGGCTCAGCTTTTAACCACCTCTTGGCTTCACCAAGTAATGAGAATGGAAACAATGTAAGCCGAACATAATCAGGTGACACTCCAGCGGGTATATAAGTGTCACTTATCTCCAAAAAGTTTTGGAGATGTTGTTGTGGGTCTTCATGAGGGAGACCGGTAAATTGCCCGCTTGTGTGCAACAGTTGCACCATATTTTGCTTGAGTTCAAATCTCCCTCCAGGCTCTGGTTTGCGGATACTAGATTACATTGTTGGCATGTGGGATTGCCACCTCGCGAACCGGCCTTGCTGCTGCTTCTTCGGGCACTAACACTGCCCTCACAACCGGTGGATTTTGTTGCTCCATAATAGTCTGTCTGAGCAACTGCAACTTTCTTTGTAGAGCTTCTCTGCGTTTACTATGAAATATACGTTCAGGCTCTATATAAGATTCCACCAGCTCTTTGTCTCTTGCCAGTGTTCACAGAAATCAAGTCTGCAAAATACAGGCTAAGACCAAGTTGTCAACACTTAGGAAAATAAAATAAAAATACAGTAAATTTACACTTAATACAATTTCACCAATTGCCTAGTCTCCCCAGCAACAACACCAAAAACTTGTTCGGTGCTTTGGTTGGGGTTAAAAATCGACACGCAAGTGCACGTGGTCAAACAAGTAGTAAGTGGCTTAAGTAAGCCAAGTATCGATCCAAGGAGACTCTGGATAAGTAAAAATTGCTTAAGTATACTATATTCTATCTCACTTCTAAATATGCTGACAACAACGTAACCAACAATTGAAAAGTTTGTTTTATAAATTATGTACTAAAACTACTGACAATTATTTACTTTGAATTTAAACTATGGATATGAGCATGCCAAGGTTAAGAACATGTAATGAACTGAGTATCATCACACATTGGTTAATCTTCTCTTCCAGTTGCTAGCCAAGAACATGAGCCTAGAGATTAAAACTCTCGTATTTAATCTCACTTAAGAATCATAAACCATCCGTCTACATTTCTGTGATCAAATGCAATTCATGACCTAGCAATACAATTTCGGTTCCTAAATTGACTAATACGGCTTTCAAGTATATTTCTATCAGGAAAGCACATCAAAACTCAATTTTCCCAAATCAAGTTAAGAACAATACCCTATTAATTCACAACTTTCCAATTTCGTGCTCTCTCGAGTGAAATCGGACTTTTTAGATGTACATTAATGTCGGCCACACACCAATGTAGTAGAAACAAGAATTAATAGAACAACATGGAAGAAGAAGATGAAAAACCATATAAATTAATAATCAAAATTCATGACAAATGTTCATAACCTCAGCAAGGAAGGGAATTAGCCACTCATTTATGGATTAATCATCCTAAAACAAGTGTTAATTATACAAACAATTGAGTGAAAGAAGGAAGAAGGAGAGAAAAAACCCTGAACTTTTCGTCCCTCAACTTCCTGTAACCCACGTCCTTGCTCCACCAAGTCTGAATTATGAAAAATAAGCCTAAGTGTTCTATTTATACTAATGGGAAATTTTCCCGGAATAACAAGCAACGTGTCACGGAGTACATCGCGGAGCACTGCCTCCGTGACACGGCGTGGACGCAGACCCTCACTATAAATTTGGGGTTCGGGTATATAGCATCAACGTGGCACGACATGCAACGCGGAGGCTTGCCTCCGTGCCACGGAGCTGTCGCGAGGCTCCACTAGAATTTGACTAATTTTTCACCCTCCAGGCAGAATGCCTCCGCGATGGCAGTGTGACACGGCTCCATCGCGGAGCCCCTTTATATTGTGCAGTCCAATGCCTTTTCTGTGCTCGATTCCAAGTCCAACTCTGATATTGTTCCAACATGCATTTTAGCTCCTCAAAATCACATTTTACCTACAAAACAATGCTAATCATGTTGGTTAGTATAAATTCACATTTTATTACCAATTACATGAAAATGTATACACATTGCACGATAAACAAGGCAAAAATGATACGTTTGGGTATCACTTGGGCATATAAATCTGCCCAAGATCACCTATCTACTAGAAATATCTGTACCTCATCCTACTGCCGCTCATGCATCTGCATATCAAGTACGATAGCTCTTGTCTCCTCTAGGCCTACTTGGAGGCTCGCTATATCAGAAGCACTGGAACCTCCTTCAAGCTAGTGCAAATTAGCATCCATGGCTGCCAACCGTGGGCTTAAGGCCTCATGAAAGGTTTTAACAGTTTTTTAGAGCGGCTTAAGAGCTCGCTCAATAATGATGGTCACAAAGACCGACAAATCCTCAAAAAGTCAGGCTAGCTGTCTCTCCTCTCTATCTAACTGTGAGGCCAACCCAGTAAGTGAATCTCTAGATATGAGTGGTGGCCTCGGTGGTGCGCCTGACATGGATGCTGTGGTGGCTGAAGCTGCTACTGCTACTAGGTCTGCCCCACCGGCGGGCTGTGATGTGGGCTCCTCAGTCTGGAGTCCTTGACCCTTAGTAGTGGGCCCACCTGATAGATGGAGCTACGATGAGTCACCGTAGTACCATGGTGTCGTCCCTCATCTTGGAAATATTCGTCACCAGGTAAGAATCTATGAATATGTCTTCCCTAGGAAAGATCGAGACCCTTGCACTCTGAAATAGAGCTGTAAGAAGGCAAGGAAATGAGAGGGAGGTGGTAGTCTGCACCACTCTATCCTTCAGCTATGCACTAACCATCTGACCAATATCTATGCTCTTCTTGGCCACGATGGAAGCCACAACAAGAGCCTAAGTGGTAATTTGTTGTCACTCTTTGTTGGGCATATTCTATTGTAAACCACATTCCACCAAAACTTGATGGAAAGCTAGAGGTCTCTCTTTAATATATCGGCTATATCAGACTCAGCCTACACTGGCGTACCTCTAGGTATCACATTGGCTATCTAACCTCTATCCAACCGGCCTTGATAAGTAACTTTGTCATAAGCTAAGGTGTCCACCACCTTATAATCATCTCCCAAATAATACCAGTTGATTGCCTCCGGACTGATGTCAACTGATACTCTACAGATCATTACTGAATTCAATGGTTCTATCTGCATCTTAGCATTAGGTTTGACCTCAAGAGGATCGCCCCATAAACTGCATAGAATTATCAGACCAGTGTTTGAATATATTGACCCACTAGCTGGAATAAGAACTCTGAATGTTGAAACCTAAGTTGTTCCATGATGTTAGGGTATGACTCCAAACTAGTGGAGCTACTCCTCAGTAATCCCCCAATGAACCCTGTTATTGACTATACTAGGTCCCTACAAATAGAGCTCCCTAGAGCCATGGACTACCCACCTGAGTCTGTACATCTCCTCTCCTTGTTTCTGTCTCATCTTTGCTGCTGGGGAGAGGAGGTCTAACTAGATGATTCCTCCTAAGTGGGCTCGCTGGAGGAAATCTCTATCTAGGCCCTTTTGGATTAGGCCTGGTCATGGTCACCACTAGACTGGGATGAAGATCTCAAATTCTGTGTCTTAGCAGATGCCACCCGAGCTAATGGACTGGGTGACACCTCTGCTCTCCTAATACCCAGAGACAAGTGCTCCTCCTAATCCTTGTCCACTAGGTGTGACCTCTTGAGTGTACTCGACTTGCCTCCTTAGGGTAATTCTCTCTTTCATCCCATTTAGCTGAGATCATGCACAAATTTGTCTGAACATAGACATCGGGTATCATGGAATCAGTAGAAAGTAAGTTAGGAAAGCTGAAGGGATGGTCCATACCATAAAAGGATGAACCGTACCCTATACCGTCAATTCAATTCGAGAATTCCAACTCACTACTTTAATGTAGGGTTCAAGGTGCGGGCCGTCCTTCCAAAGGCAGTCTGTCCCTTGAGTCATACTTTGACTCACAGTGTTAGGAATTATGGGTTCAATTGACGAAACGACAGATGATCCGTCTTTGTAAAAGATAGTCCGTCTATTCTTTTGTCTATTGGGGTTCACAGTTTCTCAATTCTTAGGCATTTTCAGTTCTTAACAAATCTCAGACATGGGATGGGGCCATTCCAAATTCAGGTTTAATAAGCACTTATCAAGCATCGAAACATATTCATACAATGTACTAAGCCCCGTCCAATGATCTATCAATTTAAGCCCAAGTTCTCTCCCCCAATATCATATTCCAAGAAAAGGTAATCCATAACTCTAGTTCAATACATGGTGCAACATCATATTAGGCATGAAATTTAAAGCTCAAAGTTAAGAACATCACTTACGTGCTTGTGTGCTTTTTCCATGAAGAAACACGACTGGAAGGGTGAAAAGCCTAGAATCATGTCCACATATGTGCTTGCAAGAAAAGAGTGCAGCAAAACAAGTTCCTGAAGTGAAAATTAGCGCAATTAAGGAATTTAAGGTAAAGAAGAAATGGAGGATGGAGAAGAAGTGAAGGACGGGGTCTTTCTTGTTGTCGGGTAGAATGCCCTTTGTTTGCATATCTGATCCTTTTTAAAATCAAATGGGTCAGGTCAGTCAAGACCATGGGTGTCTAATTAAAGGACAACCCGGCCCATTAAAATAAAATCTGACCCAAAATTTGAATCTCCATGTGGGCCCATTCGTTTCTTCCTTAATGACCAGAGACGGTTCGTACATTGGACCATCTCTTGCCTATTCCATACTAGTGAACTAGAAGCAGATGACGGGTGGACATGTAGTCCATCCTTTGGAAGGATGATCTATTTTTTCCACCATCATTTGCACACCATATTTCTCTTTTTCTGTATTAGACCACATTCCTCCAAAACTTTTAAGTGTACCTGCATACACTAACACCCATTAGTCGAAAAATGGCTTAGGTTGCTTCATAAAAAGCACTTGATTTAACATCGCAGCATGAAGTGGATACTACATATGGTATAGAATTACTTGTGTTGCCTTCCAAGAAGCGCCTGATTTAACATCACGACATGATGCAAGATACCCAATCACAGACTTGGTAAGCCATCCTTGGGACGGGACTTCCTCACCCATTTCCTGCCTTTGGTGCCATAGAGGTACCACTTCACCTATGCTAATTTAGCCTTCTTTCTCTTAGGTGATACAACAATAGCATGCTCAACTACTGTACCAATTTCTTGATCAACATTTACCACACAGATGCCCCCAACTCCTATGGGCAATAAGTGACCTCTCTCATCTTTATAAGTAATGCTCTCATCCTTGACTCAGAACATTATTTCATTCTTTCGGAATCCATCAAGGCTCTATCAGTAGATGGGAATAGTCTCCCAAGAATGATTGATATATCTCTATCATAATTGTAGTCAAGAACCACAAAGTCTGCCGGTAGTATGAATTTGCCAACTTTGACAATCACATCCTCCACCATCCACACCAGAGTCGTATTGGTCTTGTCAGCCATTTAGAGATGAATGGAGGTGGGCTTCAACATTGACAACCCAAACCACTTATAAATAGCAAGAGGCATCAAATTAATACTTTCCCCATTATCACAAAGGGTATGCAAGCAATCATATCTACAGATTTGAGAAGGCACATTAAATTCTCCTAGGTTTCCTTTTTTTCAACACATGTGCCTGCTATGATGACATCACTCTATGGGTCACATGAGTAAGCTCCTCTTTTTCAAATGATGACTTTCTAGTCAACAACATTTTCAAGTACTTAGAAAACCCAGGCATGTCTTTGTAATACCCTGAAAGTGCCTAGGAGTAGGCCCGGGAAGCTAAAATGCAAAACTGCTGAAAGTTGGGAAATTGTTGCAAGACGAGAGGTTCCACGACTCGTGGGATCAACCTATGATAAATGGGAGTGAGTCGTGAAAGGTGTCTGGTTGTGGGTCAGGAGAGACAATGACCGATCCAACAACTCGCTATAGGTTACAACGAGTCATCGTATGGAACTGTGGTGAGAGTTGGACTTGAGGTTCAGGGATGCCATGACCCACCCAACGACTAATTGTGAGGTACCACAGATTGTTGTGAGCAGCCGTTGTTAGCTTAGTGAGGTGGTCAGTGCATGTGCCGGAATGAGACCACGACTCGTGGGTTTTAGTAACGAGTCATGGTAAGGCTCGTGGTTGGAGAGAGTGCCTAGGGTGATGAAGGAAACAGCGGGTGATTGGACGACCCGTTGAAAGATTGAACGATCCATTGTTTAGGTTATTGTATGAACCGAGGTCTATCCTGGACAGTGCAAAGCACGAGTAGACGCCACGGGTCGTGGTATCCTCAACGACCCATAGGGTCGTCCGTTGTTTGGTCCAGTGAGCAAATTTTCTGCGTAATTAGTAAGGGTATTTCTATCATTCTTTCGTCCTAAGGCCCTATAGTACATCGTTTAAGGCTTCTTTTGGAGGATTTTAGTAGGGGAAAACCTATTCTATGTGTATTCCTTCCATGCATGCAAGTTTATAAAATTTAGGTGATGATCAAGAGCTTTTCTAAAGGGTTTTGTTCCAATTTCTCTTTGGGAAATTAGTGAGGTGGTAGAATCATCCCTTCCAGGTATGGAGGATTTTGTCTTCCTTCCACACCCAAATTGTATGATTTTACAATTTCTATACATGGGTATGATTAGATTGCATTTATATTGATGAATTGTAAAGCTTGGGCATATTCTAAATTCTTTTCGATACACAATTCTTTTTCCAAATCTTGAATCTAAAATGCATATAGATGAGAAGTTCATAAAAGTAGTGATTGATGATGAATTCATGATGATGTTGATATTAAATGATTAAAAGTATGTTTCTAAAGCTACCCATGATTATGATGTTGTTTACAAACTAAAAATGTGTAGATCCTAGCATGATAAAGCTTTGGGCAACGCCCACACGATGATTTAAAGTGATGATTTTCCCAACATAAGTTTACCACATTGTTTGAAGTGAAGTTTCCCAATTGTTTCATAAATTCTAGGTTGTGGTATGTGAGTTAAATAATTCTACATGTAGCTTACCACATGATTTGGAGTAGATGCTCCCACCCATGATAGAGCTTGTGGTATGTTTCAAAATAAAACTTCTCATATGCATGATTTCATAATTAAGATATAGGTCATTATTGAGTTTTGTCAATAGACAATGTTGAGCTTCGTTTCGTACGATGTTGAGTTATGCATGATTTCATGTTGACCTTCATCAATAAACGACGTTGAACTTCGTCAATAGACGATGTTGATCTTCATTATATATGATATAGAGTATTGCATGTTTTTGGGAGAAGAGTCTAACACCGAGTGGGTCAAGGGTCGATCACCCTATACCCCAGAACTACGCGCCAACGTAGGTTGATACTATTATATTTTTAGGACCTCCCTTGTGAGCTATCCCCGGCCTGATTGGCCCTTCAGCTTGATATCGATATCATGGTATCGTCCATTGCCCTGTTAAGTTTATGGATGACTCTACCCACTTGAGTGTGATAGGTGGGACCACATAAGCTCTATCATGGTATGTCACTTAAGTGACGAGTCTCCCACTATTCAAATCATTTAGACTGCATATTCATCTCTCATGATAATTATCTTATGCATGCATGTTCAAAAAGCAAGGTTTGACTCATTGTTCAGCTTTTGATGTAAATGTTATGTTCATCTTTGAGTCATTCGAGTCGGTCATGATGTTGTTAAGCTAAGTCTGGTCATGTCATGATAAGATTTTGATTTTAGAATGAATGCATGTAGCCCTTATACTTATACTTGAAAGCTTATGATATGCATGAAATGTTTTTAAATGATTTACATTGCTAGAGCGGTTTTACTTACCTTGCATACTCGGTACATTCCATGTACTGGCCGCATTCTTCCTATGCTGCATCATTTCATGATGTAGGACCGCTTCTCAGGTTCAGCCCCACTCGTAGTCGCTCATCAAAGTTAGCACTTGTTTGATTGGTGAGTCCTCATCTTTCGTGGACTATACTATCATTTTCCTTTATGTATTTTCAGTTTCAATATTGTTGAGTTAGTTGGGGTCTTGTTCCTTCAACTCGTCCAAAACAGGGGCTTTCAAACTTATGTATGTATAGTTTCGGATGTTATTCTGATGTGCTATTGTATGAGACTTTTGTTGAGTTATAATTATTCCATGAGTCGACTTGGGGTCTCTCAGGGTCCCTTGTCCCCTGTCTACGATCCTAGTCTATGCTTGGGATGTGACAAACTTGGTCTCAGAGCTATAGATGTGATGTGTCCTAAGGAGTCTTAAAGCTGCATTAGGTAGAGTCTTTTTAATGGATGTGAAGCACGCCACACTTATGACGAAGAGGCTACTAGATGTTTTAGGAAATGTTCCTTTCTTTCAGGATCTATGTCGTGCGGTGAAAAGCCTTTCTATTCTTCTAATTCATGCTATTCGCGATTGCAGAATCATGGATCCTCAAAGGATGAATAGAAGGAGGAATGGAGGTGGTTTGGGCCACGAGGATGGAAATGGTCATGGGCATCAGCCAGCCCCACTAGTTCAGGAGCCTCAGGCACTGGAGCCAGCTGCTCATGTTGAGTTCCGAGCTTCAATTCAGATGCTTGCACAAGCCTTGACCGCTCAGGTAAATTAGAAGGCCGTTGTGCTTATTGCTCAAAACAGTAATGCAGTGGCAGCCAGAGTCCGAGACTTCTTGAGAATGAACCCGTCGGAATTTCTGGGGTCCAAGGTAGATGAGGACCCGCATGATTTCATTGATGAGATTGTCAAGATCACCCAGGTTATGGGGGTGAGTAGTGTTGAGTGCGCAGAGTTGGCCTCCTACCAGTTGAAGGGGGTTGTGCATATTTGGGCCCGCCAGTGGAAGGACAGCAAGGTCATAGGAGTAGGCCCGATCTCATGGGATGAGTTTCATGTTGCATTCCAAGATTGGTTCTTCCCTCGAGAGATGAGGGAGTTGAGAGTAGCTGAGTTCATGAATTTAAAGCAAGGAAGGATGACTGTTTAGAAGTATGCCCTTGAGTTCACCCACCTATTGAAGTATACCCCGGAGTTAGTGGCCGACCAGCGGGCGCGGGTGAGCAGATTTGCGCATGGTATAGTAGGATTTTTGGACAAGGATTGCAAGAAAGCTATGCTCCATCAGGACATGGACTTCCCTTGCATTGTTTTGTACGCTCAACAAATGGAGGCGGCATATTCGAGGGAGAGGGAGGCCAAGAGGGCCAAGACTGAGGATCACAGGTTATCTCAGTAGAGGTCCAGTGGTGAGCATCGACAATAGATCCACCAGAGATCATCATCCCCAGCATCTTTAGCACTGAGCGTGCCATCTAGGCCCAAACATGATTAGAGAGGGTGAGCGTCAGGCACGAGGGGTCATAGTAGTAGGCCCGCAGACTCCAGCATTCCAACTTGTCGCAGGTGTGGTCGGGCACACACAGGCTAGTGCTTGGGGGGATCAGGAGCTTGTTTTGGATGTGGGAAGTCGGTACATATGCTCAGAGATTGTCCCGCTGCGAGACAGGATCAGGTTGGGGGCTGAGGCACAGCTTCTAGTTTAGTAGACCCTCCCCAACACACAACACATCAGGGGGCATCTACTAGCACAACTGGCAGGCAGTGCCAGAATAGATTCTATGCCTTAGCCACTCGCCAGGGGTAGGAGGCCTCACTAGATATAGTCACCGGTATGTTGAGAGTATTTTATGTTGATGTTTATTCTTTGTTAGATCTGGGGGCTACCTTATCTTTTGTGACACCTTTTGTGGCCAGTAGCTTCAGAGTCATTCCCGATGTCTTATCAGAGCCCTTCTCAGTTTCTACTCCAATAGCTGACTTAGTTATAGCTAGACGGGTGTATAGAGATTTCCCAGTCTCAGTTCTTCATAAGGTCACCTCAGCAGACTTGATAGAGTTAGCCATGACCGATTTTGATGTTATTCTCGGCATGAATTATCTATTTGCATGCTATGCTTCAGTTAATTGTAGGACCTGGTCAGTAGAGTTCAAATTTACGGGTGAGCCTATCTTAGAATGGGAGCGTAGTTCAGCTGTGCCTGTAGGTTGATTTATTTCCTACCTTAAGGCTAGGAAGATGATTTCTAAGGGTTGTTTGTACCATCTAGTTAGGGTTAAGGAAGTGGAGCCCGAAATCCCAACTATCCAGTCCGTACCAGTAGTACGTGATTATCCAGAGGTCTTTCCTGATGATTTACCAGGTATCCCTCCCGACACGCAGCCTATATCTATTTTGCCTTACAGAATGGCTTCAACTGAGCTAAAAGAGTTGAAGGAGCAATTGAAGGATCTCTTAGATAATGGTTTTATTACGCCGAGTAAGTCCCTATGGGGTGCACCAGTCCTATTCGTTCGGAAGAATAATGGTTCTCTTCGCATGTGCATTAATTATAGGCAGTTGAACAAGATCACCATCAAGAACAAGTATCCTTTACCCAGGATTGATGATTTGTTGACCAGATTTAGGGTGCCAAGTGTTTCTCCAAGATTGATCTCAGGTCCAGGTATCACCAGCTCAGGGTTTGGGAGAGTGACATCTCGAAAACCGCTTTCATGACTCAGTATGGTAACTACGAATTTGTTTTTATGTCTTTTGGACTAATCAATGCCCCTACAACTTTTATGGATCTAATGAATAGGGTGTTTTAGGCATATTTGGACATGTTCGCAATTGTGTTCATTGATTACATCCTTATATACTCTCGGAGCGAGGAGGAGCATGCCGCTCACTTGAGAATAGTGCTTCAAACCCTCAAGGATCGTCAGTTGTATGCAAAGTTCAGCAAATGTGAGTTTTTGTTGGACTCAGTAGCATTTCTAAGCCATGTGGTATCAAGTGAGGGCATAAAAGTAGACTTTTAGAAGATCTAGGCGGTAAAGAATTGGCCCAGACCGGTGAACCCATCAGATATCAGGAGCTTTTTGGGCTTAGTGGGTTACTATTAGAGATTCGTGGAGGGCTTTTCATCTATTTCCGCACCATTGTCTAAGTTGACTCAGAAGAAGGTGAAGTTTCAATTGTCGGAGGCTTGTGAGAAAAGCTTCCAAGAGTTGAAGACTCGACTCACTTCAGCACCAGTGTTGGCCCTACTGAGGGTATGAATGGCTTTTTTGTGTATTGTGATGCTTCGCGAGTTGTATTGGGATGTGTGTTGATGCAGCATGAGAAGGTGATAGGATACGCCTCAATACAATTGAAAGTTCATGAGAAGAATTACTCGACCTATGATCTTAAATTGGCCGCAATATTGTTTTCCTTGAAGATATGGAGGCATTACTTATATGGGGTCCATGTGGATATATTCACGGATCACAAGAGCTTGAAATATGTGTTCACGCAGAAAGACCTCAATCTTCGACAAAGGAGGTGGTTGGAGCTACTTAAGGACTATGCTATGAGTATTCTTTACCACCCGAGCAAGGCTAATATGGTAGAGGACACACTTAGTAGACTATCTATGGGAAGTGTGTCCCACGTGGATGAGGGAAAGAAAGAGTTGGTAAAAGATGTCTATCGACTTGCGAGGTTGGGAGTTAGATTGGTCGACTCGACCAAGGGCAGCGTTGTTGTGCAAAACGTGATCAGAATTATCCCTGGTGGTTGATGTTATATCTAGGCAAGATGAGGATCCGATTTTAGTAAAGCTGAAGGAAGCCATTCGGAGTCAAAAGGTGGAGGTCTTCTCCCAAGGGGGAGATGGTGTACTGCGGTACCAGGGTCTTCTATGTGTTCCAGATGTCAATAATTTAAGGGATCGGATATTGCATAAGGCACATGGATCCAGGTATTCTATCCATCCGGGTACTACCAAGACGTATCATGACGTGAAGGAAATAGATTGGTGGAATGACATGAAGAAAGATATTGCAAAATGTGTAGCCAAGTGCCCAAACTATCAACAAGTAAGGTCCAACATCAAAGGCCGGGAGGCGTACTTCAGGATATTAACATTCCCACTTGAAAGTGGGAAGAGATTAATATGGATTTCATTACAAGCCTACCTCATACTCCCCGACACTATGATTCTATTTCTGTGGTGGTAGACAGGTTTACCAAGGTTGCACATGTTCTACTTGTCAAAACCACTGATTCAGCAGATGATTATGCCAAATAATATATTTGGGAGTTGGTATGGCTTCATGGAGTTCCCTTGTCCATTATTTCAAACCGAGGTACTTAGTTTACCTCTCAGTTTTGGCGGTCTTTCCAAAAAAGGCTTGGGACTCAGGTTAAGCTCAGCACAACATTCCATCCACAAACGGATGACCAGGTGGAGTGGACAATTAAAACTCTTGAGGACATGTTGAGAGCTTGTGCGATGGACTTTAAAGGTAGTTGGGATGATCACTTGCCTTTAATCGAGTTTGCTTACAGTAACAGTTATTACTCCAGTATCCAAATGGCACCGTTCGAGGCTTTTTACGGGCGAAGGTGTAGATTGCCCATCAGATGGTTTGAGGTTGGTGAGGCATCTATGATAGTGCCAGACTCGGTTCACGAGGCTATGGTGAAGGTTTAGTTGATAAGGGATAGGCTGAAAACTGCTTAGAGTCATCAGAAGTCATACACGGATGTGAGAAGAAAAGATTTGGAATTTGAGGTTGATGATTGGGTATTTCTAAAGGTATCTCCCATGAAGGGAGTGATGCGGTTCGAAAATAAAGGGAAACTCAGTCCTTGCTATATTGGTCCCTACCGGGTTATGGGGAGAGTTGGTAAGGTGGTGTATGAGTTGGACATTCCATTAGAGTTATCTTCAGTTCATCCCGTGTTTCACATGTCACTTTCGAAGAAGTGTTTGGGTGATCCATCATTAGTAGTTTTGGTGGACAAGGTTGGTGTAAAAGTCAGCCTCAGTTATGAAGAAATTCTCGTTGAAATCTTGGATTGTCAGGTTCGAAAGCTAAGAAACAAAGAAGTAGCTTCAGTTAAGGTATTGTGGAGAAATCAACATGTTGAAGGAGCTATATGGAAGCCGAAGCGGATATAATGGCTAGATACCCACATTTGTTCTCTATCGGGTCAGTTTCATCTTGAGGTATCAGTTTTGCACTCAGACTCTATTTAGTCTTCATGTTTAAATTATGTGCACAAGTTTCTTTTATATATGTGGATGTGCATAAGATTGCTGAATCCAGTTCAGCTGTGTGTTATTGTTGGGGGTAGTCATTCTGCTAGTTTTCGATTTATATGATCAGTATATGATTATGATAATTGCATGTTTCTATTTTCTAATTGTTTCCAACATTCGAGGATGAATGTTTCCAAGGGGGAGATATTGTAATACCCTGGAAGTGCCTAGGAGTAGGCCCGGGAAGCTAAAATGCAAAACTGGTGAAAGTTGGAAAATTGTTGTAGGACGAGTGGTTCCACGACTCGTGGGATAAACCTACGACCCGTGGGAGTGAGTCGTGAAAGGTGTCTGGTTGTGGGTCAAGGGAGACAACGACCGATCCAACAACTTGTTGTAGATTACAATGAGTCGTCGTATGAAACCATGGTGAGAGTTGGACTTGAGGTTCAGGGATGCCATGGGCCACCCAACGACCCATTGTGAGGTACCATGGATCATGGTGAGCAGCCGTTGTTAGCTTAGCGAGGTGGTCAGTGCATGTGACGGAATGAGACCATGACTCGTGGGTTCTAGTAAGGAGTCGTTGTAAGGCTCGTGGTTGGAGAAAGTGCCTAGGGTGATGAAGGAAACAACGGGTGATTGGACGACCTGTTGCAGAATTGAACAACCCGTTGTTTAGGTCGTTGTATGAGCCGAGGTCTAGCCTGGACAATGCAAAGCACGAGTAGACACCATAGGTTGTATTCTCCAACGACTCGTAGGGTCGTCCATTGTTTGGTCCAGTGAGTAAATTTTTTGCGTAATCAATAAGGGTATTTCCATCATTCTTTCTTCCTAAGGCCCTATACTACGTTATTTAAGGCTCGTTTTGGAGGATTTTAGTAGGGGAAAACCTATTCTAAGTGTATTCTTTCCATGCATGCAAGTTTATAAAATTTAGGTGGTGATCAACAGCTTTTTTAAAGAGTTTTCTTCCAATTTCTCTTTGGGAAATCAGTGAGGTGGTAGAATCATCCCTTCCAGGTATGTAGGATTTTAAATGGGTGTCTTCCTTCCACACCCACACCCAATCTCTATCAAAATATGATGAAAGGTCTATGATCAAGTATGGGGTTTCACCTAAATTTTATGATTCTACAATTTCTATACATGGGTATGATTAGATTTCATTTATATTGATGAATTGTAAAGCTTGGGCATATTTTAAATTGTTTTCAATACACAAATTATTTTCCAAATCTTAAATCTAAAATGCCCATGGATGAGAAGTTCATAAAAATAGTGATTGATGATGAATGCATGATGATGTTGATATTAAATGATGAAAAGTATGTTTCTAAAGCTACCCGTGATTATGATGTTGTTTTCAAACTAAAAATGTGTAGATCCTAGCATGATAAAGCTTTGAGAAACACTTACATGATGATTTAAAGTGATGATTTTCCCGACATAAGCTTACCACATTATTTGAAGTGAAGTTTCCCCATTTTTTTTTTATAAATTCTAGCTTGTGGTATGTTGAGTTAAATAATTCTATATGTAGCTTACTACATGATTTGAAGTAGATGCTCCCACCCGTTATAGAACTTGTGGTATATTTCGAAACAAAGATTCTCATATGCATGGTTTCATAATTGAGATGTAGGTCATTGTTGAGCTTTGTCAATAAACAATGTTGAGCTTTATTTTATATGATGTTGAGTTATGCATGATTTTATGATGAGCTTCGTCAATAGACGATGTTGAGCTTCGTCAATAGATGAAATTGAGATTCGTTATATACGATGTAGAGCATTGCATGTTTTTGGGAGAAGAGTCTTGCACCGGGTGAGTTAAGGGTCGCTCACCCTATGCCCCAGAACTATGCTCCAATGTAGGTTGATACTATTATATTATTGGGACCTCCCTTGTGAGCTATCCCCGGCCCGATTGGCTCTTCAGTTTGATATCGATATCATGGTATCGTCCATCGCCCTGACAAGGTTATGGATGACTCTACCTACTTGAGTGTGATAGTTGGGACCATGTAAGATCTATCCTGGTATGTTGGTTAAGTGATGAGTCTCCCACTATTCAAATCATTCAAGCAACATATTCATCACTCATGATAATTATCTTATGCATGCATGTTCAAAATGCAAGGTTTGAATAATTGTTCAGCTTTTGATGTAAATGTTATGTTCAGCTTTGAGTCATTCAAGTCGGTCATGATGTTGTAAAGCTAAGCATGGTCATGTCATGATAAGATTTCGATTTCAGAATGAATGCATGTAGCCATTCTACTTATACTTGAAAGCTTATGATATGCATGAAATGTTTTTAAATGATTTATGTTTTTAGAGCAGTTTTACTTACCTTTCATACTCGGTACAATCCACGTACTGACCGCATACTTTCTATGCTACGTCGTTTCATGATGCAGGACCCGGTTCTCAGGTTCTACCCCGCTCGTAGTCAGTCATCAGAGTTAGCACCTATTTGGTTGGTGAGTCCTCATCTTTCTAGGACTATACTATCATTTTCCTTTATGTATTTTCAGTTTCAGTATTGTTAAGTTAGTTGGGGTCTTGTCCCTTCAACTCGTCCAGATTAGTGGCTTTCAGACTTATGTATGTATGTATAGTTTCGGATGTTATTCTGATGTGCTGTTGTATGAGATTTCTGCTAAGTTACAATTATGTTCTCTTCATGATTATTAAATGAGTTAGTTGAATGCTTATTCCATGTGTCGACTTGGGGTCTCTCGGGGTCCCTTGTCCCGTGTCTATAATCCAGGTCTAGGCTTGGGTCGTGACAGTCCTTGATGGCATCAATGAACGATATCCGGAGTGTTGCCTGTTTAAGCCGCTCGATGTGCTTTGCTACTTTTGCTTGAAAGGCTTGTTGAGAAATTCTTTATGGAAATAGATCGAAGGGGCAGGCGGAGGAAAGTATTTTACAAAGTCTTCCACTCCTCCTTTAGCCTCCCCTCTCTCTTTTGGGGCAACTGATGTATCTTTTTGAATTTTCTTACACGATGGCTTTCTGGATCCACCCTCAACTACCTCATCAACACAATGCTTATTAGGCCTCTCTTTTTGTTCATCAAACTCAATCACCATCTCAAACTCATTCTCCATCATAGCATCTTCAACCTCGACATCAATAGGGTGCACAATCTTTCCACTTCTCGTGATAATGGCCATACATTGAGCATTGGAAGGTCTCACATGTCCTTTCGTATTCACCACTGTGTCACTAGGGAGATGGCCTTTTTTTAGGATTTTGGTCATGGAAAAGCTCCTGCACCAGTTTCTCTAATTTCTTAATGAAAGCTGTGAGAGAGCCTATAATCTTTGTGAGACTCTTGAGACATGCATCCGTTCTCTCTCGGCTAACAAGAACCTTTTCCAACATCCCTTCAAGATTTGAGCCTCCATGATCATGTGAAGGACCCTCCCCCCAATTTTGGGGATTAGAGGGGGGACTTCTGGGGGGAACATAAGAAGGTGAGCCTTTGTTCTGGTAATTATTACCATTGTGCCATCCCTGATTTTGACCACCGTAATTGTTCCTAGGGTAATATTGACCCTGAACTTTTGGTTGAGTTCTTAATTTCCCTTGGTGGGAAGAAGAGGTGCGGCTCTGCTGATACTGCGGCCTATAGGAACTGGATGAGTTGTCAACATAGTCGATGTCATCCACTTGCATAAGTGGTGGCTCTAGTGATGGTTGATATTGGTATGGAAGAGGAGGGCATCCATGCCCATATTGAACACCATTCATGGTCTTATAGATAGCATACACCTTCTTGACCTCAGACTCGATCAGCTTCTTCGTGAGGAGGGCTATGTTGGTTGCCATAGTGGCCATCATCTGACCTCGCTCCTGATTCTCCTTCATCAAATGAGATAGAGAAGGAGTCCGCACATTGATTCCTCCACTTTGGTCCCCACCATTTCATGCATGGTTGTGCTTTGCTGTCTTGTCTAAGATGATGGCAATTCTATTTAAAGTCTTGTCCATGAGTCATCCGTTTACAACATTATTGGCAAATGAACTGTGTCAAGGCATCTAAACTGGTATAAAACTTCTCCAACAAGATATGATCCAGGAACCTGTGGTTGGGTACTCGAAGGATGTATTGCCAGAATATCACCCATGCTTCAAACAAATATTCTCTCGGTAGTTGCTTGCTAGGAAGAAACCATTTCTTCAAAATGACACTAATCAACTGTTTCCAAGTATGAATTGATTTTGGAGGGAGTCAATGCAACTAGTCCCTTGCCTCACCAACCAATGAGTATCTGAACACTTGAAGCCAGATAGCATCATCTGAAATGTTATTTTGCTTATGAAGGTTGCACACCTCCCAGAATTTTTTTAAGTGTTGAAGGGGGCTATAGTTCGTAGAGTTGCAAAATTGTCCCTCTGCCTTTAATATAGTGATATTGCTATCAATCTTGAATGATTTAGCATTTATCCTTGGTGAGATGGTCACGCTTGCATAGTCAACTTCCTCATTGACATCTACAAACACGTTTTCCAAATCTCAGACCTGAAAAACAACCATGATCCTATATCAAGAGACAAAAATAAAAAGAAAATGTACAAGAATAGATCTAAGCAAGTAAACTAGACTTTTAGAGCTAGATAGGACTTATCCATGTTCCCGGTAATGGCGCCATAATATTGGATATCGCTTAAATCCACTCCCAATATAGGATAGTGTAAATGATCACAACAAATATAGAACCCAACAAGGAGTTAGGGTCGAATCCCACTGAGACTACTCGAAGCCCAGACTATCTAGTACTAAACATTAAATTATTGCAACATTAGAGTCTATTCGGATTGAGAGTAACGAAATTTAACTAAGACTACATAGTAAAATTAGCTAGGGTTGTAATCAATTAAATGTGATTCTAGGGAAGTGACCCCAATTTTGGATCAATCCCCCTAAATCACCCAATATGGAAGAATTGAGAGTGGCCTAGGGCTAAACATGCAAGCAATTTACTTAGCCAACCCATGGGTATCTTTCAATAAAACCATAAGTGTCAATTTACTTCAATTTTGTCAAATTGAAAAGAACTCCATTCTACCCAATTACTTGTTGCCAATTGGATTCAACCTATGTCTAGGAGAATCCATTAAACAACGATTATGCCTTGAGTTATTATTGATTGATGCTAACTCAACCTAAATTTTCTATTCAAGCCTCATAAAGGTAATTGGGCAGGATTGAATGACTCTCATCACCAATCACACACTACAAAGCAAAATCAATCAAATCTTCATAAGCCCAAACTCAATTTTAACAAATTAGGATCATTATGGTTCACAATCCTAGATCTGGGTTTAGTTACCCATAGCAAGAAGAAGAAGAGAAAAGTAATTAGACATTCTTACAAAGAGAGTTTGAAATCTCGAATAGATGAATGAAAATCTTCAAGTCACAAGATAGATCTACAACCTACTATGAAAATTAGGGATGAACTAGGTAAATTCTACTCTCTATGCTATTTCCACAAAAACAATCGGGTTGTGTTCCTAATCCGAGCCTTGGTGTTCTTGTAAAGAATCATCGGGGAGGATGATGGAATCCTTGCCTTTCTCTAGCCATCCTATTGTTTTCCTAGTTAGAATAATCAAACTTTCATTTTGGGATGTTTTTTAATGACTAGTCCTTGTTTCCATAGGATTCGAGTCTTAAAATTAGACAAAATATAGAGTTCTGATCTGGCTGTAGCGAGGATTTTCCTACTGTAGTAGTCCTACTACGGTGAAGGAGTGCCCGTCCCAGCGACCGTGGCACCTGGGTCCACTAAATTTTTAACTCATCCCACTGAATCATTTACCAAACAAATTCTTTTATTCGAAAAAATAAATATAAGCCCGCAAAAATTTTAAATTCTTACGCCAAAATTATCAAGGATCTCTAATGATCGGATAGGTTATTACATCTAATACCAATTAAATAACTATTTGTTCGCGAAAGGCTTCATGAGACATACAAGGGTTTTCTATCGCATCGTAATTAAAATCTACACAGTGCAATAATTAGAGTGATTCTCTTCCTATCGCGATCTTATCATTATCACTTCCGAATTTAACCAGTATTTTGACCAGACTCCCTTTTCAAGGTCTTAGGAATGCTAATGAGCATATTACTTGAGGGTTACACACAAATTTGATTACTCCATTCCCGTGTTCCCATTTGGGAAGAATTACTGCTCACGAGAATTGTACCCAATTATTTCTCACTGGGATTTACTAAATTACCCCTAATTCTTTTGTATTTCTCATTTTATAACCCTCATACCCGTCTCACCGCTCATGCAACTTTTTAAGTTACTACAGTCGCTTATAGGACTTTACTAATCAATGACTTGGGATGTTTTATGACCCTTGTAAATATTAAAAGCACAAATTCACACTAGATAAACCATACCTCTATAGTGATACTCTTACTGCTACAGCAATCTCGCTGCAGCGAGAAACCGTCGGTTGTAGCGAAACATAGATCAGTTTAAAGGAGGCAGAAGGACGATTTTGCTTCATTAATCATATTTTCAACTTCAACTTTTGTCCAAAATCCTCTCTACCCTCACGTGATTCTACTCGTCTCCCTCACGTAATCATAGTTCTTACCTCTTTTGTACGTTATTTACTCTACAATAGTTGCAATTTCCATGCCCATATGCTCGATTTAGGGTTGATTTGGAGTGGTGAGGTTACACTTATGGGCATTAAATTTTGAAGCATGCTTTGTTTATTTATATTTTCATGTATTTCAGATCGTTCTGTGTATGCTATTTGTGGGTTTCATGGGGGTTTTACGCCAGAAAATGGGGTATGTATGGGGTGGTGGTTGAACTTATTCAAGCCTTTAGGTCATTAAAACGGCTGTTATTAGGTTGAAAAATGGTTGGTGGGGCTTGGTAAGTCATCCCCTTGCCCAATCTGTGCTTATATTGGGAAAATTTTGAGGTTCGAAACATGGACTCCATTGTTGGGGGTCGGAGGCTTTCTACTAGGGAAGATGACTCTGGCTATAGAGAAACCCTTTCCATTCTAGCAGATATCGCTATAGCATACTTTCTTCACTATAGTAGACTCACTACAGAAGACCTCTCTCGCTATTGCAGACACACTGTAGTGGACCCTCTTTGCTATAGCAGACCTGTTGCAGCGGGAATTGATTCGCTACAACGAACTCCCTTAGAAGAAATGCTTTCATAACATTAACTTATGTTCAGATCCTTGTCTTTTCCCCATATAATATTTGTCTAACACAATTGTTTTTCAATAGTTCACTACTACTACCATGTCTCATGAGAGTTCTCACTTTGAATATGTCCAATTCA
Organism: Datura wrightii; assembly: GCA_035772735.1. NCBI lineage: Eukaryota > Viridiplantae > Streptophyta > Magnoliopsida > Solanales > Solanaceae > Datura > Datura wrightii. The sequence continues at coordinate 146,639,606 of JASDFA010000018.1, read as the reverse complement.
TCAATGACCAATGCCAACTAAGATATAATGAGTAGGTGATCGAGGGCTTGTTGCATGAATGGGGCTTCATTATGTAGGATGTGATGGAGAAGGCGTCAGAGCTCTATGCTAGGCTCCATGAGATGAGATGGGGCCTACTGATCAAGGAAATATGTAAGGCCAATGAGAATTGGTTGATGGAGTTCTATGCTCACCTTCCCATGTTAAACTGGTCACTCCGAGACTTGGCTTGTTACATTAGGAAAGTGTCATTTATTATTAGTGCCGCCTCCATTAATGAGGTGTTGGTTTTGCCAAATCCTTTAGAGGTCGAATTGAAGGCTAGGGACATGAAGGGTAACAGGCAGTGGCTTGTGGACACTTTGGTGGTGGAGGAGAAGAGAGCCTCGACTCATTGGGTATTACTCATACCGACATCAAGGGTACTCACCTCACTATTGAGGCTCGAAGGTGGATAAACCTGGTGTCTAGCAGATCCATCCATCTAATGTCAGCGATGTGACTTACCCTCGGGCACTGGTGGTGGCAAGCATTTTGTATCGAGTACCAGTCAGTGGGAGTGTAGGTGGTGGAGGAGTGGATGTACCTCTCGGCAAGAAGGGGGATCAGCCCGCCTTTTTCCTCTCTTATTACTATGCTTTGCCAGCGTGCCGTAGTACGTAGGAAGGTGAAGGATAGCATGGTTGCCTATGAAGTGACCTTCCATCCGTTGAGGGTGAAAGGTGCACTAGGAAGGGGCAGAAAGAATAAGAAGGCTGACATGGATAATAAGGGCAGCAAGGGCCCCAGAGGTAGTAGGGTCATCCATTCCAGGCCTGCTGGCCCATTTGAGCAAATGGAGGCGGAGATGGATTCCATGAAAGATATGCTGGGAGGGTTGCCCAGACTTCCCTGGTTAGTGCATCATCTAGTACTACTACTGCGGACCCTGCGAGCTTACAATGAGAGGTTGCCTCCTTAGCCCAGCCCCATGTTGAGCTTGGTGAGGATCTAGAGGAAGAGAAGAAGAAGCAGCACTCCTAGGACAAACTATTTTTCCACATATGGAATGGAGTAAAGAGAATTTTGAAGACCTTCGCTCTTGGCTCTAAGATGTCACAGGTGTCCAAGAAGTATGCCCAACAATTCTTCTTCCTCAGTGGGTTTGAGGACAAGGATTTTGATAAGATTGGCGGCAGTAGTGATGAGGCTTCTAGTTAGGCATGGCTGCGGTGTATCTCCCTTTCCCTCAGTTCCTCTTAGTTCATTCGATTGGCTGCCCTTGTTTGGTTTGTTGAATAATTTATTTCCTTTTTGCTCATTTTTGGATATTTTTATTATTTCTTTCTTTTAATTTATGGGTGCCCATTCTTGGACATTCAAATGAAAATGGCCTTGTTTTTGTCCCTTTATCTATATAACTCGCAGTTCACGTGTTACACCTTGAAATTTTTTTGACATTTAAAGGTGTCGTAAGTACATTGATGTCGAATGATTAAGGTAATCGCACATTTATGTCAAGGAAAGTGAAGCATATGAAGTGTATATGATAAAAAGTGTTGAGGGCCGAATACATAGACGACATGACGAACGATTCGGTAAGGCAAAGGCTTTCCTGGTAGCTGTACACTGGCCGGCGTTTCACGCCCATAAATTGGCAGGATGACCAGCGTGCCATGTTGCCTTCCTCACAACCTTAAGTTGGTATATATCCTTTTGCTTTGTTATGAAATTCATTCCACAAATTTCTAGAATAAGAGATGCTTTCTTACATATATAAAACTCTCCTTTTCCAAAAAATAAACTAAAGTAAATCAAGGGAAAATCATCAAGCAAAACTTCATCAAATTACAAGCAAAGTTAGGAAATCATTTTCTAAGGTGTAAGGGACATGTGAGTAAAGTTGTGGCTGCATTTTTATAGGTTGTTTATTGTGTTTATGGGAATTAGCAAGCTAGGATATACTTCCATCTTTGTGGAACTTGATAACCAAGAAAGGTAAGTGAAACCTCCTTGAAATTCCGTCAAGTTCACAACACTTTATCTTTTTTTAGCATGATTTTAAATTGTAAATTGAGGCGACAACGAGTTCCTCATATGTAATGGGAAAGTATGTAAATTCATGTTTAAGTTTTACTTTACATGTTGAAATGAAGCCAAAATATTGAGATTATTTCCAGATCGAAGAGGCATTTGAAATGTAATAGTGTGTCATTGTTGTTGTAGCTATACATAAAGTTGGAGACCCTTCAACATGCGCATTTTTAGATGGTCCTTTACATTATATCGCATATATTATGTTAAGCATGTTTGAAGTTCTGGTTGTTATGTGGAATTAGTAACGAAGCTAAGACGACGACGTGAGACCAAATGTAAGCTAAGGGAGAATGTTAATCTAGCAAGGATAAATGAGTATATCGAAATGAAAATTCCATAAGGTAGTTATCTACCCTCATATGTATATGTTTTGAGGAACTTAAGGCCTAAAGGAGATCCATAATTTCCATTCCTAAAGCTAATGACAAGTTGTCGAGTAGTCAAGTTCTAAGTTAAGTGAATGTTGATCCTAAGTTTCTAGAATTGAGTCTAAGTACTCTAAAGCACGTTTAAGCAACTTAAGTGAGTCCAAGACCTCTAAATGAACTTAAGTACTCTGAGTCAAGTCCAGGTACTTCGAGTTGAGTTTGAATTGAGTCTAAGCATTCTAAGTTACATCTAAGTATTCAAAGTGGAGTCTAAGTATTCCAAAGTTGGGTCTGAGTATCTAAAGTTGATTCTAAGAATCTTTAAGCGTGGTTCAGTGTCATATTCATCAAGTCTCCAGTTTATGTCAAGATTTTGAGTCAATCTATGTTTTATGTCCCCTTTTGTCAGATGGTAGGGGTAATGTACTTAGTTGGTCCTCCGAGTTGGACCTATCCTTTAAGTCAGTTATATTGCATTGCTTAGTTGCTGGTCTAAGTATCAATTTTGCTCATTTTGCATATCATCAGATGCGTACTCTCTCTGGTCCAAGTATCAGATGACTAATTGTGCGAGACACACGCTCCTCTGGTTCAAGTATCAAATGGATAATTGTGTGAGGTATATATGAAAATCCTGGCCTAGTATCAGGTCAGCCGTCAAAAGTACTGGTCCAAGTATCAGGCAATTTATAAAGTCCAGGTTTGATTATCAGGTAGCCATACTAAAAATCTGGGTCCAAATATCAGGTAGCCACCAAGTCAATTGTCATAAATTTGTTCCAAGTGTTGGAAGTTCTTGCATTTGAGTCAGTTGAGTTGTGCTTATGCACAAAGTCTACGTATAGGGTAGAAGGTTACAAAGTTACAGGTTGTCTCCCATACCTTATCCTTGAGGTATGTTCAGTTGTTATTTTCCATTGTTTATGTTGACTAGTTCCAGAGTGTCGGGTTATTTCTATTCCCTTCTATGGTTTAGTTTATCTTTAGCATTATTTTGTTTACATCTTTCAGTCTTACATACCAGTGCATTTATTTTGTATTGACGTTCCTTCACTTGGGGACCCCTAAAATCGTGTTATAGGTACAGATAGAGGTTCTGACTATCAACTGCAATAGGAGTTTCTTTTCAACAGAGAGTTGGTATGCTCCCTCTCTTTCACAAGCTGAGGTCTTGTTATCCTTTTGAGTTTTTTTGTTTAGTATGGGTATTCCAGGGCCCTATCTAGTGCATTTAGTTTCTTTTAGAGGCTTTTGTGGACCAGTTGTACAATTTTATAGTTTCAGTTCAGTATGTGTCCTTACTGGCCTGCCTGTAGTTCATTTTAGTTGTTATTGTAGCCTTATCGGCATTGTATCTTTTATAATTTATGTTGAGACCTGGTTGGTCCCTTTTTGTTCTATAGTTTTTCTATGATAGGTAGCCCAACTGGCTTAAGTGTTACTATTATAAAAAGTTGTATTGCCATCATTCCAGTTGATCAGGTATTGAAAACTAGTTGTGCTCTTAGCCAGTTTTAGGGTGTGACAAACTTGGAATCAGAGCATAGTCGAGTCCTAGGGTGTCCACAAAGCCGTTTCCAATAGAATCTTTCTTATGGGTTTGTTGTGAACCATACTTATAATCAGGAGACTATAGGGAATTTATGAGTTATTTCACTTATTTAACTAATAGATCATGCTTTAGAGCGAAGTTGTAAGTGTTATCTAAAGTCTAAATTGTGTTTATATTTCAAAGTATATATGTGATGAGGAAAATAGCTATGACATTGATTGGAAAAGCCACTGGTGAGGGTACTAGCCATCCTCCTGCCGATTAGGGAGATAGATCAGATGCACATAGTGAGTCTCTAGCTCCCTGAGTAATAGTCCCTCCAGCTCCAACAGGAGCTATAGCAGAGAGACGCCCAACACCCTTAGATCTAGTACCACCTAAATTGGAAGAGTGGTTGACCCTCTGGCACATGTTGCACCTCCTACAACACCTGGGACGGGTTGATAAGGGCACAATTTTGTTATTGACCCATATAGCTATGGGCAGGACCGACGATTTGAGGTACTGGAAGGGGCTAGGGGAAATGCATTGGAGAGTTCCAAAGCCAGTGAGTTTTTGGGCTTGAGCCCTCTAGTATTTACATATTCTGACGCAGATGATAATCCGCAAGACTTAATTGGTCAGATGTACTGGGTATGCAAGTGATGCGAGCTTCATTGATAGATAGTGTAGAGCTGCAAGAATTCCTGCAACGTGGAGTAGCTCTTCTATGGTATGAGTCTTGAAGCCGATCCAGGAGAGCAGATGCACCTCCAACTAAGTGGGATGAGTTCCAAAGGCTTTTATTGATCAATATCTGTCATAAGAGTGCAGAGAGGCCCGAGCTAAGCAGTTCATACACTTCCAGCAGGGTAGCATGAGTGTACAAGCGTATAGCCTCAGGTTTAATTCCTTGGCTAGGTACCTTGTTTATATGGTGCCGACTATAATAGCCAAAGTTCACATATTTATGTCAGGTTTGTAGACTAATATAGCTCGTAATTACTTGGCACTATCCACTTAGTCAGATATGGATATTTCCCAAATGTAGGCCTTTACCCAAAGGGCCAAGTATTTGATTCACCAGATTCATAATACTCGTAGAGTTCAAGAGAAAAGGAAGAGGGCAAAATTGCGATATCTTATAGAGAGTATTGAGGAGACTATGCAATTCAATCGCCTAGGGAGCCAACTTAACCTACGGAGAGTGCTCCACCTCAGTTGTAGGGACTGAGGAGAGACTAGAGTTCAGATCCATCTGGTTCCTGATGTTAGGATAGACCTTCAGAACCCTCCTATGGTCAATGTAGTAGGATTCATCAAGGGAAGCGCCATCTGGGTCGGAATGTATGCTATTAGTGCAAACAACATGGTTATTTTATTGGGCAGTGTTTGATGAGGACTAGAGTTGACACTGCATAGCCGACAGCTTCAGCATCATCATCATCACCGTCAATTCGTCCCCTCAGCCCCAACTCTCAGCCAACAGTGGGTCGTGGTAAGGGAAAGAGGGTGGAAGCTTCTAGTTCAAGGACAGTGCATAATTGCTTTTATGCTCTAGGTGGTTGCTAGGATCAAAAGTTATCACCTGATGTTGATATATGTACTTTAATTATATTCTCCTATGCTATCTATGCTTTGATTGATCTAGGCTCTATCCTTTCCTTTGTTACTCCTTTAATAATGAGTAAGTTCGAGATAACTGCTGAATTGTTAGCTAAGCCATTTGTTGTTTCTACGCCAATAGGTGAATCTATTTTAGCTGAAAGAGTGTATTATGGTTGTATAACTCGAGTAGATGATAGATCTATGCTAGCTAACTTAGTTGAACTTGAAATGGTCGATTTTGATGTATCATGGGTGTGGATTGACTAGCGGTATGTTATGCTAATGTTGATTACCGAGCGAAGATTGTGAAATTCTAATTTCAGAATGAGCCAGTCTGGAATTGAAGGGCAATGCCATTATGCCTAAAGGTAAGTTCATTTCATACCTTAAGGCCTAAAACATGGTTTCAAAAGGTTGCATTAATCACTTAGTTCAAGTCAGAGACTTGGCGAGAGAACCTATGACTCTCCAATTAGTTCCCGTGGTGAGTGAGTTTCCGATAGTCATCCCAGAGGACTTTCTTGGAGTTCCTCCTGAAAGGAAGATAGATTGCCATTAGTTTTCTTCCAGGAACTTAGCCTATATCAATACCGCCGTACAGAATGGTTGAAACCAAAGCTTAGGAAGCTGAAGGAGCAGTTGAGAGATTTGCTCAAGAAAGGCTTCATCCAACTTAGTATTTCACCTTAGGGTGCACTAGTGTTGTTTGTGCGAAATAAAGATAGTTCGTTGAGAATGTGCATCGATTATAGGTAGTTGAATAAGGTGAAAATTTAGAATAAGTGTCCATTCACTAGTGTTGATGATCTATTTGATTAGTCGCAGAGTGCTAATGCTTTTTTGAAATTGATTTGAGGTTCAGATATCACCAGTTGCGAGTTAGGGAAGCTGATCTCCCTAAAACTGCCTTCAAGACCAAGTATGGTCACCATGAATTTGTGGTGATATTGTTTGGGCATACGAATACTCCAACAAATTTTATGAATTTGATGAATAGGGTGTTTATGATCTTTTTTGATGTTCGTGATTATCTTTATTGATGATATTTTGATTTATTCATGGTGGGAGTCCGACCATACAGATCACCTAAGAATTGTGCTGCAGACCTTCCAGGATCACATGTTGTATGCTAAATTTTGTAATGTGAATTTTGGCTAACATCTGTAGATTTTCTTAGCCATGTGATTACAGAAGAAGGCATAAGGGTTGATAGCCAGAAAATAGAGACCATGAAAAGTTGGCCCAGACCCCCGAATCCTACAGAGGTTCGTAGCTTTGTAGGTTTGGCAGGTTACTACTATAGGTTTTTAGAGGGTTTCTCTACTATCTCTGCTCCATTAACAAAGTTGACTCATAAGTTTCAGTGATCAGAGGCGTGTGAGTATAGTTTCAAGGAGTTGAATGATAGATTGACTTCAACAGTTGTGTTTACTCTTTCAGAGGTACAAAGGGCTATGTAGTTTATTGCGATGCTTCTAGAATTGGGTTGGGCTGTGTGCTAATGCAACATGAAAATATTATTGCCTATGCTTTGAAGCAGCTGAGGGAAGCACGACCAGAATTACCCTACTCATGATTTAGAGTTGGAAGTAGTAGTGTTCGCACTAAAGATATGGTGCCACTACTTGTATGAGATGCATGTTAATATTTTTGTAGATCATAAAAGCCTCTAGTGTTTGTTCCAACAGAAAGAGTTGAGTTGCACAGAGAAGGTGTCATGACCCGAACGGAGGCCCGGATCGAGACACGGGACAAGGAGCCCCGAGAGACTCCAAGTCGACCCATGACATGAAAATACATCTAACTCAATTACTAAAACTGAAGAATCAACATAATAATCTTAACGGGAGTCTGAAATAAACATAACATCGAAACACACAATCTGAAGCTGAGTATATCCTTTTTGTCTGAAAAGCCTCTAAATATGATGAGTTTATGGGACAAGACCCCAACTAACTCAAATAAGCTAAAAACTGAAAATACATAGAGAAATATGAATAAACATGCTCCTTAGGAGATGAGGACTCGCCAACAAGTGTAAGATGCTAACTCTAAAGACTAGCTATGAACGAGGTTGAGTCTGAGTGCCGAGTCCTATATCATGAAACGAAACAACATAGAGTATGCGGTCAGTACATGAAATGTACAAGGAATGTAAGGTAAGTAAAACCGCTTAAACAAGTAAAATAATTTAAGAACATACATAATGTAAAACATAAAGAATAAGAATCTGAGAGGAGGGCTTGCATGCATTCTTTTTGAAATCATGATCTCGTCATAACATAACATAACATCATAACTGAATCGATTGAATCAAAGCTGAAATCTAATAGTCATGAGTAAAATTGGACATTGAGTCGAACCTGCTTTAGAATATATATATAGAGATGTATAGATCTAATGAATGATGAACACGCATAATTGAAATCATGAGGAACAATTGGAGACTCGTCTTTTAACTGACATACCACGATAGAGCTTATGTGGTCCCAACTATCACACTCAAGTGGGAAGAGTTGTCCAAAGTCTTGGCAGGTCTAGGGACGATACCATAATATCGATATCAAGCTTGTGGCCCAATAGGGAAGGGCATAGCTCATAAGAAAGGTCCCAAAATAATATATATAAGAATAAACCTACATTGGCGCGTAGTTCTGAGGCATAGGGTGATTGACCCTTAGCCTACTCAGTGCTACACACTACTCCCAAAAACATGCATATGCTCTCCATCGTTTTTCAACGAAGCTCAACATCGTCTATTGACAAAGCTCAATAATCAAATACATCTCAAATTTGAAATTATGCATATGAGAAGCTTTAACTCAAACCATACCACAAGCTAAAGATAATTTAGAGTCTTTTCTCCAAAACCATATGGTAAGCTTAATTCTGGAAATCATAAATCATACTTGAACATGTGGGCATTGCCCATTCACATCGAACACATGATTATAAACATGGGTATCTTGAAAACATGCTTTTCATCATAATATCTCATCGTAATCATACATTCATCACAAATCTCATCTTTCATGACATTCTTGTTAATGGGCTTTTGAATTAATAAAACCTGAAACATGATTTTTAGTTGAAAACAATTTAAAACTTTCCCATGAATCATAATTCAATAGTAGAAACATATCTAAATCATGCCCATATAGAGAATTTGGAAGTTCATGCATTGGGTTAAAACCCCATAGATTTGACATAGGAAATTCATGATTTAGAGAGGGATTGGGCATGGGTGTGAAAGGATTCATCCATTCATAACCCAAGATACCTGATTATAGTTGATTCTTACAATTCCTTGAATGCCCAAGAAGAAATTGAAGAGAACCTTGAAGGATTTTGCTTGATCACCTCTCTAGACTATCGCTCTTGTATGCATGGATATGAATGAGCCTAGGATAGGTTTTACCCTCATAAAACACTGCATTTCCAGCCTTAAACGACGTAGTTTAGGACCCTAGGACTTATGCATGTTGAAAATACCCTTAATGAAATTCCTGAAATTTGTGCACTGGTGGTAACAACGACCGTCCTAACGGGTCGCCGTCGTCTCCACTGCTAGACTTCACGTTCGATCCCACGACTCGATAGGAAGAGTCGTCCCTTCAGACAATGATCCATTGGGTCGTCCATTGTTTCCCCCTTGACTACCTACACCAACTCTTCCAGCGAGCCACACCACGACTCGTTCTTCCTTCCAACGAGTCGTGGTTTCCTTCCGTTACACAGACTGGAGATTTGATTCTCCTTTCCACAGCTGATGATCAAGACCTGATGTTACCTGTTATGGGTCATTCCATGACTCGTACCTTCATCCTTGACCAAGGGTCAACCTTACCACGACCACAAACAACAGCTCATTACATCTGGCAATAGGTTGTTTCCAGACCCATTACTCCCAACTCCATCCCTGTAGTACCTCACCATAGATGCCTCCTACCGGTCATGGGTTGGACCAACGATACGTTTGGTGACCCGTTCTGTGGAATTTTTTTCCCAGATTCTGCTAACTTCCATTTTTTAAATCCCAGGTCTAGTCTTAGGCACTTTTGGGGTATTACAATATCTCCCCCTTGGGACCATTCGTCCTCTAATGTGGGAAAACATACAAAAAATACACAAATAGTGATCATTTAAACTAAAAACTAACGAAATGACTATCTCTGATTCAAACTACATAGCTCAACTGAATTCACGAATCATATACACATCCACATACATGAAAGAAACTTGGGCAAATGAACTGAACATAAAAAACTAATTAGTCTTAGAGCAAAAATTGATACCTCAGGCTGGAACTGAGCCAGTAAAGAATAAATATGGGTATCTAGCCGTCATGTATGCTTTGGCTTCCCGCGTAGCTCCTTCAACATACTGATTCCTCCATAAGACTTTCACTGAAGCTACTTCCTTGTTCCTTAGCCTTCGAACTTGATGATCCAGTATTTCCACTAGAACCTCCTTATAACTGAGACTGTCTTTCACACCAACACTGCACACCGGGACAACTAGAGCTGGATCACCCAAACACTTCTTTAAGAGCGACATATGGAATACAATATGCACAGAAGCTAATTCTGAGGGGAACTCCAATTCATATGCTACCTTGACAACCCGTTTTAAAATCTAGTAAGGGCCAATATAATGAGGATTGAGTTTTCCATTCTTTCCAAACTACATCACTCCCTTCATGGAGATACCTTCAAAAATACCCAATCATCCACCTTGTATTCTAATTCTCTCCTTCTCACATCGGCATAAGAATTTTGGCGACTTTGAGCTATTTTCAACCTGTCCCATATCATTTGAACCTTTTACATAGCCTCGTGGACTGAATTTGGTCCTATCATCGAAGATTCACCAACTTCGAATCAACCAATAAGCGATTTACATCTCCACCCATAGAGAGCCTCAAATGGAGCCATCTAAATACTATAGTTGTTATTGTATGCAAACTCGATAAGAGGAGAATGATCATCCCAACTACCTTTGAAGTCAATTACCCATGGTCTCAACATGTCCTCGAGAGTCTGAATTGTCTGCTCCACTTGACCATCCATTTGCGGATGAAATGTTGTGCTGAGCTTAACTTGAGTACCAACTCCTTTTTGAAACGACCTCCAAAACTGAGAGGTGAATTGGGTACCTCTATCTTATATGATGGACAAGAGCACTCTATGCAATCAAACTAGCTCCCGGATATATAGTCTGGCATAGTCCTTCACCGAATCCGTAGTTTTGATAGGTAGAAAATGAGTAGCCGTGCTCAACCTGTCTACCACAACCCAAATGGAGTCATATTGTCGATGAGTACAAGGTAAACCTGTTATGAAGTCCATATTGATTTCCCTACTTCCAAGTAGGAATACTGATATCCTGAAGAACACCTCCCAGTTTCTGGTGTTCCACCTTTATTTGCTGTCAGTTTGGGCACTTTGCTACAAATTCTGCGATGTCCTTCTTCATGCCATTCCACCAATAGATCTCCCGTAAGTCACGGTACATCTTGGTGCTACCTGGATGGATAGAATACCTAGATCCATGAGCCTTGTGCAACATCTGGTTCCTCAAACCATCAATATCCGAAACACATAAGCGACCCTGGTACCGAAGCACACCATCTCCCCCTTGGGAGAAGATCTCTACCTTCTGATTATGAATGACTTCCTTTAACTTTACCAAAATAGGGTCCTCATCTTGTCTAGCTTTTACATTAGTCACCAAAGATGATTTTGATCGGTTTTCGATAATAATACCGCCATCGGTCGAGTCAACCAACCGAACTACCAATTTTGCGAGTCAGTGCACATCTTTCACTAGCTCCTTCTTTCCCTCATCGACATGAGACACACTATTCATAGAGAGTCTACTAAGTGCGTCTGGTACTACATTGACCTTAGCCGAATGGTAAAGCACACTCATATCATAATCCTTGAGTAGCTCTAACCACCTCCTTTGTCGAAGATTGAGATTTTTTTGGGTAAAAACATATTGTAACTCTTATGATCCGTAAACACATCCACGTGGACCCAGTACAAATAACGTCGCCATATCTTCAAGGAGAATACCACCACGGCCAATTCAAGATCATGGGTCGGGCAATTCTTCTAATGAGCTTTGAGCTATTTGGAGGCATATGCTATAAATTTCCCGTGCTACATCAATACACACCTAAGTCCAGTCCTTGAAACATCACAATACACCACGAACCCATCGGTACTCTTGGGTAGGGTTAACACCGGTGCTGAGGTAAGTCGAGCCTTTAACTTTTGGAAGCTCCTCTCACAAGCCTCCGACAATTGAAATTTCACCTTCTTTTAGGTCAGTTTGGTGAAGGGTGTTGCAATGGACGAGAAACCTTCCACAAATCTTCGATAGTAGCCCGCTAAAGCAAAAAGCTCCCAATATCTTAAGGATTCACCGGTCTAGGCCAATTCTTCACCTCTTATGTTTTCTGAGAGTCCACCTTTATGCCTTCACTTGATACCACGTGTCCCAAAAATGCCACTGAGTTCAATCAAAACTTACACTTGCTCAATTTGGCATACAATTGGTGATCCTTGAGAGTCTGCAGCACTACTCTCAAGTGAGCATCCTCCTCCTCCTTGCTCCGAGAGTATATCAGGGTGTCATCAATAAACATAATCACGAACATATCTAGGTATGGCTTGAACACCCTGTTTAGCAAGTCCATAAAATTGTTTGTCCAAAAGACATAACTACAAACACATAATGACCATACTGTGTCCTGAAGGCTGTCTTCGTGATATCGCTCTCCCGAACTCTGAGTTGATGGTACCCGGATCTGAGATCTACCTTCAAAAACAACTTGGCACCCTGAAGATGGTCAAATAAGTCATGAATCCTATATATAGGATACTTGTTCTTAATGGTTACTTTGTTCAATTGCCGATAGTCAATACACATACGAAGAGAACCATCCTTCTTTCATACAAAGAAAACTGGTGCACCCTATGGGGACTTGCTCGATCTAATGAAACCCTTATCTAACAGGTCCTTCAACTCTCCTTTCAACTCCTTTAACTTGGCTGGAGCCATTCTGTAGGGAGGAATAGATATATGGTGCATGTCAGGAAGAATGTCAATACCAAAATCTATCTCCCGCTCAGGAGGGATTCCTGGTAAATCATCTGGGAGAACTTTCAGATACTCACATACTACAATAGACTAGATAGTCAGGGTCTCTGACTCTACATCCCTAACCCTAACTAGATGGTAGACACAACCATTAGAAATCATCTTTCTGGCCTTAAGGTAGGAAATGAAACAACCGACAGGCACAACTGAACTACAGTTACACTCTAAGACTGGCTCTCCCAGAAATCTGAACTCTACTGCCTGGCTTTTACAATTAACTGAGGCATAATATGTAAAAAGCCAATCCATGCTGAGGATAACATCAAAATCGGTCATGGTGACCTTTTGAAGGACTGAGACCGGGCAACCTCTATAAACTCGTCTAGCTACAACTGAATCACCTACTGTAGAAGAGATTGAGAAAGGTTATGACAAGACTTCGGGATTGACTCCAAAGCTATTGGCTACATTAGGTGTCACAAAAGATAAGGTAGCCCACAGATCTAACAAAGCATATATATTAAGATGGAAAACTCGTAACATACCAGTGACTACATCCAGGGAGACCTCCTACTCCTGGCGGGATGCTAAGGCATAGAATCTATTTTGGTGTTGGCCGCCACCTATGCTAGTAGATTCGCCCTGATGTGCTGAACGTGCGGGTGGAGCTACTGAACTAGAAGTTGGGCCTCAGCCCCCATCATAGTACTGTGTCGTTATCGGGCAATATTTAAGTATGTGTTCGGGCTTCCCACACCCAAAACAAGCACCTGAACCTGCCAAGCACTGGACCGTGTGCCCCCGACCACATTTGTGACAAGTTGGGATGCTAGAATCTGCGGGTCTATTGCTCTGACCCCTAGAGCCTGATGCCCACATACTCTAATCGTGCCTAGACCTGGATGACCCACTCAATGCTGAAGATGCTGGGGATGAAGATCCCTGGTGGGTCTGCTATCGATGCCCACCAACCTGACCTTGGCTATGAGAATTTGTTGCTATCAGTCCTAGCCCTCTTGGCCTCCCTCTCCCTCGTATGCGCCGCCTATACCTCCATCTGCTTAGCGTACAAAGCTATCTAAGGGAAATCCATATCCTTGTGAAACATAGTGGTCCTGCAATCCTTGTCCAAGTAGCCTGCCACATTTTGAACAAATCTGCTTACCCCCGCCCTATGATCAGCCACTAACTCTGGGGCGTACATCGATAGGCGATTGAACTCAAGGGCATAGTCCTGTGCCATCATTCTCCCTTTCTTAAGATTCATGAACTCAGCTGCCTACAGCTCCCACATTTCATGAGGGAAGAGCTGATCTAGGAACGCAATAGGAACTCCTCCTAAGTGATAGGGCCTGCTCCAGCAGCCCTACTATCTTTCTATTGACGAAACCAGATGTGTGTGACCCCTTTTTGCTAATTTGAGGCAAAATCCGCACAATCAACTCCATTCACCCCCATGACTTGGGTGATCTTCATAATCTCATTAATGAACTTATGTGGGTGCTCATGTACTTTTGACTCGAGGAACTATGGCGGGTTCATTCTCAAGAAATTCCTGACTCGAGCCGCCCCCACATTGCCATTTTATGGGACATGCACAACTGCCTGCTGATTGACTTGGGTAGTCAAGGCCTGCGCAAGCATCTAAATAGCTGCCCTAAATTCAGCATGGGAAACGGGCTCCGGTGCATTGTGCTCCTGGACTGGTGGGGCCTGCTGGTGCCCATTACCATTGCCATCCTCGTGGCCATCTCCATTCCCATTCCTTCTACCATTTACTCTTCGGGGAGTCATGATTATGCAATCGTGAATAGAACGAATTAGAAAGCCAGGGAGACATTTCTTCGCACGACATAGTTCATGAAAGAAGGGAACGTTTCCTAAGCGTTTCGTATCCTCTTCTTCATAAGTGTGGCGTGCTTCACCCCCATGAAAAAGACTACTTAATGCATCTTTCAGACACCTTAGGACACTTCAAACCTATTGCTTTGATACCAAGTGTGTCAGGACCCAAACGGAGGCCCGAATTGAGACACGGGACAAGGAGCCCCGAGAGACTCCAAGTCGAGCCATGGCATTAACATACATCTAAATCAATTAATAAAACTGAAGAATAAACATAATAATCTTAGCGGAAGTCTAAAATAAACATAACAATGAAATACACAATCTGAAGTTGAGTACATCCTTTTTGTATGAAAAGCCTCTAAACATGATAAGTTGATGGGACAAGACCCCAACTAACTCGAATAAGCTAAAAAACTAAAATACATAGAGAAATCTTAATAAGCATGGTCCTCAGGAGATGAGGAATCACCAACAAAGTGTAAGATACTAACTCTGAAGACTGGCTATGAATGGGGATGAATTTGAGTGTCGGGTCCTGTATCATGAAATGATACAACATAGAGTATGCGGTCAGTACGTGGAATATATCGAGTATGCAAGGTATGTAAAATCGCTTAAATAAGTAAATTCATTTAAGAACATGCATAATGTAAAACATAAACAATAAGAATCTAAGAGTAGGGCTTGGATGCATTTTTTATGAAATCATGATCACATCATAACATAACATAACATCATAACTGAACCCATTGAATTAAAGCTGAAATCTTATAGTCATGAGTAAACTGAACATTGAGTCAAACCTACTTTAGAACATATATAGATGTATAAATATCATGAATGATGAACTTTGATGAAGGACGTACTTACACACTTGATAGACATATTGATCACGGGCAAAAATATATGCCCGAGATACTCTTTATTACTTAAATTAGTCTTGTTTATCTAAGTTATCGTATACATTTTCATGTAATTTTAGATAAAATAAAGATATGTGCTAACCAACATGATTAGCCTTTGTTTTGTAGGTTTTGATGATGTTTGAGTAATTAATCCATGAGTTGGTGAAGTAGAAGCTTGGAAACGGAATTAACACGCGAACGTCGGCAAGGAAGAGGCACAAAACAGCCCACCGGCGCGTCGACAAGGTGCCACGGCAGGCAGGCCGCTCAAAACAGCCCACCTGCGCGTTGGCAACGTGCCACGGCAGGTGGACTCCGCGACCATGGGGCTGCAACGCGCTGCCCAGGCAGCGTGACACGTTGCCAACGCGGCAAGGTGCTGCCTGGGCCGATTTCGGGTGATTTTCCAGAGAGCCTCCACGTCCGTAGCGTGTCACGGAGGCCGTGCTCTGCGATGCACTCCGTGACACATTGCTTGTTAATCCGGGAAAGATTCCTACTAATATAAATAGCACACTTAGGTTTATTTTTCATAATTCAGACTTGGTGGAGCTAGGACGTGGGTTAGCAGCAGTCGAGGGACGAAAAAGCTAAGGGTTTTTCTCTCTTTCTTTCTTCTTTAAATCAATTGTACGTATGATTTACACTCATTTGAGGATGATCAATCCACAAATGAGTGGCTAATTCTCTTCCTTGCTAAGGTTTTGAACATGTGTAGTGAATTTTGATTGTGAATTATATGGTTTTTCATCTTCTTCTTTCATGTTGTTCTATTAATTCTTGTTCTTACTGCATTAGTGTGTGGCCAACATTAATGTACATCTAAAAAGTCCAATTTCACTCGAAAGAGCAAGAAATTGGAAAGTTGTGAATTAATAGGGTATTGTTCTTAACTTGATTTGGGAAAATTGGGTTTTGATATGCTTTCCTGATAGAAATATACTTGAAAGCCGTATTAGTCAATTTAGGAACCGAAATTGTATTGCTAGGTCATAAATTGCATTTGATCACAGAAATGTAGACGAATGGTTTATGATTCTAAAGTGAGATTAAATACGAGAGTTTTAATCTCTAGGCTAATGTTCTTGGCTAGCAACATGAAGAGAAGAATAACCGAATTATGATTACTATCGAATTCATTACTTGTTCTTAACCTTGGCATGCTCATATCCATAGTTTCAATTCAACGTAGATATTTGTTAATAGTTTTAGTATATAATTTATAAACAAAAAATTATTTAACTTTTGGTTACGTTGTTGTCAGCATAATTAGAAGTAAACTAGAATATAGTATACTTAAGCAATTTTACTTATCCAGAGTCTCCTTGGATAGATACTTGGCTTACTTAGCCACTTTATTACTTGTTTGACCACGTGCACTTGCGTGTCGGTTTTTACCCCATACCAAAGCACCGAGCAAGTTTTTGGCGCCGTTGCCGGGGAGGCTAGGCGATTTGTGAAATTGTGTTAAGTGTAAATTTACTATATTTTTGTTTTATTTTCTTAAGTGTTGACAACTTGGTTTTAGTATTTGTTTCAATTCTTTGTGCATTTTAATTTTTCTCTCTTTTGGATACCCTCATTGACATGACATCTTGGAATATAAATGGTGGATACGCATATTTCAGCGAATCTTGCATGAATTGCGGAGGACCCCACTTGTGGCAAAACTGTAACATGTGCAATATATGTGGGTGTCAATATGGCCATTGGGGTGATTGTCCAAAGGCCTATTCCTCTCCCCCAAGCCCCCGCTATGATCATTCTGTTGTTTTTGCTGAATATAGGCATGTTGAAAATGAGGACTTGGGACGCCAAGTTCAAATAGAGGACATGATGAAACAACTCCTGGAGCAATCAGAAGCAATGAAGGGTCGGTGGTAGAATTGATAATTCAGCAAAAGGAGAATGCCGAGGCTGTAAGCAGGATGAGCGTCAAACTCACGGAGATGTGTGCTAAGGCTGAAGCTTATGATAATTCGCAGGTGACAGTTTTAGCCGATATTCAAGAGGAACTACAAGAGGAATACAAGGGTGAATTCTTGGATGAAGCCCAACAATTAGAATCTCTTGAGTGTCCCCGTGATTGGCTCATATCTATAGAAAATCCATTCATGGAAGAAGAGAAAGAATATCCCCCATTTGACATCAATGGAGAGATAGATGACAATGTCGAGAAGGTGTATACAAGTAAGGAGGTCAAGCACAATGCAGTTTCAGAGTTGAGGTGTATTGGACCACACTCTACGCATTTTTCAACATTAAATTTTTTTGACAACATAGAAATAGAGTCTTCCAAGTTTGTAGAGAAATGTCTAGAGGAGGACCAAGCCCCGTATATTTTGAAATTCACTAATTCGGAGAGACAAAATGACTTCGCTTACTTAAGGACCAATAAATGCAAAAGGCAACATCTACTGTTTGGTCCTTACAATTTTTCACCACCACCCCTGGAGCATAAGAGGAAATTAGAGAAGAAATTAGGGGTGAGATTCATATCTTCAAGGTGGAGGAAAAAGTGGTGAAACTTGGTACGTCGTGCCGCGACGTAAAATTAGGCGCTGCTTGGGAGGCAACCCAAGGGTACCACAGGTACTATTTTAATTTCTTGCAATTGAGTTGATTTTTGTTTATTTTCATCTTGTGTTGTTTTGGTGGAAAGTTAAGCGCAGCTGGAGGGGAAGTCTGAGCACCCGTGGAGGAGGAAGCTAACAAGCATGGAAGAGAAAAAGTGTGGGGTTGAACACCCACTTGTGCAAAGTCGAAGAAATGCATGCTGTTAGCTAAACCTAAAGGCCTCAGGGAGTATTTCTCACCCTTTGTAAATTTTAATTTGATGCTATGAGGACATAGCATGATTTAAGTGTGGGGTGAGGGAAATTTCAAGGGAAATTTCAAAATTTTCTGTGCTTAACGATTTTGGTGAATGTAATGCTTGTGCAAAAGTTGGTGAGAAATTTGAAAAATTTGAAAAAATTTTGTGAATTAAGCATGACTTCATCACCCGTTGGTTTTTCTTTTCGGTTCTTTTCCGACGGGGGGTCTTTGAACCGAAGAATAAAAAAAAAATTTCTTTGTCTGTATATAGTGTTTTTAGTCATAGTTAGGGACTCTTTCCGACGATGGATGGATGATGACCGTCTTGAGGACAAATTAGTCGATAGGTTTTGGGTTTTGAAACCATAACTAATTGGTGCTGGATGTTCTTGTTATGTGCTATAAATGTTTGTAAGATGCAAGTATGTTCAGCATGAAGCATGCAAGTGTATAACTTTGTTTGAGACACTTAGGCTCTTGAATTTGACTCAATATGTTTGAAGCTTAATTCCGAATTCTTGTGATTAGCTGAGTAAGAGTCTACTGATTGTGTCTTGATTTGAGCATGTGCCATGAGTGTAAGGTTTTGAGTATTCTATGCTATTGTGGAATGTCTAGAACTTGCCTGGTGTGTATATAAAACGAAATGAAGGATGTGAATTGTAGGAGATGATTTAGGCATTTCTTTGAATGAACCAAACTTTTATCCCTCATTATACCTACCTTGAAAAATTAATCCTAGTTAACCCCATTGAGCCTTGAGCCTATTCTTTGACAGCTGCAACATAAGCTTAATCCTTTTTCTTTCATTAGCCTTGAATTTGATCCAAAACTCCGAAGCGCTTAAAGAAAAAAAATCCGAAAGAGTAAAGGAGTGAGAAGAATGAAAAAGAAGGGAAAGTAGCAATTGTAATAGTTGAGAAAAGGAAAAAGGTGCATTTGTGTGAAAATGGTTGGTTATTAGTAGGGAGTAAGAAAAGGAATGAATGAAACATATTGCTTAAGTACTCCTTACTAATAAGCTAAAAATGCCGAAAGAAATGGAGGAACAAAAGAGGAAAAAGAAAGATGAAAAGAGAAAAAGGTGAAGTGAGGGAAGGGAAGTTTGTAATGAAGGCGTGATGTATTAAAAGCGCTTAGGAAAGATAGTCACTATTACTGATCATAATAGTACCTATCCGCACCTGAGTTACATTACAACCTAAATAGTCCTACTTGATCTTACATTCATACATCCTTATATTAGTGGAATAAAACACTAAGGGCAAGCTTATGGGTCATTACATGATGCATGTGAATTCTTTGTGAGAGTGAGCGTAATTCTATTCATATACCCACACATGTTGTGATATAAAAATTGTTTTTGCGTGTGAAATTGGGTAACTCTCTTTCCGTGAGGGGCACATGTTGAATGAAGGATATAATTCATGAGGGATTTCTTGATCAGTTGATTTGCATGAGTTTGCTAAATATTGAGAGTCGATTCTTGAGGTTAATAAGTCTTAACATGGTTGTGTTTCATTTCAACGATCAAATCAGGCATGCTCTATTTTTAGCTTGTATCCTACGTAATCATTATAGCCGTAACTTGAATTCTCTTGCTAAATTAGTTATGTAGGAGTCTCCATTTGCATGATATGTAAAAGGTTGTTCGAGGACGAACAAGGCTTTAAGTGTGGGGTTGTGATCACGGGCAAAAATATATGCCTGAGATACTCTTTATTACTTAAATTAGTCTTGTTTATCTAAGTTATCGTATACATTTTCATGTAATTTTAGATAAAATAAAGATATGTGCTAACCAACATGATTAGCCTTTGTTTTGTAGGTTTTGATGATGTTTGAGTAACTAATCCATGAGTTGGTGAAGTAGAAGCTTGGAAACGGAATTAACACGCGAACGTCGGCAAGGAAGAGGCACAAAACAGCCCACCGGCGCGTCGACAAGGTACCACGGCAGGCAGGCCGCTCAAAACAGCCCACCTGCGCGTTGGCAACGTGCCACGCCAGGTGGACTCCGCGACCATGGGGCTGCAACGCGCTGCCCAGGCAGCGTGACACGTTGCCAACGCGGCAAGGTGCTGCCTGGGCCGATTTCGGGTGATTTTCCAGAGAGCCTCCGCGTCCGTAGCGTGTCACGGAGGCCGTGCTCCGCGATGCACTCCGTGACACGTTGCTTGTTAATCCGGGAAAGATTCCTACTAATATAAATAGCACACTTAGGTTTATTTTTCATAATTCAGACTTGGTGGAGCTAGGACGTGGGTTAGCAGCAGTTGAGGGACGAAAAAGCTAAGGGTTTTTCTCTCTTTCTTTCTTCTTTCAATCAATTTTACGTATGATTTAAACTCATTTGAGGATGATCAATCCACAAATGAGTGGCTAATTCTCTTCCTTGCTAAGGTTTTGAACATGTGTAGTGAATTTTGGTTGTGAATTATATGGTTTTTCATCTTCTTCTTTCATGTTGTTCTATTAATTCTTGTTCTTACTGCATTAGTGTGTGGCCAACATTAATGTACATCTAAAAAGTCCAATTTCACTCGAAAGAGCAAGAAATTGGAAAGTTGTGAATTAATAGGGTATTGTTCTTAACTTGATTTGGGAAAATTGGGTTTTGATATGCTTTCCTGATAGAAATATACTTGAAAGCCGTATTAGTCAATTTAGGAACCGAAATTGTATTGCTAGGTCATAAATTGCATTTGATCACAGAAATGTAGACGAATGGTTTATGATTCTAAAGTGAGATTAAATACGAGAGTTTTAATCTCTAGGCTAATGTTCTTGGCTAGCAACATGAAGAGAAGAATAACCGAATTATGATTACTATCGAATTCATTACTTGTTCTTAACCTTGGCATGCTCATATCCATAGTTTCAATTCAACGTAGATATTTGTTAATAGTTTTAGTATATAATTTATAAACAAAAAATTATTTAACTTTTGGTTACGTTGTTGTCAGCATAATTAGAAGTAAACTAGAATATAGTATACTTAAGCAATTTTACTTATCCAGAGTCTCCTTGGATCGATACTTGGCTTACTTAGCCACTTATTACTTGTTTGACCACGTGCACTTGCGTGTCGATTTTTACCCCATACCAAAGCACCGAGCACATATTTTTGCACAAACTTTACTATGTTTTGAGAAAATATTATGTGTGTTTGCATGTGTTTATGTTATATATTTGTGAAATTAGCTAACGCATGTGATTAGACGTTTTTAGGGATAAAAAGGATGGATTTGAATGTATTTGAGGCCTTTGGAATACATGTAAAAAAGTGGGAATGAACAATGAAAATATCAAAGCTTGAAGAGACCAACCGCACGAGGATGGAAAAAGTCGCGCGAGGCAGTAGCAAACCCGCTCCATAGGCCGTGCGAGGCACAGGCAGATTTGGCGCTATGCCTGGTGCGCAGCAGTCCTCTTCTCGGTGCTATGGAATGCATGAGGAAGCCTTGTCCCAGCGTTGCAGCAAGCGCGCAGTAGTCCCTCCTCCAGCGTGTTGGCAGGCGTGCAACAACTCACTCCCCGCACGACAAGGCGTGTGACGCGGCACTGGACGCGGCATCAGCTAGGGGCGACACGGCGAGGAGGTTTCCAACGGCCAAAATTGACTTCCCACTTCAACTTGGAAAAGGACCTTTAAAATCCCAAGACAAATTCATCAAGGAAGAAGGAAAACATCAAACTACTATAAATACCCCTTTATTTTCATGTATAATCAAGCTTTTAGTATCAAACTTTAGAATCAAGTTTTAAGTTTGAAGTATAATTAGAAGCCAAGATTTAGACAAGTCTTGGGTTTAGAAGTTTTACAACATACTTTGAGATGATTTTTGAGTTGTTTTTCTTTATTGTTGCATTAATCAAGTGAGTTTCTTCCTATCAATGTTGTAAGTATTAATTTTTGCTTTTGTCTATGAATGCTATGAATTTATTTATAAACATGATAGGCTAAAACCACCACAACTAGGGTTGTGGGAACCATGAAAAATTAACACACGTAGGTAAAATACTTAGTGATTCTTTATCGGAGTTTATGCATGTATTGTTTCTTCCTTCGTTTTAATTGATTTTTAACGGTTGTAAACGTTAGAACTTGCCTTATTCTTACTTATCGGACCAAGGATGTAATGAATGGGAAAAGGGATTAAAAATGGAGATTTGAGGCTATCAACCCTCATCTAATAGCTTGACCTTGTCCGAGAATAGCTAATCTGATATCAAGGGTAAGGGTTAGTAAAGAATACACCCGTAGACAGACCAATTTGCATGGTGAAAATCATCTAAATAGGGGACCAACCATTTAGGTGAACCTAACTTACCAATATTGCGTGCTAAGCACCGGAATAGATCACTAGTATAAAACTCCTTGTGGTTATGAAGTCATGGGGAACACTTACCTTAGGTAATTGCATCAATTTGGAAACAACAAACAATTTCTCAACATTGTTATTTATTACTTTTACAAATTACCCCTCTTAGGAAATAATTAACTAAAAAGATTAAGCAGTAGCGTTCTTCTACATCCTTTCGTAATCTCTGTGGGATTGACCCCAGCCTCTAGTTGGGTTCTTTATTGACAACGTCCGCTTCATACTTCATAAGGAGGTGTGGTTTGAGCATTATCAAAAAGTGGCGTTGTTTCCGGGGAATACGGTTTAGGATTAGAATAATTTCTTGTATTTAGCTTTTAGTCATTATTTCCTATTCTTTTTTATTTTATTTTCCGACGTGTTACAGGTTAGCGTGGTAAAACAAGTAGCCAAGATGTGACCACAGTCTCAACAGGTATCTTGATGAAGTCTGATTAATCAAGTTACCAGTGTCGTTCCGCGATGTTAAATCAGGAGCTACTTGGGAGGAAACCCAAGATAATTTTTGTTTTGTGTTTACATGTTTGTTCAAGTGTGCAAGTGATAGGTCATGATTTTCTACAAAACAATCTGAGCATGAAATACATAGATGGGGGAAGCTGCTCTTTCCCCAACATACGACGAGGAGTAGAGGATCAGGAAGTTCTTCTTTCACTGTATTACTTTATGCTTATTTATTTTAGCACTAGGGACAATGTAACTAATTAAGTGTGGGATGGGAGAAGTGAACTTCATATTACCATGCATTCCTTAATTGCTAAATTTATACATTGTAGGCCTAGTTTTTTTGGAATTTATGACTTATCTTGCATGCGTTTTTGTTTGTAGTATTTTTAGTTTTATTTTATTTTGGATTCCTCCAATTTTTGTTTTCGGTACTTTTCTGGTGGATAGTCCCCTAGAACCGACTAGAGTTCTCTGGTGAAGATTCAAGTCTTTCTGACTAAACACATACTGAAGGCTCTTGTGATTGGTGAAAACATCCACATGAGCTCCATAAAGATTTGCCTTCATATTTTCAATGCAAATACCACTGCTACCAACTCAAGGTCATGAGTTGGATAGTTCTTTTCATGAACCTTGAGCTTTTTGGAGGTGTAAGCTATCACCTTGCCCTACTGCATCAGAATGCAACCTAGTCCCACTCTGAAAGCATCATAATATACTACGAAACCATCTGTTCCTTCCTGTAAGGTTAAAACTGGAGCGGTAGTGAGTTGAGTCTTCAACTCCTAAAAAGTCTTCTCACATGTATCTGACCACTGAAGCTTCACCTATTTCTGAGTTAACTTAGAAAGAGGAGATGCAATAGAGTAAAATCCTTCTACAAATTGTCAACAACAACTAGCTAGACTTAGGAAACTTCTGATGTCGATTGGGGAAGTAGGTCTTGTCCAGTCTTTCACCGCTACTATCTTTTGAGGATCCACCTGAATACCCTCACCAGAGACCACGTGACCAAGGAAAGTCACAGGCTTCAACCAGAATTCGCATTTTGCTAAATTTAGCTAACAACTACCAATCTCTAAGTGTCTGTAGCACTATCCTTAGATGGTTAGCATATTCCTCATTGTTTATGTAGTATACCAGAATTTCATCAATGAATACAATGAAAAAAATTTCTAGATACTTCTTGAAAACCTTGTTCATCAGGTCCACGAAAGCTGCGGGGAATTATTAGTCCAAAGGACATAACCGTGAATTCATAGTGACCATACCAAGTTTTGAAGGCTATTTTCGGTATGTCATATTCTCCGACTCTAAGCTGATGATACCCCGACCAGAGATGTACCTTAGAAAAACAACTAGCTCCCTGAAGCTAATTCAATAAATCATTAATTCTACGTAGGGGATATCTATTCTTAACTATGACTTTGTTCAGCTGACGGTAATCAATACACATCATGAGAGTACCGTCTTTCTTTCACACGAATAATATTGGACCACCCCATGGAGAGATGTTGGGCCTGATGAAACCTTTATCAAGAAGGTATTTTAGCTGCTCCTTCAACTCCTTAAGCTCAGGTGGATCCATTCTGTAAGGTGGGATGGAGATGGGCTAAGTGTCAGGAAGAAGGTCTATGCCAAATCTATTTCTCGTTCAGGAGGGACTCTGTGAATATCTTTGAGAAATAGGTTAGGGAACTCGCTGACAACTGGAATTTAATGGATAGTAAGGGTCTAAAAGCTGGAATCCTTAACTCGAACTAGGTGCTAAATGCACCCCTTAGAAATAAGCTTTCTTGCCTTAAGGTAGGAAATAAACTGATCCTTAGGTGCTGAACTACTGCCCATCCACTCTAAAACTGGCTTATTAGGGAACTGAAGTCTAACGAATCTAGTTCTGCAGTCGACTGAGGCATAACCGGAGTGTAACCAATCCATGCCAAGAATGAGATCAAAATCAACCATGTCTAACTCTACTAGATCAGCTGGAATAACCTTATTCAAGATTGAGACTGGGCAGTTTCTATACACCCGGCTGGCTCTAACTGACTCACCAACTGGGGTAGAGACTAAGAATGATTTTGAGAGGACTTCTGGACTGATTGCAAATTGGACAGCTATTTAGGGAGTCACGAACAATAACGTGGCTCTTGGATCTAGTAGGGCATACACATCTAGATGGAAGAGACGTAACATACCCGTGACCACATTAGATGAGCTCTCCTAATCCTAATGAAAGGAAAAGCATAAAAGCAGTTTTGGCACTGACCACCATCCGTACCTGAAGTGTTGGCCTGCTGAGCTGGTCAGCCTGGTGGAGCTGCTGAAGTGGTAGACTGTGATTTCCCCCGTCCTACTAATGGACATTCCCTGACCCAGTGACCCAGCTGTCCACACCAAAAGCAACACTCTCTGCCCTAAAGGCATTCCCCTGGATGGTTCTTGCCACACTTAGGGCAAACTGGATAATGGTTGCTGGCGCTGTGACTCAGGGACTGAGAGCCAGATGCTGCACCCTTCCAATCCTTGCGGGACTGGAAGGTAGGGGCACTGGCTGAAGTGAGTGTTGGAGTCCTCTGCTGCTACTGGTATTGTGGGTAACTACTACCGCCAGACCTCTGGTGGCCATAATCTGATTGTCTAGTACTTGACCGTTTATTCTCCCGCTCTATGTCTTTCAATTTTTCTACCTCAATCTTCTGGGTATGAACGATGATTCTAGAGAGGTCAATGTCTTTTATGAGCATCGCAGTCCTGCACTCTTTAAGGACAAGGTTTGATACTCCATTGACAATCTTAGACATGCGAGTCCTTGGCTTGGCTACCATCTTCGGAGCATATCTTGACAACTGCGTGTACTCCAGTGCATATTCCTCCACCGTCCTGTTGCCCTGCTTCAAATTCATGAATTTTGCAACCTTAGCCTCCCTTAACTCCCGGGGGAAGAATCTATCTATGAATTCTATGGTGACCTCTTCCTACTCCACCAGTTCGGCTCGTGTTGGTCTTCCATCTTTCCACTGATCATACCAGATCTGGGCCACCCCCTTCAACTAGTAGGCAGCCCGATCGACACTCTTAGCGGAACAAACACCCATAATGCAGGTGATCTTCTGTATTTCATCCACGAACTCCTGTGGATCCTCTCCCACCTTGGATCCATGAAAGGCTAAAGGGTTCATTCG
The DNA here is from genome assembly GCA_035772735.1 of Datura wrightii. Lineage (NCBI taxonomy): Eukaryota > Viridiplantae > Streptophyta > Magnoliopsida > Solanales > Solanaceae > Datura > Datura wrightii. Next base: position 146,613,329 of record JASDFA010000018.1, on the reverse strand, counting down.
AGTAAAGTCTCAAACTTTGGCAACTGCAGCAGACCCATTTGTGTTCATTGGAACCACCTACTGGTTCACCTGGTTTGTTTCTGTCTGAGCCAGCAGCTGGATTACCACTTTGAATTCTACTGAGGAAACATGATCTTCCTGAGGGGCCGCTGGAGCTAGTGGGGTAGGTCGGTTAACTTTGTCTGCCCTTCTTCTATTTTCGGGTCATAGAGGCATAGTTTCACTTAAACGAAGTAGAGCGCGAGTTAGGAGAATGTTTCTGGAATTGAACTTCAACGCATGATAAAGAGTATGAACATAAGGGAGTTTTCCTAATAACATCTCGTAGCCTCCCCGTCACAAGTGTGGCGCGCTTCACACCCATGGAAAGGACTCTACTTGATGTGACTTTCAGACATCCTAGGATACTCTAAACCTAGTGCTCTGATACCAAGTGTTTCATGAGTGTATACCCTAGCCGAGACACAGTACTTGGAGTCACAAGTAACCCCAAGACAGCCCATGGTCTATCATAACGCTGGTAATTTGAGTAAACATATGTGGAAGCTTTAAATAATAAACTCATTTAGGAAAGAAAATTTGATAAAAATTCGTACAACTGAAAAACAATACTGAATGTCTAAGTCTATGTCTAAAAGCCATCTACAAATCATGAGTTTCTAGGACAATCCCCCAACTAACTCTAAAGTCTAACTGAAAGAAATGACTGAATAAAAGATATCATCCTCAAAAGATGAGGAATCACCAACTGTAGCTGTTGATATCACCGGAAGGAAATCATTTAACAATGCTGAGGGTGAGAACCTGTGCCTGTATCATGATACGATACAACATAGAAGGTATGCGTCAGTACTTGGAATGTACTGAGTAAGTGAAAGATAATATAAACATGTAGAAATGAATAACTGAACTGAAATGCCATAAAAGGACCAACTAAAATACTGAAAAGTGAACAACTAAATATATAACTGATATGGTCAATAATAACCCTAGCTAATTGTCATAAACATGCCCTGAATCTGAGCAAATGTGATTGATCTGGCAGAGTGGAAAAACAATTACCTAGACTTTGTATTTCTGCTTAGTCTCGCCTGCTATCATCAGAATCCTAAAGACTAGGTTACTGATCTGAGCTAGCTGTATAAACTAAACTGACTAGAGTACATCTGAAACTATACTGAGCTAAGTTAAACTGAAACTGTAATGACTAGTGGGAGAGTCTATAACTGACAGATAACCATGTGAGCTAAACATAGAGTCCGATGTATACACCCCATCGGCAGGACCCAATATACCTTCCCAGGGTATAAAGGAATGAGCTGGGTGATCACATGTCTGGGACCATAGGACTAATATAATAACCTATGGTGGCAACGTAGTACTGGGAACCTAGGTGCGCTAGAACCCCAGTCCGCTCGGTGTTAAGTCCTACTCCTACTGGATAGTCCTAGTCCGACACTAAGCTGATAGCTCAAAACTAGGGTCCAAGACTAAGTTAGGGATATTATCTAGAAGTACCCTGAGAGTCTTATCGGATCAGATTCTTTAACTGGTGTTCTAAGACTAGCCAGAGCTGTTTATCTGAAAGCGTCGTAACCGTCTAAAGAACAAACTGAAAATGAAGCTGGTGGTTCTAAGACTGGTCAGAGCTGCTTATCTGGAAGCATCGTAACCATATAAAGAAAAAACTGAAATATTGTAATTGATATTTGAGTCTAATAACTGATAACTAGGAGGCACCACTGACACCTCAAGAAAAGACAGCAGTCAAGCTGATCAGCTGACATTTCTGAAAATATTGAAGTAGGCTAGTATTTTGACTGAAACTGGACTAGCATTAATTGACTGAGATAATCAGCTAATATTAACAATATGGGAATCCCAATACTGATAGAATCTAGCAATATGAATAACTAGTCAATTTTGCAATACTCTAATTTACAGCAGTCAAGCTGATCAACTGACATTTCTGAAAATATTGAGTAGGCTAGTATTTTGACTGAAACTGGACTAGCATTAATTGACTGAGATAATCAACTAATATTAACAATATGGGAATCCCAATACTGATAGAATCTAGCAATATGAATAACTAGTCAATTTTGCAAGACTCCAATTTACTGCATTGAAAAGCTAGGGCTAGAATCCATTTTATAGGACAAACATCAACATAGTAACAAAATAGGTGAAATATAGCTACAATTAGCATGAATAATTTTTCACGTGATATAGATGAAATTTGGCTAAAAATTCATTCACATTTGAAAACTAGGGACTAGAATTGATAAGAAAATTTAGATGGATTTTTAGGGAACAAGGGAAGGAAAATTCCCTTGCTAAATTCTTACATACCTATTGAAGAAAATCCTGGAGAAAATCCCTTGATAATCTGAGAAGAAAATCGATTGCCCTAGGTTTTTCTTTGAGTTTTTCTGAGAAAGTTTTACGATATGACTTTTGAGGGAATGAGAAGAGTGAAGTATATCGTCGATTACCCCTAAATTCCCTAAAAATAACCCAAAACAATATAGTTTAGGGATTAAAAGGTGGAAAATTCCTAAAATATCCCTGGGAGAAAAATATGGAAAAACTGCCAACATGGACCAACGGGCCTCAAAACTGGTCGTTGGTTGAATCCACGACCCATTGGAACCAATCATTGGTCTTGGGTCCAAAAACTAAGCTCACTGGAAAGGGACCATGGGAGGATACCACTACTCATGAAAATTACTAAAATATCCCCTGGTTTTTATTCCAAGGTCTGAGTTTGGTCTAGGAAAGTTTCGGGGTGTTACATCCCTATAGTGATGAATGATCCACTACAGCGGACAGTCGTAACGCAATGACCAAATCTTCTGTTTTAGGAAAATTTTCAAATTATTATAAAGAAGTGAAACAAGCATATATATATATGTGTGTATGTGTGATGTCATGTCCTAAAACTAGGGGAGGGAGCAACTGGCTTTCTATACCTGATCAACCGGAAAGCCAACTATATGACAATTGTAACTGTAACATTCAGGCCATCTGGGCCACTTATCACAACTAATTGTAGCATAGAAATAGAACGAATAAATCTCAACATAAACAATAAAAGATAGAATGTCGACAAGGCTATAGTAACAATTGAAATGAACTGCGGAAGGCCAGCACGACCACATGTTAAACTGAAATTATACAACTGTACAACTATTCCACGAAATCCTCTAAATGTTTAATAAACTGAATGCACGGGACAGGGCCCTGGCCTACCAATACTAAACAACAAAACTCAAAAGGATAACAAGACCTCAGCTCCTGAAAGAGGGGGAGCATACCAACTCTCCGCTGAAAAGCAACTCCTACTGCAACTGATGGTCAGAACCTCTATCTACACCTAGAGCAAGATTATAGGGTCCCCAAGTGAAGGGATGTCAAAATAAAAGAAATGCACTAATATGTATGACTGAAATTTATAAATAGAATAATGCCAAAGCTAAACTGAACCAGAGAAGGGAATAGCGACAACCTGACACTCTGGAACCTACCAACATAAACAACGGCAAATAACATCTGAACATTCTTCAAAGATAAGGTAGGAAGAGACAGCCTGTAACTTTTGTAACCTACTACCATAATGCAGACTTTGTGCATAAGCATAACTCAATTGGCTCAAATGCAAACACTTTTGATACTTGAAATGGAGTTTATAAGAATCGACTCAGTGGCTACCTCATACTTGGACCAAGAATTTTTAGTATGTCTACCTAACACATGGACCAGGATTTTAAGAGTTACTTGATAATCAAACCAACACTTTATAAATTGCCTAATACTTGGACCAAGACTTTCCACTACTAACCTAATATTGGGGCCAGGGTTTTCATATATAGCACCTAGCACAATTAGTCATCTGATACTTGGGCCAGAGAGGGTATGTCTCTCATACAATTATCCATCTGATACTTGGACTAAAGAGGGTGTGCGTCTGATGATATGTAAGCTATGAGAAATGAGCAAAACTGATAATTAGACCAACAACTGAGAAATGCAATATAACTGACTCAAAGGATGGGTCCAACACGGAGAACCAACTGAATAATTACTCCTAGCATCTGACAGAAAGGGACATAAAACATAGCTTGACTCAGAATCTTGACATAAACTAGACACTCAAGGAATATGACACTAATCCCCTCACTTATGGATTCTTAGAATCAACTTTGGATACTCAGACCCAACTTTGGAATGCTTAAACTCCACTTTGAATACTTGGATGAACTTAGAATTCTTAAACTAAATTCAAACTTAACTCAGAGTACTTAGGATCATCTAGAGTTCTTGGACTCACTTAAGTTGCTTAAACGTGCTTTATAGTACTTAGACTCAATTCCAGATATTTAGGTTCAACATTCACTTAAATTAGAACTTGACAACTTGACAACTTGCTGTTAGCTTTAGGAATGGAAATTATAGATCTCTATTGCGCCCCCAGTGCATACGCAAACGCGCGCGATCGTACAAGTAGTAAAGTGACTCTTTAAGAGATGGATGTCGAACCCACAGGGACTATACTATTTTAGAAAATATTCAAGTTCAAGTGTTAAATAAAATTTCACAAGTGTTGGTTTTAGAGATTTTGTTGTTCAAAACCAAGTCTAAGTGTGATCACAAATAATTTGGAAAACAATAATAAGAAGCATCTAGAGTCAAGACTAATAATCATGTACAGCTAAATTTAACAATGGTTCGAGTATATGAAAATTTATTTGTTGTCTCACAGAGTTAATATGCAATGTTCATGGTCTTTCGATCGTTTAAACACAATAAACTAGTCTCACAACTACATCGTTGAGCAGGAATGTGATGTCCTAATTCATGAGCAATTAACTATGTGGATATGGTTCACGGGGTTTATGCCTTGGTTATGGACTTTCGTACCTCCACCATTTAACCTAGAATTAAATTCACAACTACATGTGCGAGTGGTGATGTGACAATTTAATCCTAAGTGTCTAGCTATCTTCCCGTTTAATTAATCAAGCATGGTGAATTAGGTATAATGCTATCCTAACCGCGAATAAAATCTTGAAGACAAAAACTTTCTCCCTGCATTCTTAGTTCTAACCTAGGGTTACTCTTTTGAGTTTTTTCCTAAGCTTAACAAGTGCATTTAAATGGTGATCTAGCATTAAAACGATCACTAACAAGAATGCAAGACAAACAACAAACAAAACTTGAACCAAGAATGGATTCATGCAAATACAATCATGTCATGTGGCCTCAATCCTAGAAGAAGGGTTTTAGCCACTCATGTTCATACAAAGATTCAAAAACATGTTTGAATTCAAGTACTTATAGGAATGGTTAAAAGAGAAGCAAGGAAATTGAATCCTAGGTGTGTTTCCACATTTCTCCTTCTGCTTCTCTCTGCTTTCCAGAAAATAATATGTGATCAACAAATAAACTGCTAAGAGTTCCTTTTATAATTATAGAAATTTGGATTGTGGTGGACTACTTCCATATCACGCTCGCTATCATGGAGATTTGCCTCCGTGACACGCTGTCTATCGCGGAGATTTGCCTCCGTGACGCTCTGCTGTCGCTACTGCTCGCTGTTTTGCAGCCCCTACTCATATAAAATAAGTTTTTGCTCCATGGCACATTTTTGAATGCCCCAATGTTTCTCTGTGGCACGAAGTTGACTCCAAATTTCCTTTTTAGCTTGTCCCACCATCCATAATCCGTCCATTAGTATTTATCTTCAAGATTAGGGCCATTATCTTCATATTGAGCTCCATATATTGGCAGTTTCAACCTACCAAGAGAACTAATTATATTTGTTAGTCCATGGCCATAAATTACACAAAATATTTGAGATTATTCTTAAATTAAGGTACAAACATGGTTAAAACATGGGTATAAAATAGTACTTGGGAGTATAAATATGCCAAAGAGAACTACCCCACACTTAAAGCCTTGCTCATCCACGAACAAATTCTTTACATCTGATGCACAAGGAAGACTCACACATTACCAATTGACGCATGATGACTCAAATTAAGGCTACAATGACTTATCTAGATGGAAAGTTCAAATAGAGCATGCTATATATAACCCAATTAAAAACAAGTATAACCAAAAAACCTCCTAGCCTCAAGAATGGACTCTACAAACACAGAAAACTCATGTACATTAGCCAATCAAGAAGTCTAAAATTAATCCTATCTTTCCTCAAACATGTGCCCTCACAACAAGAAAAATACCCATTTTCACTCACAAATTTTCAAATTATAATATGTATGGGTATATGAATACAATTACACTCACTCTCAAAATGAATTCACATGCAACATGCAATGACCCATATGCTTGCTCTTAGTGTATTACTCCACTAATTCAGGAACATCTCAAAGTAAGATCAGCTAGGACTTTTAGGGCTGTAATGTAAGCTAAGGGGCGGGTAGGTACTATTCTATCTACTAGTAGTGACTATCTTCCATAAGTGCTTTTAATACATCAGTTTTTCTCTAATTAAGCACATCTCTTCTTTTACTTTACCTCTTACTCCTTTCAACTCATCAATTTCCTCTTTCGCTTCCTCATTTCTTTAAGCACACTTAGCTTTTTAGTAAGGAGTGTTTAAGCAACTTCCTCATTCTTTCGTTCTGTTACTCCCTACCAATACTTATGCATTTTACATAAGAGCACCTCTAATCTTTTCTTCAATTTCCACAACCACTATTTCCCTTCTTTTTTTTTTCAAAATTCTAACTCCTTTAACTCTTTTACATTTCACTTAATAACTTAGGAGTTTTTGATTAAATTCTAAGCTATTGAAAGAAAAGGATTCAGTTTTTATTGTGGCTAACAAAGAATAGGCTAAAGGCTCAATGGGCCTAACTAGGATTAGACGTTAAGGCAGGTAAAGCAAAGGATGAAAATTATGCTCATTCAAACAAATTCCTAAATCATCTCTTATATTTAACATCCCTCATTTCGTTTTGTATAAACACCAAGAAAGTTCTAGACACTCAACAATACCATATAATTTTCAAGAAAACCTTTCACTCAGTGCACATGGTCAATTCAAGATAGATTCAGTAGACTCTTAACACAGCTAATCACAAGAATTCAGAATTAAGCTTTAAGCATACAAAGTCATATTCACGATCTTGGGTGTCTCAAACAAAGTTATACAACTGCTAAACATGCTTCTCAATTAAAACCACTTGCATCTTGCATTCATGTATAGCACTCAACAAGAACATCAAGTTGTTAATCAGCTCAAGGTTCAAACATAAAACCTACTGACTAATTTTCTCTCAAGACGATCGTCATCCATCTATTGTCAAGAAAAGTTCCTAACTACGACTAAAATAGCTATTTACAGACAAAGAAAACTTTTATTCTTAGCTCAAAGTGTCCCCCCCCCTTTTGGAAAAGAATCGAAAACAAAAACCAAAGGGTGGGTGAAATGTGCTCATCTCAAACTTTTTCATCAAACAATATTATATCCAGCATCAAATTCACCCGAAAACAATTAGCACAAAATTTGAAATTACCCATCCTCCCACACTTAATTTATGCTATGTCCCTAAAGCATCATTTAAAAGCAAGACTAAAGGTGAGAGATACTTCATGAGGCCTCTAGGCCTAGCTGGCAGCATGTGTATTCCATTTTTCATCTTGGGGATCCTCAACCCCACACTTGTGTTTTTCCATGCTCCTTAGCTTCCTCTTCTAAAGGAACTCATACTTCCCCTCAATATGTTCTTAATTCACTCCAAGAGAAACAAAAATAAAAAGTGAAGATAAACAAATTTAAACAAAGAAAAAGAAATTGTACTTGTGGTACTCTTGGGTTGCCTCCCAAGAAGCGCCTGAGTTTACATTACGGCAAGACGCATCAAGTTCCACCACTTTTCCTTGCACTTTGAGGATATAAATCTCACCCCTAATTTTTTTCTAATTTCCTATTATGCTCTAGGGGTGGTGGTGAAAAATTTAAGGTACCAAGCAGTAGATGTCACCTCTTACACTTATTATCCCTTAAGTAAGTGAAGTTATTCTGTCTCTTAGACTCAGCAAATTTCAGAATATACGAGGCTTGTTTCTCCTCTAGGACTTTCTCTATAAGCTTGAACGGCTATTTCTAGGTTGTCAACCAAAACTTAATATCGAGAAATTCTTAGAGTTGGGTATAATACACCTCAAGTCTGAAATGGCATTGTCCTATGCCTCCTTAGTTTTGTACACCTTCTTCACATCAACAACTGACTCCATATGAATGTCAAATGGTTGGAATTCTATCCCCCATTTCATGATTGGATTGGCCATATATCTGATACCATCATGGAGACTCTCAGGAGCTTCTAATTATTGAGCTTGTTCCAAGAACTCACCCTTTTCTTCTTCTTGAAATCCCTCTTGAGTATTGGCTAAGACCGTGACTTGCAAATCAATGCAAGCTTTAGCCTCAACATTTATCTCCGTGAACTTGGTGCTTATCATTTCTATGGTCTCTCTGTTTTCCTTAGTATAAACCCATATTACTTCCATCTTCTTCCTCATCACTTTTGTCTACTCAAGGACCTGTTTTAACATGTTTTCTCTCTAAGCTTTGTGTACTAAGTCCTTTTCATCATTCTTGTACTCATCAAAAACAACAGAAGGATCATATTAAGGGCTTGGGGGAGGTGAATACGAATATGGACAACCATTCCAATGGTCATCCTAACCACCACATATATTACATATATGATAGTGTCTCCACTAGTAGGGTCCTCCATAATTTAGACAAGAATCATTGAAATATGAGTATCCACCATTCAACCCATTTGTATTCCATGATGTCATGTCAAGAAGGGTAACAAACTAAAAACAATAATAATAGAAATCTAAAAATAATATTTTTTTCAACACTTAGAAAATTCTACATCAACAAAAAAACAAGAAATTCACAAATTTCGCTAATCCACGACAACGACACCAAAAACTTGTTGCGCCCCAGTGCACGCGCAAGCGTATGCGGTCATACAAGTAGTAAAGTGACTCTTTAAGAGCCGGATGTTGAACCCATGGGACTGTACTTTTTAAGCGAATATTCAAGTTCAAGTATTAAATTAAATTTCTCAAGTATTGGTTTTAGAGATTTTGTTGTTAAAACTCAATCTAAGTGCAATCACAAACAATTTGGAAAACAATAATAAGAAGCATCTAGAGTCAAGCCTAACAATCATGTTCAGCTAAATTTAACAATCGTTCAAGTATATGAAAATTCATTTTTTTTTCTCACAGAGTTAATATGCAATGTTCATGGTCTTTTGAGCCTCTAAACACAACAAACTAGTCTCATAACTACATCGTTGAGCGGGGATTTGATGTCCTAATTCATGAGCACTTAACAATGTGGATGTGGTTCACGAGGTTTATTCCTTTATTTATGGACTTTCGTACCTCTAACCATTTAACCTAGAATTAACTTAACAACTATGTCTGCGAGTGGTGATGTGACAATTTAATCCTAAGTGGCTAGCTATCTTCTCGTTTAATTAACCAAGCAAGGGGAATTAGGTATAATGTTATCCTAACCGTGAATCAAATTCTTGAAGACAAAAACTTGCTCCCTGCATTCTTATTTCTAACCTAGGGTTACTCTTTCAAGCTTTTTCCTAATCTTAACAAGTGCATTTCAATGGTGATCAAGCAGTAAAACGATATTTAACAAGAATGCAAGACAAGCAACAAACAAAACTTGAACCAACAAGGAATTCATGCAAATACAATCATGTAATGTGGCCTCAATCTACAAGAAGGGTTTTAGCCACTCATGTTCATACAAAGATTCAAAGCATATTTGAATTCAAGTCCTTACAAGAATGTTAAAAGAGCAACAATGAAAATAAACCCTAGGTGTGTTTCCACATTTCTCCCTTTGCTCATCTCTGCTTTCAAGAAATTAATATGTGATCCCCAATTAAACTGCTAAGTGTTCCTTATATAATTGTTGAAATTTGGCATGTGGTGGTCTGTCTCCGTGTCACATTGGTTATCACGGAGATATGCCTATGTGACATGCAAGCTATCTTGGAGATTTGACTCTGTGACGCTCTGTTGTTGTGGGTGCTCACTGTTTTGCAACCCCTGCTCATATAAATTAATTCTTTGCTCCATGGCACGTTGTTGAATGCCCCAATGCTTCACTGTGGCATGGATTTGACCCCAAATATCCTTTTTAGCTTGTCCCACCATTTATAATCCGTCCCTTAATATTTATCTTTAAGATTAGGACCATTATCTTCACATTGAGCTCCATATATTGAGAATTTCAACCTACCAAGAGAGTTAATCATATTTGTTAGTCCATGGCCATAAATTGCACAAAATATATGAGATTATTCTTAAATCAAGGTACAAACATGGCTAAATCATGGGTATAAAATAGTACTTGGGCGTATAAATATGCCTAAGATCAATATCCTTTAGGCCTTAAGTGCCTCAAATCATATACATATGAGGGTAGATAACTATGTTATGGAATCTTCGTTTAGATACACTCATTTGTCCTTGCTAGATTAACATTAACTCTTAGCTTCATTACTAATTCCACATAACAACCAGAACTTCAAACATGCTTAACATAATACATACAATATAACTTAAATGACTAGCTATTAATGCCCATGCTGAGGGGTCTCCAGCTCGATATATAACTACGACAACAATGATATAATATTCCATTTCAAATGCCTGTTCAGGCAAGACATAATCTCAATACTTTGGCTTCATTTCAACATGTAACTTAAAGATTAAACATGAATTTACATACTTTCCCATTATATATGAGGAACTCTCTGGTTCGCTTCAATTTATAGTTCAAGATCATGCTCCAAAGAAAGATGAAAAGGGTGTCTTACATACCTTATCTCAACAAGTTTTTTCTAGACTAAGTTTCCATTTAGTTATCAACTTGAATACCTTTAAGTTTGTTGGTTTGCTTCAATTTACAATTCAAGATCATGCTCAAAAGAAAGACGAAAAGGGTGCCTTATATACCTTATCTCAGTGAGTTTTTCTAGAAAAAGTTTCCATTTAGTTATCAACTTGAACACCTTTAAGTTCATTAAATCGATAACATAAGATGAAGGCTGGTACACATCAAGATTTCCAGACATAAATTCATATCAAAACGTGCAACAAACAACAACACACGACAACATTTAACCATTTGACATGCCTTAAGTGTCGTGAACTTGAGGGAATTTCAAGGAGTTTTCACTTACATTTCTTGGTTATAAACTTCCACAAAGATGGAAGTATATCCTAGTTTGGTACTGCCCAGAAACTCAGCAAACAACTCAACAAAATGTAGCCACAACTTCATTCACTCCTTCCTTACACCTTAGAAAATAATTGCCTAACTTAGCTGGTAATTTGATGAAGTTTTGCTTGATGATTTTCCCTTGATTTACTTTAGTATATGTTCTGGAAAAGGAGAGTTTTATATATGTAAGCAAGCATCTTTTATTCTAGAAATTTGTGGAATGAATTTCATAACAAAGCAAAAGCATATATACCAACTTGAGGCAGTGGGCAAGGTAGCGTGGCATGCTAGCCATTGTGCTATTATACAGGCATGACACATCGGTGATAATGCTCAAACTCACACTTCCTGATAAATTATGAAGCGGACGTTGTCAATAAAGAACCCAACTAAGAGGTTGGGGTCGAACCCACAGGGAATATGAAAGATCTAGACTAATGCCAGTGATGAACTTGTTGGTGAGTTATCTCCAATTTGGGGGTTTCAAGAAAAAAATGGAAATCAAAGATTAAAATTGTGATTTAAATCAAGATTTGAAAAAACCTAGGGTAAGTGTTCCTCAAGGGTTCATAACTACTTTGGGTATACACATGTGATCAATCCCAATACTTACTTGTAGAACTGATTACTAGGATTCATCCAAATGACTGGTTCATCCCTATTGGATGACTATACTCAATCACTAGATTAGGTCTCATGAGCGATTTCAAGGTAACCATTATCAATATGTTCCAACTTTAACTCTCCTATGACCACAACTCAAGTTAATACAATGATCGTAAAGATCAAGGCTTTGTTGTAGTTATCTTTTCCTAATCTCTACCTCTCTAGGTTCAAGCAAGTAAAGAATTTGGGCAAGTCCTAGCATTGTACACCGTTAAGAAATGTTTAAACATGAATAGAATACATTACAAGCTTTTCGCATTGGTTTTGAATCACTTTTGTGCAACCCTAATTTGTTAATCTGCCTTGGTTCCCACAACCCCTAGTTGTGGAAGTTTTAGCCTCTCATGGTTGTAAGATTATAATTTTCATTCATAGACAGATACATAATTTAAATACTTATAGCAACAATTGGAAGGGAATAAGATTTCATAATTCAAGAACAACCTCAAGAACGATGTAAGAAATGAGGAATTTGATCCCATGAATTGCTCCTCAAAACTCGATAAAATTTCACAAAAGTAACTATTCACACATTTAATAACTCAGTTCTGTCCTTCTCTAACTAAAATAAAACATAAAGGATATTTTTAAAGACATTAAAAACCTTTTGCTAAGTTAACAGGGAGTTTTCCATATCTGGTGCCAACTGTGCTATGATTTGTCCTACAACCCATAATAGGATTGTACGGGTCGTACCTGTTGTTTGTAAGTTCTTAGCTGCTACAGATCTGGCTAATTGTAGGTGTCCTGGTATGACACGTAGATTCCTTCCGTGGTTTGGCCTTGAGAACTTTGACATCTTTTGAAATTTTTCACGAGTGTTGTGGTACGACTCGTACCTTCTTGCCATGACTCGTAGTATCTATAGTGTCTGAAGTTTTGCCAAGTATTGAGAATCTTCTGAAGTTCACCACGACTCCTGGTACGATTTGTACATTGATTCCAGTTCGTGAGTCCATCTGTACTAGGAGTCTGCCTTTGTGCAATTTATTCTTAATATTTCCATGACCCCAGTTACGGCTCGTACCATTGTGGTACGGCTCGTACTGAGAGTCTTAGGTTGCTTTCTTCCCAATTCAGCCCTCTGAGTTTCATCACGGTTCTCAGTACGACTTGTACAATCAAGGTATGGCCAGTGCCGGGATTGGTACTTTGGCTGATTTTTTGCATTTTGAGGCTTCTTTTGCACATCTTTGCTCCAACATTTTCCCTGAAATCAATGTAAAAGTGTCTTATATCCATATAAACATACCTAGGTCCATGCTATTTTCTCAATTTTAAGCGTAGAAAGTGTTATAAATTCACAGCACATCAACATCCTCAATTTAAGAATTTTGCGTGTCCTCAGCCAAAGAAAAAGAAAAACTAAATACGATGCTTGACTAGAAAATAAACCTAAGATACTATAGCCAATATCAACAAAATTTGCACTTTGACTCTAAAAACTCTTGACCCTTTTCCTGTGAACCAAATTAGCATATGCACTACAAGAAACAACTACAAAACATGAGAAATAGGGATCAAGACATGTCATCTAGCTATTAATAGGTAGTTAAGTCATCACTAATGCTTTTCACATAGACTGTTGGTAAAGTTAAATACAAACCATGTAACTTCACAACAAATGAAGTCCTCCAGTCACATATATAGAAAAATATATGACATGGGACTGAACAACAGAAACTCTCACTCTCACAACGAAGTTCCAAATACTACATATCGGATACAATAGGCTTTTCTTTATTTCTCTACTTCAGTCTGTCAGATGGTTAGGTTAGGATGACTATAGGACTTGTTTTGGATTGTAATGTAGGCCTTCAAGCTGGGTGAGGTAGATATGGAAATTCCTGAGTGACTAAAACCCCTCCTTGGCACTACATACATTGGCTCCATTCTTCACTTTTTCGCCCTTTTTACTTTTTCTTCTTGCTTTTTCCTCCCTTTTTACACTATTTATGCATTTGTATGAGTGTGGTGTGTTTTCAACACTTTTCATGCATTATTCTCTTTTTATATTTTCTTTTTCAATTTTTCTTTTTTTTTTCTCTTCTTTTGTAACACCACACCTTTTTTTTTTCATAATTTTTTCTCTTTTCTCTCCCCTTTTCACCTTCCCAATCTTTATGCACCTCTACTCTAGCCACCCTCAACTTAGACATTTCTTCTGTATTGAGGTTCACAATATCCAATGAGGGACCAGGGCCAAAACAAACTCATTATAAAAATGGGTACGGTTAATCGGTTAATAAAAGAATAAAATGGTCTATTTAAAGCTCAAAATTTTGGATCAAGGGAATCATATGATTCCGATTGGGTTATTTAGGCTAAAAATGTTCTCAACAAAAATGAATTATGATCCTTTCCTAAACAACCATCCTAAAACCTATGCAAAGACCAGCCAGACAAGTTCCAAATCCTCTATACAGTATTGAACTAGATATCAAACCTCACTCACTCATGGTACATGATTTATATTCACTCTACCTGTTCGAATTATTCATGGATTAACAAAAACTACTCAATCTAATATACAAAATGACATAAAAAGATCTATAGAAATTAGCCATGCAATCACAAGTATGCAGCTAATTCATCAAAAAACTTTAACAGGTCGATTTTTCAAAAATATCAAATCTAGTGAACTTTATTGGAAGAGTACTCCTAAGATACTTTCTAATTAAAATAAAAATCACACAAAAATAAAATTCTAAATATGTCGGTTCTACTAGACAGCATGCCTGAGAGAAAAGAAACACGACAAAAAAAACCCTTGGATGAATCAAAATCCTCAAACAATAAAAGTACACCCCCTCCCCTTTTTTAAAAAGCATGTGTCATCCCTGAAGCATAGAATGTAAGCATAGAGGGAAGGCAACATACCTGTGGCGCTCTAAGCGCTCCTATCATCTTACGTAGGAGGTGCCTCCGCTGCATTCATGGCATTGGCAGTGGCCGGTGCACTCACTGGTGGGTCAACAGGGGGAGTGGCTACCCCTTAGTAGTCTCGACCGTCTCTATAGCCTCTGGAATGGTCGGGGCAGAATGTGGCTCACCCGAAGGGTCCCTGCCACTAGCAAGCTCAGTCTGGACCATGGTGGAGCTACTTGCTCCTCTAGCTCATTCTTGTAGCTCTAACAAGTGTGCATCATGAGTCTGCAAGCTCTGTACTCGTGCCCTCTTGTATTCTCTTTTCTCTCTCTTTTTTCTCTTTCTCGGGGTCTCATCTCCAACATCCTCAGAGAACCTCTTCTTCCCTTTCTCTTTCCCTACTGTTGTGGGCTCCCAGTAGGCCACCAGATTGAGCTTCTCATCTATGTCCTTATCAAGGTATGGAAGAGTAGGGGATACTATGACTGCCGGTTATCTTGATGATAGCTCGGCCACTTGCCTCCGAAAAGCCCTCAACTCCTCACAGAGGCTGCCTATATCTGTCTGCTCAGCCATGCACATATTAAATCAACTCTCAAACCTGTCATGTCAGGCATGCAAGGCCTGTGCAGCTATCTCGATCTTGGCTTTCACCCTGATTTCCAAAAAAAATCCCAATTGTGTCGAACTTTCCATTTTTGGAATAGTTATGGAATCTCCATCATTGATTGCATCTTTATTTCGCCCATGTTCAGTATTTTGGCTAACCTCTGGAGAAAATCCAGGGGAAGTAGGACATATCTAGCTAAGGTCTGACTCGAAAGGCTAGTATGTGGTGCAACAAAAGTGCTAGGGAGCTACATCTGAGTAATTAGCATATGTAGTTGGTGTCTCGCGTTGCTCTTATGAGGTGGGGTCATTCACCTATGCGCCCCAATAGGTCGAGTCAGTGGAATGGCAGTGGAAAGTCGGGCCTGGATCATCAGGTCCATTTCATCCCGGATCAGGCCAATATATGCTATCTGTTATCCTCCAATCAAGTGCTCCACAGCTCGACGCACCGTGATGCCTGCCTCTGTGCATAATATGAAGACAAGGCTCGAGAATAGGATAGTGGTGCTCAATCCCATGGCCTGATCTCGCATCTCCTCTACGATGACCCTCAAAATGTTGATGAGGTATCTGGACATGATACAAGCCACCAGAGCTGCTCTATCTGCATTGAGGGTATTTCCATTAACTGTCGGTGCCAATTGGTGGCACACTAATGTCAAGAAAGTTTTTTCTATAAAGTTGAGAGAATTCTTCGTAACCCGTTTTTTGCTACTGACCCACTCTGCTTCCTCTTTGTCCTCTGCAATAACACTGGAAAACCACTGTATCTGCCTCCACCTCTCATCAAAACTCACCTGCTTGATTTGCTTCAGTGCCTCTACCCTGTACTCATATTCTAGCATAGCATGTGGATGTATGAACTAGGGCCCATATAGTATCCGAGCAATGGTGCACCCAGATATGTCGACCTCTCGGCCTCTGACTAGAACACTCTCCAGTTTGGGCTGATCTTTCAACTTTTGCCCCTCTTTGGCCTTCTTCTCCATAGTTTCCAAATTGTTGGCGTAGAACTCCCAGACAATTTCTAGAGTTTACTGTACTGGAGCCCTAGCTATCGACTTGGAGCCATAGAAACTGAATATCTACTTAATCTCCTCCACCTTATTCAATGAATTTGTGAGGATCTGCAGCTCTTCTTGAATGCTCCGCGTAGGTTTGTTTTTGGCGGTGAGAGAAAAGCCTTGCATGTATATCTCCTGAGCTCCTCGCACTCTCCATTGGATAGTGCGGTTCTCCCTGGGTGGAGTCTGCTCTTGCTCAACATTTGGTGCATCCTCCTCTGAACCAGCACCGCTACTTGAATCTCCATATTGGGTCTCCTCAGACCCCTCTTCTGCAGTAGAGTCGCTTCCCGACTCTTAAGCTCCTTCCTGAGCTCCCTCCTCAGACTGGGGAGCTCCGATAGATGTTGCAATAGCCACCACGGCTTGGGCTTTGTCCTTTTCCCTAGTGGTTCGGGTTCGAACAGTGTCCGATGTATCGACCCTTTACTCCTCTATTGAACCACTAGGGGAGCTGCCTGCTTGGTTATATTTAGATGCTTCATCAAGTAGTGTCCACCGTGCAGTTGCCTTTGATGTTTTGCACTTCAGTTTCATTATACCTATAGAGTAAGAGGGTTAGAATTCCATAACTAAGAAAAAGAAAGAAAGAACTAAGTCCTCTGAAGTTTATCACGGGTCAGCAGTATGGATCGTACCTTGGAGGTATGATACGTACTAAGACCCGAAATGTCTCAGGTTAGTGTTATGCCTCTGATGTACGACTCATACCATGAAAGTACGGTCCGTACCATGAGTCCGATGGGGATACCCCTATTCACCAATTTTTCTATATTTTTCCACAACTCATGGTACGACCCGTAGGTCGATTCCACGATTCGTAGGAAGTATCATACTGTCACTTGTGGACTTAACCCTTTCCAGATTTTTGGTAAGAATGCCAGGTACGACTCATAGTAGTAAACCACAAGCCATACTAGGATTCATACCTTGTGTATTTTCAAATTTTGTTTGGGGCACTCCAACGAGCCATCCTATGAGTCATAGAATGTAACCATAAGTTGTAAGAAGGCTCGTGAAGTCTGTCCCTACCTCGATTTTGGTTCAGTTTATAGGGATTTCTATTTTACATTTTATGTACTTAGAATTCCCTAGGTCTAGGCATGCATTTTAAACCATTTTATAACTACTCATCCCTCCCTTTCTTAATCACTACCCATGATTCAGTATGTTAGTGGTTCAATGCACAATTTCATCAAATTTGAGTTCATTCCCAGTCATACGTGGCTTAATCACACCCCTGGTCATTGTCCTTTTCAAATTTCTCAAGCAATAACGAGGACTTGTAGAGGGTTTAGCACAGTTACATCTAGCATACGAGTTTAATCAAATTCAAATCAATATACTTACTTGGTAACTGCTTACTTAGACTGGAAGTAAGAAATTAGGGTTGAAATAAATTGCTGGATTGATCTTTGATTTTGAGTTACGGGTATGAAGGCGTTGTGAGGTTTGGTCATGGCTTTGATTTTGAGTGCGTGAGAGAAGGGTATGTTTTGATTTTAGTTTAAATAGGTTATAGGGAAAATTTAAAAAATCTAGGCTGAGTTAGGTATTTTTAGGATTTTTGACCGGTCACAACTCATACCACGAGTCGTAGGAAGGCCCTATGACTCGTCCCTTGGACTCGTAACAGAGAGATTGAGAAACTTACCTGTGGACCTACGAGCGCATCCCACGACTCGTACCACTGTGGTATGATTCATACAATGACTCATAGGTCTGTGCTATTCATTATGGTCCATGCCTTGCATAGTTCATAGGCACAGTAAGTACTATGATCTGTACAAAATGAGTTACGAGTCGTAGGACTAACCGTACCCTGAACTCATGCACTGAAGTACATCTATGATTCTCGCCAAAACTCGTACAACCCTCTCACGGATCGTACTGAGAACCTAGCACCTGCCTCTTCAGTAATTTTTCTACCACTTGTTTCTATTTTCTCTGCACAGGAAACACACATTAGTTTAGTCACTTGGGTTTCCTCCGAAGAAGTGCTTGATTTAACATCGCGGCACGACACAGGTGGCTCAATTACTGAGAATTCACCAAGCCATCACTTGGGTTGCCTCCTAAGAAGCACCTAATTTAACATCGCGACATGATGCAAGTCTCTTGACTACTCAGATTCATCAAGGAACTCGGATTCATCTTCTATCATTGAGACCACTCTATAGTCCTTTGGTTGCTTCGTTGACCGGCAGACGTTGGAGGTGACCTCTTTTTTGGACAGCCTCCATATTAACTGGACAGCCTCCACATCTACTAAGGCCCTCCCAGTAGCAAGGAATGGTCGCCCTAGAATGATGGGGACCTCACAATCAACCTCGCAATCAAGGATCACAAAGTCTGCTGGGAATATAAATCTGTCAACTTTGGCAAGTACATCTAACAGGATCCCCATAGGCTTCTTCACAACTTTATCAGCCATCAGTAGCCAAATGGTATTCGGTGTGGAGGCTCTAAGCTCAACTGCTTAAACACAACCAGTGGCGTCAGATTTATGCTTGCTCCCAGATCACAGAGTACCCTTGCAAACTCAACATCACCAATTATGCATGGAATGGTAAAAGCACCTGGTTCTTCCTTTTTCTAGGCCAGGAGCCGTGAAGCTATGGCACTACAATGGTGTACATTATCAATGGGCTCATAGCTCACAGACCTCTTCTTCGTCACAAGGTCCTTCATAAACTTAGCATATCCAGGCATTTGTTCCAATGCCTCGACCAATGGTATGTTTATAGACAACTATTTGAGCATTGACAAGAATTTCTGAAACTTACCATTCTCTGCCTTCTTCTTCATTCATTGGGGAGACAGTGGCGGTGGTCGCGGAAAAGCCTTGTAAATTTGCCTTGATCCTTGTTCAACTTCAAGCCCTTTTCAACAATTGGGGACTTAGGCAACTTAGCATCCTCATTATGTTCCTTCTTAGTTACATCGTCCTCATCTTCAATCACGCTCTCTTTCTTCCTTTCATCTATAACCGGTAGAGGGGGGTCAACAGTAGTCTTTCCACTCCTAGTCATCACAGCCATGTATGACCATCATCCTTTGATTTTGGACTATGTTTCTACGCAGTGTACCCTTTTTCCTATGGTTCGTAGATTTTGACAGTTTCCCTAGATGCTATTCAATGTGCTTGATAGTCATCACGTGTGACTCCACTCCATGACCCATGCTCTATATATCATCACGGATTTCCTTCAACTGATCATCTGAGGATCTCACCTTTTTAGCATCTCAACCATCATGCTCTCCAACTTTGACTGTCCGGCCTCCCCCTCATGTGCATTAGGAGGCACGCACACTCCAGCTTGGTCGTTGCGGTAGCCATCATTCCTTTTCCAGTCTCCTTCACGCTCATGACCCCGACTTCTGTCTCTGTACCCATTTTTGTTATAGTTGTCTCTATATTGGTTCTGAACTTGGTTTCTAGAACCTTGGCACCAAGTGTCTTGTCCAGGCCCTTGATCGTTGGCTCGAAAACCGGCCACCTGGTTGTCCACGAAGTTTGCCTCCACCTCAGAATCTGAGTGGTCTAGCCCTGGCTCCAATCCTTGTGTCCCAACTATGTTCACATTCCTGGCTCCATCTCCCATGATGTGTGCATATGAGCCAACTCCTGGTCACACTCTTCTTCTTTCCTATGTTTGTCTACAATCAAACCAACAACATATGTACCGGCCGGTGCATCTGCCTCTCGAGTGTGGCATGCCTGTTTGATTTTTTTCACCCTGTCAAGAATGGTAGCGGCTTGCTCCCAGGTGTGACTCATTAGTGCTCCTCCCACCATTGTGTCTGCTACAGCTTTCGTACTGTTGTTTAAGGACATGTAAAAGACTTCCAAAAAACTGTCATCTGGAATCTTATGGTTCGGGCATTTTGTCAACTTCTTATTGAACCTTATCCAGGCTTCATGAAGTGCCTCAGTTTTAAGTTGTAGGAAGTTATAAATTTCGTCCTTGACCTGCAGCATCCTGGAGGGTGTAAAGAATCTCTCTAAGAAAGCTTACTTGATCTCCTTCCAGTTTATTATGGAGTCATTGGCAACTCCGATAACCATAAGTGGCTTCCCCTGACAGAGAAAAAGGGAAAAGTCGTAGTATGAGGGCATCTTGGCTGGCTCCAGGCAACCTGTATGCCTTGCATATTCCCACGAAGTTCATCAAGTGCAGGTTGGCATCGTCAGCTGCATGACCACTAAACACCCCTTTCATGTTTAACAATTGAATCATGGTGCTCGTGATGACAGATTTAGCCCTAGTAGGCAGTGGTAGTGGTACAATTGCTCCGGTTGACCCGACTTCATCGACGTCTAGGTCATCTTCATCAAAGAACTGAGGGGCATATCTTTGGCCTCTATTTCCCCTCCTATGTCGACCAACATTCACGACATCATCTCATGCATCCTCCACATCCTGAAGTGCGCTTGCTGAGCTAGCTTGGCTTGCCTAGCTTCTTCATTTGTGCATGCATCTCTTTGCTCCTGGTTTTCCATCCTTCACAGTGTTTGTTCAAGTTTGAGATCCAACGGAAACAGGGGGTTTCCACTATGACATGTACTTGGAATTCACAAAGAAAGAACCTGTGGATATCCAAAAACAAAAAGAAAACATAATTCAGGAAATAACAACCAAAAGTCAAATACATGCAATTTAATCTAATCTTAGCCGTATTCTCCGGCAACAGTGCCACTTTTTGATAACGCTCAAACTCACACTTCTTGACAAAGTATGAAATGGACATTTTTAATAAAGAACCCAACTAAGAGGTTGGAGTCGAACCCACAGGGAATATCAAAGATCTAGACTAATGTCGGTAAGTGAACTTGTTGGTGAGTTATCTCCCATTTGGGGGTTTGAAGAAAACAATGGTAAAGCAAAGATTAAAATTGTGATTGAAATCAAGATTTGAAAACAACTAGGGTAAGTGTTCCCCATGGGGTTCATAACTACTTGTATACACATGTGATCAATCCCAATGCTTACTTGTAGAACTGATAACTAGGGTTCATCCAAATAATTGGTTCATCCCTATTGGATAACTATACTAAATCTCCGGGTCAGGTCTCATGAGCGATTCCAAGTTAACCATTATCAATATGTCCCAAATTTAAATCAAGATTTCAAGTTAACCATTATCAATATGTCCCAAATTTAAATCTCCTGCGCCCACAACTCAAGTTAATACAATTATCACAAAGATAAAGGATTTGTTGTAATTCTCTTTTCCCAATTTCTACCTCTCTAGGCTCAAAAAAGTAAAGAATTAGGCAAGTCCTAATGTTGTACACCGTTAAGAAATGTTTAAACATGAAGAGAATGCAATACAAGATTTTGCACTGGTTTTGAATCACTTTTTTGTCATCCTATTTTGTTAATCCGTCATGGTTCCCACAACCCCTAATTGTGGATGATTTAGCCTCTCATGGTTGTAAGCTTATAATTTTCATTAATAGACAAATACATAATTTAAATACTTATAGAAATAATTGGAAGGGAATTAGATCTGATTATTCAAGAACAACCTCAAGAACGATGTAAGAAATAAAGAATTTGATCCTAAGAATTGCTCCTCAAACCTCGATAAAAATTTACAAAAGTAACTATTCACACGTCTAATAACTTAGTTTTGTTCTTATCTAACTAAAATAAAACAAAGGATATTTATAAATACATTAGAAACCTTTTCCTAAGCTAACATGGAGTTTTCCATATCTGGCGCCGACTGTGCCACAATTTGTTCTACAACTCGTTGCAAGATTGTACGGGTCGTATCTGGTGTCGGTAAGTTCTTGTAAGATACAGATCTGGCTAAGTGTTGGTGTCCTAGAATGACTCGTATCTTCCTCCTATGAGTCATACATTGCTTTCGTGGTTTGGCCCTGAGAACTTTGACATCTTCTGGAATTTTTCACGAGTGTTGTGATACGACTCGTACCTTCTTGCCATGACTCGTACTATCTATAGTATATGAAGTTCTACCAAGTACTGAAAATCTTCTGAAGTTCACCATGTCTCTTGGTATGATTCGTACATTGATGCCACGGTTCGTGAGTCCATTCGTACCAAGAGTCTTCCTTTATGCAATTTCTTCTGAATATTTCCACGACTCCGGTTACGGCTCATACCATTGTGGTATGGCTCATACTGAGAGTTTTAGATTTCCTTCTTCCCAACTCAGCCTTCTGACTTTCATAAAAATTCTTGGTATGGCTAATACAATCAAGGTACGACCCGTACTAAGACTGGTACTTTGACTAATTTTCTGCATTTTGAGGCTTCTTTTGCACATCTTTGCCCCAACACTTATTTTCCTTGAAATCAAAGTAAAAGTTTCTTATATCTATATAAACATACCTAAGTCCACGTGTAAACTCACAGCACATAAGCCGGCCAGCACACTACTAAGCTAGCCCTTGCCTTGCCAAGTCGTTCTTCATGTCATGTATGCATTCGGTCCTCAACATTTCCTAGCGTATAAACTTCATATACTTCATTTCCCTAGACATAAATGTGAGATTACCTTAATAATTTGACATCAACGTACTTACAACACCTTCAAAGGTCAAAAAGTTTTCAATGTGTAACACCCCCCCCCCCCAGAAATATTTGTCCTTGAATGAGGGTCAACTTTAATATAACACATCTATAACCTTTAATATAAAAATAATAAAGAGATAACTTATCCAGGGTACACCTCGACATCATGTTAGAGTTTCAAAAAAATGAGGATACTTCATCCTTATTTTCTCCTCCACTTCCCAAGTCATCTATAATGACTCGCCTGTCGTTACAGGGGAAAATAAGTCAGAATCACCCCTCTTGCCTAGTTCATTGGAAGTAAGGTGTTGTGTGAGTGTTAGTGAAATTTTGAAGTTGAGGAATGGTATGTGCGTTGGACATGGGAGCTACTGGTTATAGGGGACCGCTGCAGCACAGAGGAAAACTGGTGTAGTAAGACCATTACCACGGTCGAAGGGCGCCATAACAAACCAAGAGAATTACCGCCAGATCCACTGTGGTGGTGTATTCGGTGCTATAGTAGGCCTGCTGCAGTAGAAATGTAACCACTGTAGGAGACAACAGGAGGTAATAAATAGGTTTTTTTTTTGTTTTTTTTTTTTTTTTTTTTTTTTTTTTTTTTTTAAACAACAGAAATAAATACATGGAGGGGGACATAAACCTTACCTCCGATTTAATGGTGGTTCATAGGTCGGCCATCCTACTAAGAACGGCCAACCCATCCCCGATATTGAAATGAAATCCTGGAAACTATGCACCTAACGGAGAGGACTCCTCTCCAATACATAAGTTCTAGGAAAGCAATAAATGAGGGAGACTCTCCCCTTACATATTAAGAAAAGAAAGTCATAAAAAAGCTAAGACCTATTCAAAGAAGCTATAACGTACAAAGAAATAACTTATCTGAAAAGGATAAAGTAGATAAAAGTGGTTGAAAACTCTAAGCAATCCGCGATCTCATGGTGGTTTCTTGATTCTCTTCAATTTTCTTCTTCTGAAGTTTTCCATGCCAATTTTGTCTAGTTTGTAGTGGCCTCTCGCTTCTCGCGGCAAGTCCTGCATGCTGTGAAAATGGTGGGGAGTGTCCAGGTCGTGACTATACTTCGAAAGAGCATCTGCCGTGAAGTTTCCTTCTCTATATGTATGCTTGCTTTGAAAGTACTCCAACCCGGATGTGAGGTTCTGCAGTTCCTCTATGTATTTTTGGATATTCCACTGAGGTTCAATGGAGTTGGTGAGCCATTGTATGAGCAGGTATGAATCTACCTCCAATATGACTTTAGTATAACCATGTAAAATGCACCAACGAAGCCCATAAACCGCTGCTTGGATTTCCGCCTGGTTGTTAGTACCTGTACCTAAAGGGGAAGCAAAAGCAAATATCAAATTCCCTTTGTGGTCCCTAAGAATACCACCTGCTCCTATTCTACCCGGGTTATCGAGAGCGCTGCCGTCTGTATTAAGTTTGACTAGATGGTGAATCGGTTTGATCCATTGAACTCTAATCACCTTAACTTCATGCTGACATTTCTCCACCAAATTACTCAAATCTGACCATTTAGACGGCCACGTGATATAAGGAAAGGTGGTGACTAGCATGCTCCAAATATCCCTGCAGATAGAATATTTGACCCTACTTGAATTTGACTTCTTGCTGCCATATTTGCTAGCGCATCTGTTCTTCCAAAGGTTCCAGCAGACAAATATGGGCGTAGCCTGAAGAATGAGTTTGTGAACCTCACTGTTATGTTTGGACGTCCACCAGGTCATAAGCAGGCTTCTCAAAGACGTAGCTCCCTGATTAATTCCCAGCGGGTCAGAAAAATACTTCCAGATATATTTAGCAAAGTGGCCTGTTACGAAAATGTGATCTATGTTGTCCAGTCCAGGTCTGTAGCAACAAGAACATTCCGCTGGTACACCCCCGAAGGTAACAATTTTCTCGTTCGTAGGTAATTTTGCTCTTAAAGCTCTCCAGAGAAGAAAAGACACCTTAAAAGGTATACTTTTTTGCCAAGTGAGAGTATTAGTCAGCGTTCTGTTCCTCTTCCTTCTGACTAAGTCCCAAGCCGAGGTACAAGTAAAGTTCCCATGGGTATTTAGTTTCCAGACAGGTTGGTCGGGAACACCCTGTTGAAACTGAACTTGTGTGTTGAGAATTTGGTGAACTAAGTGAGGCGGGGCATGACGAGTCACCATTTCCTCATTCCATCTTCCATTGTCCATGAACTGGGAGACCGTCATGTTGTTGAGTCTCGGTATCGGGTTTTTATGGTAGGCAAGAGGTCCAATTCCCAACCAGTCATCCCACCAGAAATAACATGATCCCGAACGGAGGACCCATTGAATATGTTTTTCTGCCTCAAGCTTATTTCCCATCATATGCTTCCAGATTAAAGTTTGGCCAGTATCCCACTTTTTACTCACTGGATTAGCCCTTTGGCAGTACTTAGCTTTGAGGAATTTTGCCCATAGAGAGTTCTTGGTTCTAAAGCTCCACCACTGTTTATACTGCAAAGCAAGACAAACATCTGGCAGCTGCCTGAAGCCTATGCCCCCTTCCTCGTAAGGGTAGCAAAGATTTTCCCAAGAGGCCCAATGGTATTTCGTCCTTTCAGCTTCCCATCCCCAGAAGAAGTTTGCAGTGAGTGATTTGATCTGTCTGAGGGTGGTTTTCGGAGGTGAGATAGCGGACAGAATGTGAATAGGCAGGGATTGCAAGACAAATTTCACAAGCGTCGCCCTTCCTCCGAAACTAAGCATCCTAGCTTGCCACCCTCTGATTCTAGCCACAGCTTTAGCCACCATGCCTGAAAAATAAATGATTCTTTGCCGTCCTACGTATAGTGGGCAACCAAGGTATGTGATGGGGCTGTCTTTTTGAGTGAAACCTGTGATGGTCTTGATTCTGGTAATAATATTCTGAGGTGTGTGGGCAGGGACCATGAAGTGACTCTTTTCCTTGTTGATGAGCTGATCGGAGACACTTTCATAGGTAGAAAGAACATTCATAATCAGCTGCAAGGTAGAAATAGTCACTGAGGAGAAGATGATAACATCATCGGCAAAGCTGAGATGGTTTATCTGTGGTCCCTTTTTCTCCATGTGAAACCCCTGGTATAAATGATGTTGGAGAAGATGATTCATCATCCGAGAAAATACCTCCGCTCCAATGATGAAAAGGGCCGGGGATAGAGGGTCACCTTGTTTCAAGCCCCTAGTGGAGTGAAAGAATCCATGTCTCACACCATTGACTATGACAGAGTACCAATTGTTAGCCATGATTCTCCAAACCATGTCAATGATGCTCTCACCGAAGCCCATCCTTCGCATCACCAAACAGATATATGACCAGGAGACCCTATCATAAGCCTTGGTCATATCCAATTTGATGACTACATTGTCCCCCTCTTTAGGCCTTTTGATGTTGTGAATAATCTCCTGAGCAAGCATAATGTTCTCCGAGATGCTTCTGCCTTTTATGAACCCAGACTGGTTATCCAAAATGAGATTTGGTAGAATGGGAGCTAACCTTAGGCAAATTAGTTTGGAGATAATCTTATTGGTGAAGTTGCTCAGGCTAATAGGTCTGAATTCCGACAACTTATTAGGATGGTCTACTTTTGGGAGCAGAATCAAACAAGCGTGGGAAAAGTACTTGGGCATAGTTTGTCCACAATAGAATGCCTGTACAACTGCCAGGAGGTCCACTTTAATGATGTCCCAACAAGCTTGGAAGAATCTTCCATTCATTCCATCTGGTCCGGCAGCCGAGTGAGGACTCATGGAGAAAACCACCTGTCTCAACTCATCTATGGTAGGCATAGCTTGTAGACTGTTGTTTTGTTCTTCGGTAATCATCCTAGGAATACAATCAAGGACTTCCTCATTAATAGCCCTGTCATTGCCTGTGAATATGTTCTGGAAATAATCACATGCTGCTTTGGCTATAGCTTGGTCACCTTGAAATTCAACTCCACTGTCATCTTGGATCTTATGGATGAATAACCGCCTCCGTCTACCCCTCATCAGAGCATGGAAGTAACTCGTGTTCGCATCACCCTCTTTGAACCAATGCAGTTGTGATTTTTGTTTGAGAATAGATTCTTCTAATTTCATGTACTTTATGTACTCTGCGTTCAGTCCATGTAAATTAGCTCTATTCTCCTCGGTGTTTTCCGTCAATATCTTTTCCTCTGCCATCCTGACTTTCTCTTCAAAATCCTTCACAGTAGCATAAATGTCACCAAATTCGGATTTTGACCAACTGCTAAGAGTGGAGGCGAGTCTCTTCATTTTCATGTGAAAGACCCACATTGGGCTACCCTTTATTTCTCCACTCCAACAGTTTTCGACAGTAGGTAGGAATGATTGACTATCCACCCAACAGTTCAAAAATTTGAAATACTTGGTGATGTTCTCCTGTCTTACGGTAAGCTCCATCAGCAAAGGGCAGTGATCAGAACCCACCGAAGGAAGGTGTGTAACCGCGGTGTGAGGCATGGACTCTAACCATTTATCATTTACCATAGCTCTATCTAGCCTCTTCCAGATTCTAGCTTCCGCTTCTCTTTGGTTGCACCAAGTAAAATTAGGTCCATGAAACCCCAGGTCCGTAAGGCCACAGGCTTCAATGACACTAATGAAGTCAAAACTTTTATTCATGTTGTATGGTAAACCTCCCATTTTCTCTTCAGGATCAGTGATGACATTAAAATCACCCACCGTGCACCAAGGCAACTTAGTGTCCGCATAACTCATCAGTTTGTCCCAAAGAGGTCTTCTGAGGTGGTTTATACACTTGGCATAAATAAAGGTAGTCAAGAAAGTGGTAGGATGTTCCTCATGCTTGATTTCACAAGTAACCTGCTGGTCATCGGATTCTAAGACTGTGCAAGTAACATCTTGAGTCCAAAAGATCCAAATTTTTCCATTAGGGTTACAGGCTGCCTCCTTCATGTTTAGGTACATTCTACAAGTGTTGATATGAGAGTTATCCGTAAACGGTTCCAAAATTGTGATCATGGATAACTTGTGCAGCTTGGAGAGATTTTTAATTCTCTCCATAGCTCCTTTGGTATGGATACCTCTAGCATTCCAAGTGATTGTACTAATCATTGGGAACTTTGACTTTGGGATCTGGTGATGGGCCTGTTTGTTTTGATAGATGTGCTAGCGGCAACACCTTTAGAGTAATGAGGTTTATCCTGGTTCTTCCTTAGGGATAAACCTTGTTTGACCGACTCCTGCTGGATTCCATTTGGTTGTTCCGAGTCAGTACTGGGACCGACTGTTCTAGTCAACAGTTGGCTGATTTCTTCTTCCTCCTCATTCTCAGGGTCATGAACCCCAATGGATTGGGAATCCTGGTCAAACTCATCTTCAGAATGTATGACCCTATATTCGTCATCTGAGTCCTCAAGCATTGGTGGAATGGAGTTGAGGACGCATTCCCTAGGAGGGCTTACGTAGGCTTGAAGTGGGGAGACATTTGTGCCATCTTGTTCGTTGGTTAAACTAAGGTTTGCACCAACTTCCTCCTTATTTCTTCCTTCCTGCTGTAGACATTTGGATTTTTCGGACTGATTTTTGGATTTTTGGGATTCTGATGAGTTGTGTTGATTTTCATGACATCGAGAATTAGGGGCATTACTGCTCTGTTCAATCATAAGAGGACTTCCTTCGTAAGTTCCTTTCAGAATTTCCAACTTCTTTTTAATAGCATCCCTTCTCTTTTTACTTGCCTTGTTTTTTGAATTTGACTTAGAGGATTGTTCCTGGTTAGAACTCTCCTCTAAATTTCCTTTTTCAGTCATATTCTTTTGGAGATTAGTCCGCTGCAGCCCCATATTCTGATCTGAATCCATACCGCGAGCAATAACAGAGGTAGCAGGAGCTCTAGAGTCGTTCCTAAGGTCTGTGTATTGGTTCTCATGCAAAACATGAGACAAACACCCCCCTTTGGATACCCCTTCCTGCATGTTAGTGGGTTCCTCCTCCAAACCTTCCATACCTCCATCAACTACAGAATCATGCATAACAATAACATCATTATCTTTGGGGGGAGCCATGGGGGAGGGGAGCATTGAGTCAATACCTGTGGTCTTCATTCCACTTCCTTGTTCTGTGCTGATGCCTGCTTTAAGACTACTGGGATTTTTGGGTTTTGGGAGCATTGAGTCAATACCTGAGTCTTGTGGAACATTTCCTTTTGGCACTCCAGTAGTAGCAGCAGTAATCTGAGTATCCTGGGGAGTGGGGTGTTGGGCTTGGATTTCCAGCTCAACATTACAACCTGTGAGAGATTCATGAGTCATACCTGGATTGATTGCTTGGATGGGTCTGTATACCTGTTTGCAATTGTCTTGGAGTTTGTGGCTGTGAGTGTTTCCTTTAAAGTTTTTCCTCTTTTGTGTTTGCCACTGTTCCTCCAGATTTCTGCTCTTACTTTCCTGCACTATATGTTCAATCAGTTTGTTACCTGTTGTTCTGACATTGGACTTTGGGTGTTCCTCTTTGTTGTTGGCGTCGGGTGACTTGGATTCTTTTTTATCCAAGTTTGTTTGCTTGTTGTGTTTGCTAGTTTCAGCTTCTACTTCCTTTCTCTTTTTCTGCTCATCCTCTTTTTGTTTCATAGAACAGTCCTGAATTAGGTGGCCCTGGTGTTTACAAAAAGAACAGTAATCTGGCACATCCTCATATTCAATAGCCTGCCATATCCCTTTAGTGATATCATTTTCATCAAATCCCAGCCATATATGGTGGGGTCTATCCTTGGTTAGGTCGATTTGCATTCTCACTTTAGCTACACTTCCTCTAGTCTTTTGAACAGAGGCAGTGTCTAGGTACATAGCTTTACCCATAGGAGATAGTAAGGCAGTAAGGAATTCTAGGTAGTAACAATGCCAAGGAAGTTCAGGAAGAGTAACCCAGATAGGGACAATAGAAGTCTCTTCCTCTGGTCTAAATGTAGGAGTCCACATTTGTAGTCTCATTTGTTTGCCTTCTATATACATTTTTTGTTTGTTCCAGACAGTGATATGATCATTCTCATTGTCTAAATCTATATAGATATGCCTTGAGTTGAAATGAGCTATTTTGACTCCTCCAGTTAACTGAGTTTGAAGAATGAAACTTTTTCTAATGAGTTCCATCTTTGGCATAGGACTAGCGAATTTTCCTATTAAGGTGAATTTACACCTATTTGCTAACTTGACCATAAAGTCTTCTTTTGTAAATATTACAGCAGGAAAACCTTGTTTGGTGGTAATTTGTGGGGGTGAGAACTTAATAGGAACATAAGTCTTAGCTTGATTAGTTCTAAGGATGGTAGCTAAGGATTGTACGATTGTTGGAGGGGCGGGTTCTTGGACAGTGTTGGTTTTATTATTGTTGTGAGAAATCTGGTTAAGGCTTTTAGTATTATTTTCATTAGGTTGGGCTTGTTTCTCTTTTGGTTGAGGGGGTTGGTAATTATCAAAGTTGGATGAAATTTTAGGTTGTGGAGGTTTTGAAGCAATTGGTTTATTGTTATGATCCCTTTTTTGACTCCTAGTAACTGTATTGGATTTTATCGGGTCATTAGCTAATACACTAGTGTTTACAGCCATGTTATTCACACAATCACCTGCATTTTGAAATTTGGTAGGATTCTTGACACAACCATTTAGAGCCACAGCATTTTGTTCAATCACTTTAGATTGCAACTGGGCTCCATCCCTGCCTAAAATAGAATTTTCCACAGCTAATGAATTAATAGAGTTAGAAAACGTACCTGCTACTACCTGTTCTTGAGCCTGAACTGGAGTCTTCACTGTTCGAACCTGGTTGGCAGTGGCTTTTTCGCCAATTGTAGCATCATTTTGACCACTATATGTAATGGGATTTTGGGTTGGGGAATTTACAGATTTGCTTTGATGTTTAGTATAAGCAGTAGATTGAAGATGAGTAGTTTGAACATGGGTATCATAATTCCCAGTCGCCTGAATCGTTCCCACTGCCGGCGCTTGTTGTCCATTCGAACAGTGAAAAATCGTGGGTTTCCCATTGTTAATTTGCAGATTCGAATTGGTTGGACTTGTATTGTCTGAGAAGTTCTGGAGCTGGGTGTTATCATCTTTACCACGAATTGAATTTAATTGGGACTCTTGATTTTTAGGAGCCTTGTTGGTGATCGGATTTCTCCCTTTCGACCGCACCAGATGACTGGTTTCAAGATTTGAAGCAGTCGCCGGATCTGCGCACATACCCACTGCCTCTCCCATTTTTAACTGGTCGCCGGCGACTGTTTGTCCACTTCCTTGAGTCAAGATTTGTTGGGTGTTGTTGTTTTGGTCGTAACCACAATCCCCAAAGGTTGTGAGCTCTTGAAAGTCGCCGGAGCCTGCTGGATTTGTCGCGCGATTACCTGCTGCCTCGCCGGCAGTTATTCTATTATTTTTCCATTCTGCTGAGGTTGAAACTCTGTGGGGGGGCACGTTTTGGCTTGGGTAACACAATTTAGACTTTGAGAAGTAGAAATCATGGATTTGAACTAGAAAGGGCATGAGGGTAGAAGATTTTCCCCCATTCATCCCTACATACCTGGGTTGATGATCCCTTGACTTGTCTTGAAGACCTAAGGAAGATTTGGAAGAGCTTGAAGAAGAACCCTAGCTCCTTTCTTAAGAGAAAATCCAACTATCAGGGGTTTTATTCCATAATCCAAAGGCACAAAGTTAGAGAGCTCTGGTGTAAATTTTCAAGGACTAAGGCAATTTCGTTTTCCCAAGTAAGATTTTCATATTAATCCTTTCAGCTTGTGATTCTCTAACACCCAAAAATCAATGGGTATTCTGTAATAACCCTAGAACTATGAGAGTTGTGTAAGTTGGTTGGGTATTGAAGGTTATTGATTCTTAGGTTTGTAAGCATGTAATTAGTACTCCTTAGGGTGAATCTGATGATGCGAGTTCATCATTGCTATAATTTGAGACCTAAAGTTCGGTAGAAGTGGGGACTTTAGTATGAAAATTCTATTGAGAGGGGTTTGAGGAATAGAAACTCCATGAATCGGGTTTGAATGACCATGGTGGAATTAGAGTGTGATAACTTCACTTGTTGGTAATGATTACGACAATGAGAACGGGTAAAATGAGGGGGTTTGAACTTCCAAAACCCTTATTTCCTGAAATAGTCTATTGAATCATCCTTTAATCTCTTGTTCTAGATTTTGAACATTTCGAAGTGTTGATAAAAGGCAATGCTCCAGCGGAGTGATTGTTATTCAAATCTTTCAAATAAAGATAGGTTATGGTTTAGAAGGAATCAGACTTTGCAGAATAGCATGTATTTGTATGGAATGATAATGTGTGTATTTTTCTCCGGATATTGCTTGTTGTATTATTCCCTTGTTTAATTTCATTGTTGAATGATGTTATTATGATACCACTACTTATCTAGTGAGGAATTAGATGTTGAGAGGTTGTTCATATTCTTTTATATTGTCTGAAAGTGATACATGAATGGTATGAGTATTCAAGTTGAGGGAGGTAAGATGAGGCCTCCCAAGGGTCAAATAAATTGACTTAGTGGTAAAATACCGAAATATGTGAATAAAATTGGATAATAAGATTTGTCCTGAGATGAGTGGCTCGTGCCCGAGTAAGGAATTTAGGCGAGCAATGATGATTGAGTGGCTCGTGCCTGAGGGGAGCATCTACACGAGCAGATGTGTAGGAGCGGGTACCACGCTAGTACATTACATAGATTTCTAGAGTCCCCTATAGGACATGACTGGAAGGGCATAAATAAGACCCTCTAGCATGTGTCTACACCGATGATCTGTGTTGGATTGTTCATGATGATGTGACGGAGGCATGTGCCTGGCATATCACTACCTGTTACCTTATTTAACTAAGTGTAAAGAAATAAGACCAGTTCGGGAATATGAGCACTTGAATGAATTAAATTCCTTGCTATGTATTCTATATAATAGAAATGTTGATGTGTTTATAATGATTTGACAGTAATTATAAATTTAAGTAAGCACTTGTGATGGGTTCTGAAATCTATTGTGAGTGGTTCATTATATATTCCATGTGGTTACGGTACATTGATTATTGTACTAACATCTATGAGTAGCTTGGATGGATATGATGAGTAGATGTTGAAAAATTGTTAAAGGGAACTGTAGGTTTGCAACTAAGTTGAGCTATTTCCAAAGCAATACCGCCGTAGTGAAACCTATTCCGCTACAACGATACCATGGAAAAGGTCAAGTGACCGCTGCAACAAGGCCTAATCCAGTGAGCAGGTTGGCTAATACCCTACATAGATTGAATTTCTGAATGAGTATTAGTTACTGAACTTGTGTTCTGGGATAATTGAATATTGTTGTTTTGCTTATATGTGTTATTATTTAAGGTGGGCCGATGATGACTACTAGTATTATATTTTGTACTAGTGCTACTTCTGCACTTCTTTTTTGAGTGAAAAACTCGACCCTGGAAGTTCATCGTGACCCTATCTCTAGAACAAAAACAACCTAGTTGAAGGTGAGCAGCCTCGGATGTGCTGCTTCGAATTCACCATTGAAAATGTCTCTCTTTTCAAGACATTATTTTGTTATGGATTTTCTTAAATTATTCCTCTCTATATTTGGCTATGTAGATGTCCATTCCTACAATGACTTTTAGATTTTGGGGATGTTTAAGACAATTGGATATTATTTTGTTCCTTCCATTTAATTAATGCTTCCGCTATTTATTTTTGTGACTAACTCACATTTATTGTCAGAATTAGGTAATTAGTTGAGATTCATTGGTTCACACACCGGAGGGGATAGTGTGGGTACCACACAGCCACTTGGATCGTGAAAAAGTTGGTATCATAGCCCTAGGTTTGTTAATTTCATTGTACGAGGACTAGTCTAATAGACCAGTCTCACAAATTGATACGGAGACATCCATTACTTATCTTTGAGAGGCTATAGGACTTCAGGAAAACTCTCTTCTTCTTTCCTTTTCATGTTATTACTTGATTCCAATTGGTATCTGGTGATCCAAATTGGTATCTGACAATTCTTCTTTCTTTTTCTCCCAAATAATGAGAACATATACAAGCGAAAATTAAGAGGAAGCATTGATAAAGCTCAAACTCACACTTCCTGATAAAATATGAAGTGGTCGTTGTCAATAAAGAACCCAACTAAGAGGTTGGGGTCGAACGCATAGGGAATAGGGTAAGATTTAGACTAATGCTGGTAATTGAACTTGTTGGTGAGTTATCTCCAAATTGGGGGGTTTCAAAGAAAACACTATTGAAACAAGATTATATTCGTGATTTAAATCAACACTTGCAAATAACTAGGGTAATTTCTCCCCATGGATTCATAACTACTTCGAGTATACACACATGATCAATCCAAATGCTTACTTGTAGAATTGATAACTAGGGTTCATCTAAATGACTAGTTCGTCCCTATTGGGTGACTTTACTCAATCACCAGTTCAGGTCTCATAAGTGATTTCAAACTAACTGTTATCAATATGTTCCAAAATTTAACTATCCTACGACCACAACTCAAGTTAATACAATGATCATAAAGACCAAGGCTTTGTTGTAATTCTCTTTTCCTAATCTCTACTTCTCTAGGTTCAAGAAAGTAAAAAATTCGGGCAAGTCCTTTTGTTGTACACAGTTAAGAAACGTTTAAAGATGAAGAGAATACAATACAAGAGATTTAGCATAGGTTTTGAATCACTTTTGTGTAACCCTATTTTGTTAATCTGGCATGGTCCCTACAACCCCTTGTGGAGGTTTTAGCCTATCATGGTTTTAAGATTAGAATTTTCATTCATAAACAAACACATAATTAAATACTTATATCAACAATTGGAAGAAAACCAAATTAGAATATTAAAGAAAAATCTCAAGAACAAGGTAGGAATTCAAGAATTTGATCCTAAGAATTGCTCTGCAAAACTTGATAAAAATTCACAAAATAATATTTTTCACATGTCTACTACTTTGTTTCTATCTTTCTCTAACTAAAATAAAACATAAAGGCTATTTATACAGACATTAGAAATCTTTTTCTAAGCTAACAGAGAATTTTTCATATCTGGTATCGACTGTGTCACGACTAGACCTACGACCCATAGAAAGATTGAACGGGTTGTACCTTCTTCTCATATGTCCTTGGCTACTGCAGATTTGTCTAAGTGTTGGCAGGCTGTTACGACTCGTACCATAGTCCTACGAGTCATAGAATGCTTTCGTGGTTAGGCCCAAAGAACTTTGACATCTTCTAAAATTTTCCACGAGTGTTGTGGTACGACTTATACATTCCTCTTGTGATTTGTACTGTTTGTTGCATCTGAAATTCTGCCAAGTATTGAAAAATCTTCTGAAGTTCACCATGGCTCATGGTACGGTTTGTATGGTGGTGCTATAATTTGTGACTCCATCCATACCAAGAGACTGTCTTTGTGCAAATTTCACTGAACAATTCCACGACTCCAGTTACAGCTCGTACCATCTTGGTACGGCTCGTACTAAGAGTCGTATGTTGCCGTTCTCTTAATTCAGCCTTCTGACTTTCACCACGGTTCTCAGTATGGCTCAAACAGCCAAGGTACGACTAGTACTGAGATTTGTACTTTGGTTGATTTTCTGCATTTTTAGGCTTCTTTTGCACATTTTTGCTCCAACACATATTTTTCCTGAAATCAAAGTAAAAGTGCCATCCATTAAACATACCTTTGTCCATGCTATTTTCTCATGTTTAAGCGTCAAAAGTGTTGTAAACTCGCAACACGTCAACACCCTCAACTTAAGACTTTTTCATGTTCTCAGGCAAGGAAAATAAAAATTAAAGATGCTTAACTAGAAAATAAACCTAGGATACTACAGCCAATATCAAACAAAACTTGCACTATAAACTCAAAAAGCTTTTGACCCTTTTTCGTGAACCAAAATAGTACATGCACTAGAAGAAACCACAAAACATGATAAACAGGGATCAAGATATGTCATCTAGCTATTAACAGATAGTCAAGTCATCACCAATGCTTTTTATACAAACCACTTGTAGAGTTAAACACAAACCATGTATCCTCATAGCAAATGAAGTCCCCCACTCACATATATAGTAAAATATGAAACATGGGACTGATAAACCAAGACACTCTCTCACAAAGAAGTTCTAAATACTGCATATTGGATACCATAGGCTTTCTCTTATTTTCTCTACTCTGGTTTGTCAGATGGTTAGGCTAGGATCACTGTAGGACTTGCTTTGGCTTGTAATGTAGGCTTTCGGGTTGGGTATGGTAGATATGAGATCTTTTAAATGACTGAACCCTTCCTTGGCACTACATACATGTGGCTCCATTTTTTTTCAATTTTTCATCCTTTTTTCTTTTTGTACTTTTTCCTCTCGTTTCACCCTTTTTATGTGCTTGCATGAGTGTGGTGTGTTCAAGCTTTTCATGCACCATTTTCTTTTTTAATTTTCTCTTTCAATTTTTCTTTTCTTTTTCTTTTTCTTTTGTCACACCACACCTCATTTTTAACCTTTTTTCTCTTTTCTCTCCCTTTTCACCTTCCCAATATTTACGCACCCCTACTCTAGTCACCCTCAACTTAGGCATTTTGCCTATGCTGAGGTTCAAAATGTCCAAAGAGGGATCAGGGCCAAAACATGTTCATTATAAAAATAGTTACGGTTAATTGGTTAATCAAATAAAAATGATCTATTTGAGGCTTAAAATCAGGATCAAAGGAATCATATCATTTTGGTAGGGTCATTTAAGCTAAACATGGGCTTAAAAAAACAGCATATGATCCTTTCCTAAACAACCGTCCTAAAACCTATGTAAAGACCAACTGGGCAAGTTCTAGATCCTCTACGCAGTATTGAATCAGGTATCAGACATCACTCACTCATGATACATGTCTTGCATTTACTCTACCTATCCGGTTTATTCATGGCTTAATAAAAACTATACATGCTAATATACTAAATGCTATAAAAAGATCCACAGAAATCATACTTGCAATCACAAGTACACAGCTAATTATCAAAAAATTAATTTTTAAAAAGGGTCCATTTTTTTACAAATACAAAACTAGTGCAGATTATTGGCTTTGTACTCCTAAGCTACTTTCTACTTATATAAAAATCACAAAAATAAAATCCTAATATGTTGGTTCTACTAGATAGCATGCCCGAGGGAAAAGAAACATGGAAAGAAAAATCCTTGGACGAATAAAAAATCCAAAAATACAAGTGCACCCCCTCCCCTTTTTAAAAAGCATGCTTCGTCCATAAAGCATAGAATGTAAAAACAGAGGGAAAGGAACATACTTGCGGTGATCTAAGCGCTCCTGTCATCCTGCGGAGGAGGTACCTCCGCTGTAATCGACTGCCAACTGTTCGGTGCTATTCCGATTGGTATTATATATTATAAACCGACACGCAAGTGCACGTGGTCAAACAAGTAATAAAGTGGCTAAGTAGCCAAGTATCGATCCAAGGAGGCTCAAGATATGTAAAGTTGCCTAGATTACTATATTCCTATTTCACTTCTAATTATGCTAACAACAATGTAACCAACAGTTACTTGAGTTTTTGTTTCTAAACTATATATACTAAAATTAATAACAACTATTTACTGTGAATTTAGACAATGGATATGAACATGCCAAGGTTAAGAACAAGTAATGAACTTGATAATCATGATAATTTGGTTAATCTCTTCTTCATGTTGCTAGCCAAGAACATTCGCCTAGAAATTAAAACTCTCGTATTTAATTTCACTTTAGAATCATAAACCATCCGTCTACATTTCTGTGATCAAATGCAATTTATGACCTAGCACTACAATTCCGGTTCCTAAATTGACTAATATGGCTTTCAAGTATATTTCTATCAGGAAAGCACATCAAAACCCAATTTTCCCAAATCAAGTTAAGAACAATACCCTATTAATTCACAACTTTCCAATTTCTTGCTCTTTCGAGTGAAATTGGACTTTTTAGATGTACATTAATGTTGGCCAAGCACTAATGCAGTAAGAACAAGAATTAATAGAACAACATGAAAGAAGAAGAAGAAAACCATATCAATTATAATCAAAATTCATTACACATGTTCAAAACCTCAGCAAGGAAGAGAATTAGCCACTCATTTGTGGATTGATCATCCTAAAATGAGTGTAAATCATACGTACAATTGATAGAAAGAAGAAAAGAAGACAAGAAATCCCTTAGCTTTTTCGTTCCTCAACTGCTCCTAACCCACGTCCTTGCTCTCCACTTCTGAACTCAGTCTGAAAACTAAAAAACTGATTAAAATAAACCTAAGTGTGCTATTTATACTAGTGGAAAATTTTTCCCGGAATAACAAGCAACGTGTCACGGAGGCCAACGCGGAGCACTGCCTCCGTGACACGGCGTGGACGCGGACCTTCACTGGAATTTCAGGGTCCGGTAAATTAGCCTCAACGTGGCACGGAGGCCAACGCGGAGGCCTCTCTCCGTGCCACGGAGCTGACGCGAAGGCACACTGGAATTTGCCATTTTAATCCCTGTTCAGGCAGTGTGCTACCGCGATGGTAGCGTGGCACGGCTCCATCGCGGAGCCCCTATAAAATGTTCATTCCAATGTCTTTTCCACGCTCGCATCCAAGTCCAACTCTGACATAGT
Source organism: Datura wrightii (assembly GCA_035772735.1). Taxonomy (NCBI): domain Eukaryota; kingdom Viridiplantae; phylum Streptophyta; class Magnoliopsida; order Solanales; family Solanaceae; genus Datura; species Datura wrightii. The sequence goes on along the minus strand of JASDFA010000018.1, from coordinate 146,574,593 downwards.
TCCAACATGCATTTTAGCTCCTAAAAATCACATTTACCTGCAAAACAAATGTTAATCATGTTGGTTAGTATAAATTCACATTTTATTACCAATTACATGATATTATATACACATTGCACAACAAACAAGGTAAAAATGATACGTTTGAGTATCACTTGGGCATATAAATCTGCCCAAGATCACTTACCCCACACTTAAATCCTTGTTCGTCCTCGAACAACACATACACAACTCATGCAAATTACATCCCAACCTTCATCACTATGGTGCAACAATTTACGCTACGGTCATACCGATTATTCAATTTTTGCAAATCATCAAGAAAACATGCTTGGTCGTACAATACAATGACCTTTAATACATCAACGCTTCCTAGACTTTAAGAATTGATTCTTGATATCGGCAAACTCATGCAAATCAGCTAATCAAGAAATCCGACACGAAAATCAATCTTTCATCAAGCATGTGCCCTCACAACTCGAGAGAAACTTCCCCTTTATGTTCATGCAGCACACAAACATGCAAGTAGGGGCATATAAAAATTAATTTCGCTCTCTCTCCCAAAAGAATTCACATGCATCATGTCATGACCCATAAGCTTTCCCTTAGTGTATTACTCCACTAATATAAAGAAATGCAATATAGGATCACGTAGGACTTTAATGGGTTGTAACGGGGCTATGGATCTAGTATATATATATATTGGATTAGCCAATAATAGTCGCTAGCATCCTTAAGCACCTTTTCAACTCATTCCCATTGACTCATGGACATTGTTCCTCTCTTTTCTCTTTTTCCCCCATTCATGCTGGTTTACTTTCATACTGCCCATTTCATCAAACACACTTGACACAAAACAAAGGGTTTTCAAGTACCCTCAATATCATTTAATTACAACAAGTACCTCTTCAACATCATCTTTTCTTTCTTCACTCTGCTTTTTCTTTTTCTTTTCACTCTTTTCACTCTTTAACACTTTGGGAAACATTTTCTTTTCTTTGTAAGCGCTTAAGAGTTTCTTATAGACTTTAAGGCTAATGAAAATAAGGAATAAAGCTTAGTTTATACACTTTTGGACAAAAGAAAGAAAGAAATCGGCTAAAGGCTCAACGGGCTGACTAGGGTATACAACATATAAAAAAGGTAGAATTTGACAAGAGAAAAAAAATATGGAAACTATCGGTTAAAACAAAGAAATGCCTACATCCTTTCCAACACTACACCTCCTTCATTTCGTTTTGTATACACACCAGGCAAGTTCTAGACAATTCATAATGACATGGAATAGCAAAACCTCACTTCACACTTCATGCACATGCTTGAATCAAGATGCATTCACAGACTCTTTAATTAGTCAATTACATGAATTCAAGATTAAGCCTCAATCATACTGAACCAAATTCTATAGTCTAGGTAACTCAACGTATTTACAGAATTACATGCTTTCAAACGAATCACTTTCACATTTTGAACATCAGTTACAACACGCAGCGAAATTTTAGCAACCATAAGCAACTACAGTTCATTGATCCAATCCACCAAAGAAACACTAAAAACAAATAAAAATCCTACTCCTATCGACTACATTTCCCTTAAGACGGTCGTCATCCATCCATCATAGGGAACAGTCACTAACTATGACATCGGTTCAATGGGACTATTCTCGGTAAAAGAACCGAAAACAAACTCCGAGAAACCCCAAAAAAATTAAAATTCGAAAAAATTTTGCAACACATTGATCATTTCGATAGAAACATATTTACAAAAAAATTTGATAATTTCAAAATATCTTCGCAAAAATTTTGAAAAATATCGATCATGTCGATAGAAAAAAATATTTACACTGGCAACCATACTTTTCATAACACACATCATTAACCACACAAACAAATATATACACATACACCACAAATCAGTTCACCACAGGGAAAGCACAAACATACATACAAACCAAGAAAAAAAACATACAGCAAATTAGAGCCTTGTCCCAGCACCTAGCTACTCCCCACTCCACACTTAAATCGAACACTGTCCCCAGTGTTCACAAAAATACAAAGCACAAAATTTTGGGTGGTGGAACTCCCTGCTCAGTCGAAATATTCGACTTCTTCATCTGGTGCTGCGGCCTCGTCGCCCATATCTGAATCAGCTCCATCGTCGTCATCGGACTCCACATCAGAGTCCTCACGACGTGTCTCCTCATCAGTAGGGACATCGTCATCTGTCGGCTCCACGAAGGCTGGCCCCACCCGACATAAGGCTCTGGCGGTCTCGCCAAAGGGGTAGTCCAGCTCCAGCTGCCATAATTCTTCCTCGGTGGCTGGTCTCCCACCAATCCGTAGCTGAAGCATCTGCATGCCAAACATACGGGCCATGTACTGATCGTCACGAGCATGTCGCTCGCCCAAAGTCAGTACTGGTCCGTGTGTAGTGTCAGGGGCCTTAGTCTTTGTCACATCGAGGGCCCTCCGCTCCAACTGCGGAATATAGTCCAAAGCCTCTTCCTCAATGTCGAGGCCTCGGAGGAAGGTGGTGATGAGACCGCCAAACCCGTATCTGTGGCCCTGGTGCAGTCTGGCTCTCTTCATGGCGGATATTATTACCGCCCCAACATTAATCTCAAGCCCTTTCATAAGGGCATACACCAAGCAGACACGGTCCCGGGTCACGTCTGTCATATGAACTCCCCGGATCAAGAACGAACACACAATCTTCAGCCATATTCTGGCCTCCCTGTTCATCTGCGAATAAGGCAGAGTCTGGTGGTAACCCCTCTCCTTATGTCTACTCCATCGGGCTGTGGATCGAGCCCCACACAACGTACGTCTGATGTCGGCGTACGGTGGGGTGATGTTTAGCTGGCGGAGAACGTGGGCGTCTATGTCCCGCGCTCCAACGATGGCATTTAGCTGCTGGGGTTCCAGAGTGACAATCTTCCCTCTGATTTTCACTGTGTGGCTTCTGATGGCCGGGTTCAAGTTTGCATAAAATTCCCGGACCAAGTGAAGGTTGCACTCCTTGGGCTCTTGAAAGATAAAGCTGAGCCCAGCTGCCTCGATTCTCTGTACAATGCGAGGGAACTCCTGTGCGAGTGGTTCCCGTGCAATATGTTCCTCGGGGAAGTACTTGTTTTCTTTATGTTTCGCATACCACTTCTTCCCTTCATCGGTTACCCATCTTGTTCCGTATTGGCGGCGTTGGCCGCGCGGAACAGCGGGTGCAGCTGGGACTGCGGTGCCCAGTCTCATCCTTTTCCTACCGGTGCCTGAGGTAGAAGCACCCTTGCCTTTATCTTGTCTGCTAGCCATTGTACCTGTCAATTTACACAAACAAGCACAAAGTTAAGCTAAAAACTTGTTAACTTCGGCTAAGGTCGGGTTACACAACATTTACCCCACACTTAGGCCTTAGCTACTTCTACAAAATTACGGCAAGAATAACTCTAATTACATCACAGACAACACTATATACTTCATGCTTAGTGCGTTCACAACAAAATTTCGACAGCATAATGGTTAGCGTACTACTCAGACTTCATACAGCTAATCCCAATCCTACTATCGCTAACAATTCACACATCGCACTTCGCAACAAAAACAACAACAAAATAAAAACAACAATAAAAAAAACATGCTATATACAATCTAATCCAAACAATCTAACCAATTTACACACTTTTTGCATTTTCCCACAAAAATTCAAGAATTTGTCGTCTTTTAACATTTACACAATATTTACCACGACTTCTCTCAAATAACAAACACACCCCGGCATCTAATTTGCCAACTTATCAAGTCGCTCAAGTTAAATTCAACAACTCATGCCCTAGAATACAATTCTATAAGCAAATTCGAATTATTTACGCAATCGATAAGTTCAAACGGCAAATACAACAATCCAAACATATATCAATCACAAATAATCCAACATTCATGTTTAATTTCTACCTAGGGTGATTTATCTCACCTCACATGCCCAAATTTGACAAAAATCGCCAAAAAATTGAGATAGATGATGAAAACATACCTTTGAATTAAGAAACCGAAGAAACTTGACGTATCCCTTGCCTAGGAACGTGGCACGGTGCTTGGGGAGGGGGAAATAGGTGTTTGGTCGCGGAGGGAAGAGGGAATGGGAAGAAATGGGGCGAAATCGGGTGTTTTAAATTAAAAAAACACGCGGGTCACCCGGCAACCCGGTGTGACCCGGCACCAAATACACGGCAATGTGTCACGGAGGGTAACGCAGAGCCCCTCCTCCGTAACACGGAGCCAACGCGTTGGCTTACTGGATTTTTGAAAAATACGGATTTTTCCTTCAACGTGTCACGGAGGCCAACGCGGAGCACTGCCTATGTGACACGGTGCCAACGCGCCAGTGCACTGTTTCTTCAATTAATTTGATTTTTCATACCTTGCCTCATTTTCTCGATTCCATGTATATTTCCTCCGTTATACCTGAAAATCACCTCACTAAACAAAAATTGGTTAGATTAATAGATTTTCCTAACTAAAATAAAAAATACTAACTAAAATGAAAATCTAAACCTAATCAAGAAAAGAAAAAGAAAAATAACAATTGGACATAAAAATAAAAACGAAAATAAAAATAAAAATTAACTACACTTTGCAAAAAGAAAAAAAAATAAAATATTTTTCTCACGGGTTGCCTCCCGTGCAGCGCCTGGTTTACCGTCGCGGCTCGACGTCCTTTATGCTCATTTGTCTACTAGGGTGATGGACGATTTGTCCCGATCATGGTCATCCCCCCAGTAGTTCTCAACCTTATCCGGTGGCCTTCCTAGTAACTCTCGGGAATCACTCATTCCATTAGCATTCCCATGATCAATCACGTTGATCACCGAGAGTTCCTTATAAACAGTCGGGAGCTTAGGTACCTTGTACACATCGAACACTTCGACCTTGTCATGTGCTCGCATAGTGAGTTGACCCGCAGCTTCATCAATTAATGCCTTTCCGGTTGCCAAAAAGGGTCGTCCCAAAATAAATGGGACTTCAGCATCTGGTTCAAAATCCAGAACAATGAAATCGACCGGAAAAATGAGGGAGCCTACTTGCACTAACACATCCTCAACAATGCCATCCGGCTTAGCTAAAGACTTGTCTGTTAGCTGCAAGATTACCGTTGTAGGTCTAGGACTCCCTAGAGCTAACTTTCTGAATACCGAAGATGGCATCAGATTTATGCTTTCCCCCAAGTCGCATAATCCACGAGCTCGGATACTTTGCCCAATAGTAAGTTGGATAGTAAAACTTCCAGGGTCTTTTAGTTTTGTGGGCAACCTATTCTGAATACGGAAAGTGCATTCCTCCGTTAAAGCTACCGTGGCATACTCAGTCAAACGACTTTTGTTAGCCACAATGTCTTTAATATATTTCGCATATTTTGGCACTCCCCGCAAGACATCAACAAGAGGTAAGTTAACATGTACCTGTTTAAGTACCTCCATGAATTTCTGGAAACACGCCTCCTCCTTGTGTTTCTTAAGTCGTTGAGGGAACGGGGGTGGAGGCCTTTCTGGTTCAACTTCTTTAGTCTTCCCCTTATCTGAGATTTGCTCTCCCTCAACATCTGCTGCTCCTGACTTTTGAGGCGGTCTTTCCGGTTCCACCTCCTTCAACTGTAAACCACTCCTCGTGGTCACTGCATTTACCTGCTTCGGATTAGGATCCGTGTTGCTAGGTAGTCCTCCTCTGGGTCTAGTATTTTGGGCACTAGCAAATTTCTCAAACTGATATTCAAGAGCCTTGGTCGCCAACTGATTGTTCTTCACTTCGGCTGCCAATTTAACATAGTCAGCCTGCAATTGTGCCTGATTAGCGATCATGGTCTTGAACATCTCCTCAATAGTCGGTGATGGTGGTGGAGGAGGGGCATTGTGATTTCTGAATTGAGCTTGATAATTTTGTTGCCCTCCTTGGTTTCTGTGCATACCCTGCCCTGAACTTTGGCCTTGTTGATTGTTGCTACCCCACGAAAAATTCGGATGGTTCCTCCAATTTGAGTTGTAGCCACTACCAAACTGCTGCTGATTTCTCTGTGCATTGCCCACAAAGTTAACAGAATTCGGATTTGCACCACAGCATTCAGCTGAATGCTCACTACTACCACACACTTCACACCATATCTGTTGAACTGCATTGACTGAAGCTGAAGGCTGGTTCAAATTTATATTGCTGAAGTGATTATTTAACTGATTTTGCAAAGCAGCTATCTGTGCAGCGATAGCTGTGAATCCATCCACTTCAAGCACTCCCGCTGCTTTCCTTGCTCCACCTCGATATAAATCTGCATTCCATTCTGGATTGCCTTGTGAAATTCGGTTGAGCAAAGTGTACAGCTCCTCATAGGTCTTTTCCAGCGCTTGCCCTCCAGCTGCTGAATCTAACAGAATTTTAGTGTGGGGTTCCAAACCCTCAATAAATGTGTGTACCAACACCTCATTGGACTGATGATGATGAGGACAGTCCCGCAAAATGGATTTAAATCTTTCCCAGGCTTGATATAGATTTTCTCCTTCCCTCTGTTTAAAACTTAGAATTTGACTTCTAAGTCTGGCTGTTTTACCAGAAGGGAAAAATCTGATCAAAAACTTCTGTGCAAGATCATCCCACATTGATATAGAATTGGGTGGTTCAGCTTTTGACCACCTCTTGGCTTCACTAAGTAAGGAAAACGGAAATAAGGTGAGTTGAACATAATCAGGTGACACTCCAGCGGGTATATAAGTGTCACTTATCTCCAAAAAGTTTTGGAGATGTTGTTGTGGATCTTCATGAGGGAGACCGGTAAATTGCCCGCTTGTGTGCAAGAGTTGCACCATATTATGCTTTAATTCAAACCTCCCTCCAGGCTCTGGTTTGCGGATGCTAGAATGTACATTGTTGGCATGTGGGATTGCCACCTCGCGAACAGGCCTTGCTGCTGCTTCATCGGGCACTAACACTGCCCGCACAACTGGTGGATTTTGTTGCTCCGTCATAGACTGTTTAAGCAACTGCAGCTTCTTTCGTAGAGCTTCTCTACGTTGACTATGAAATTCACGTTTAGGCTCTAAGTAAGATTCCACCGTCTCTTTGTCCCTTGCCAGTGTTCACAGAAACAAACTCTGCAAAATACAGGCTAAGACCAAGTTGTTAACACTTAAGAAAATAAAAATAAAAATACAGTAAATTTACACTAAACACAATTTCACAAATCGCCTAGCCTCCCCGGCAACGGCGCCAAAAACTTGTTCGGTGCTATTCCGATTGGTATTATATATTATAAACCGACACGCAAGTGCACGTGGTCAAACAAGTAATAAAGTGGCTAAGTAGCCAAGTATCGATCCAAGGAGGCTCAAGATATGTAAAGTTGCCTAGATTACTATATTCCTATTTCACTTCTAATTATGCTAACAACAATGTAACCAACAATTACTTGAGTTTTTGTTTCTAAACTATATATACTAAAATTAATAACAACTATTTACTGTGAATTTAGACAATGGATATGAACATGCCAAGGTTAAGAACAAGTAATGAACTTGATAATCATGATTATTTGGTTAATCTCTTCTTCATGTTGCTAGCCAAGAACATTCGCCTAGAAATTAAAACTCTCGTATTTAATTTCACTTTAGAATCATAAACCATCCGTCTACATTTCTGTGATCAAATGCAATTTATGACCTAGCACTACAATTCCGGTTCCTAAATTGACTAATACGGCTTTCAAGTATATTTCTATCAGGAAAGCACATCAAAACCCAATTTTCCCAAATCAAGTTAAGAACAATACCCTATTAATTCACAACTTTCCAATTTCTTGCTCTTTCGAGTGAAATTGGACTTTTTAGATGTACATTAATGTTGGCCAAGCACTAATGCAGTAAGAACAAGAATTAATAGAACAACATGAAAGAAGAAGAAGAAAACCATATCAATTATAATCAAAATTCATTACACATGTTCAAAACCTCAGCAAGGAAGAGAATTAGCCACTCATTTGTGGATTGATCATCCTAAAATGAGTGTAAATCATACGTACAATTGATAGAAAGAAGAAAAGAAGAGAAGAAATCCCTTAGCTTTTTCGTTCCTCAACTGCTCCTAACCCACGTCCTTGCTCTCCACTTCTGAACTCAGTCTGAAAACTAAAAACCTGATTAAAATAAACCTAAGTGTGCTATTTATACTAGTGGGAAATTTTTCCCGGAATAACAAGCAACGTGTCACGGAGGCCAACGCGGAGCACTGCCTCCGTGACACGGCGTGGACGCGGACCTTCACTGGAATTTCAGGGTCCGGTAAATTAGCCTCAACGTGGCACGAAGGCCAACGCGGAGGCCTCTCTCCGTGCCACGGAGCTGACTCGAAGGCACACTGGAATTTGCCATTTTAATCCCTGTCCAGGCAGTGTGCTACCGCGATGGTAGCGTGGCACGGCTCCATCGCGGAGCCCCTATAAAATGTGCATTCCAATGTCTTTTCCACGCTCGCATCCAAGTCCAACTCCGACATAGTTCCAACATGCATTTTAGCTCCTAAAAATCACATTTACCTGCAAAACAAATGCTAATCATGATGGTTAGTATAAATTCACATTTTATTACCAATTACATGATATTATATACACATTGCACAACAAACAAGGTAAAAATGATACGTTTGAGTATCACTTGGGCATATAAATCTGCCCAAGATCACCAGCGCACTCAATAGAGTATCAATAGGGGGAGTGATTACCCCCTCAGTAGTAATGGCCGTCTCTACGACCTCCGAAATCATCAGGGCTGAAGGTGGCTATCCCAAAGGGTCCCTACAACTCGTAAGCTCTACCTGGGCTGTGGTGGAGCTACTAACTCCTCTAGCTCTTCCAAGAAGCTTCGACTGATGCACGTCATGAGTTTGCTGACTCTCTAATCGTGCCCGCTTGTTCTCTTTCTTCTCTCTTTTCCTCTTCTCTTTGGGGTCTAGTCTCCAACATCCTCAGAGACCCTCTTCTTGCCTTTCTCTTTATCTACTCCTATGGTCTCCCATAAGCCGCCACATCAAGCTACTCGTCAATACCAACATTTAGGTCAGGAATAGTGGGGCTGCTATGATTGTCGGCTATCGTGATGACAGCTCTGCCACTTGAATCCGTAGAGCCCCCAAGGCTTCATGGAGCTACTTGTATCAGTGTGCTCGGCCATGTGCATGTCGAATCTAATCTCAAACCCATCTAATATAGTATGTAGGGCCTACACAACTGTCTCATCTCAGCCTTTACCCATGGCTTGAAATTTTTCATCATCGATTGAACCTTTTTCTTAGCTACGGTTAGTCTCTTCGCCAACTTTTGGAGGAATTCCTAAGGAACTAGGATGTACCCGGCGAGAGTCTAGCTCAGTAGGCTCATAGGTGGTGCGGCAGAGGTGCTAAGAGATACATCTAAATGATTGGAATCTCATAGGTGGTGCGGCAGAGGTGCTAGGAGCTACATCTAAATGACTGGCATTTGTAGTCGGTGCTTTCCCTGCTCCTATGAAGTGGGGGCATTCACCTATTCTCCCTTAACTACCTGTGATAGTTGGACTGCGGTGGTAAGTTGGGCGCGACATACCGGGTTCATCTCATCCCGGATTAGGCCAATTTTTGCAATCCCCTGTCCTCTGATCAGGTGCTCCACACCACGATGCACCTTGATGCCTGCCTTTGTGCATAATCTTAAAATAAGGCTCGAGAATGGGATGGGAGTGCTCAATCTCATAGCCCGATCTCGTATCTCCTCTACAATGACCCTCGGGATATTGATGGGGTATCAAATCTGCTCTGTCTGCACTGAGGGTATTATCATTAACAATTGATGCCAACCGATGGCGCACTAACGTCCAACATGCCTTTGCTATGAAATTCAGAGAGTTCTTTGCAACCTGTTTACCGCTAGTGACCCACTCTGCCTCTTCTTTGTCCTCAGCGTTCACGCCAAACAACCATTTTATATACCTCTGCCTCTCATCAAAATTGAGCTTCTTGATTTGTTTCGAAGCCTCCACCCGATAGTCATATTTTGGTACAGCACGTGGTGGTATGTACTGTGGTCCATATAATACCCGAGAAATAGTGTGCTAAGATATATCAACCTCTAAACCTCTCAATTTTTCCCCTCTTTCACCTTTTGCTCCATGGTTTCCAAATCATCCGCGTAGAACTCTCAGACAGTTTCTGAAGTGTATCAATCTGGGGCCCTAGCCATCCACTCAAATCAATAGAAGCTGAATATCTGCTTTATCTCCTCCACCTTGTTCAATGAATTTGTGAGGATCCGTAGTTCTTTTTTAATGCTTCTCCAAGTTTGTTCTTGGCGGTGAGAGCGATTCCCTGTTCATATATTTCCTGGGCTCCTGGTACTCTCCCCCGGATGATGTGGTTCTCCCTAGGTGGAGTTTGCTCCTATTCAGCATTTGGTGCCTCCTCCTCTGATCCGGCAACACTGCTTTCATCTCCAGATTGGGCCTCCTCAGACCCCTCTTCCTCATTAGAGCCACTTTTCAACTCTTTAGCTCTTTCCTCCGCTCCCTCCTCAGCTAGGGAGCACCGACAAATATGGTAGTGGCCGCCATGGCTTGGGATTTGGCCTTAGCCGTAGTGGTTCGGGTCTCATCAGTATTCGATGTATCGACCCTGTATTCCTCTATTAAACCACTAGGGGAGTTGCCTCATTGATCAGATTCAGAGTTCTAATCAAGTAATGTCCTCCGAGCAGTTGCCTTTGATACTTTACGTTTTATCTTCATTGTACCTGTGGAGAAAAAGGTTAGAATTCCAAATTTGAGAGAAAGAAAGAAAGAAAAGTTTCTCTCTAATTTATCATAGGTCAACAGTACAGTTTGTACCTTGGAGGTACGGTTCTTACTGAGTCTCGTAATATCTCAACTCAATGTCATGCCTTTGAGGTACGACTCGTACCCTGAAGGTAGGATTCGTATCACGAGTCGTATGAGGATGCCCCTTTCAAACAATTGCTCCGTATTTTTCCACGACTCATGCTATGACCTGTAAGTCGATTCCACAAGTTGTAGGAAGGATCGTACTGTCATTTTTGGTTTTGACACTTTTTAGATTCTTGATACATCTGCCAGGTATGACTCGTAGCAGTTAACCACGAGCTGTACTATGAGTCGTACCTCATGATTATTTCAAATTTATCTTTGGACAGTCCTAAAGAGCCATCCTATGATTTGTAGTATGAAACCATGAGTCGGAAGGCTTGTGAAGCCTGTCCCTGCCTTATTTTTGGTTCAGCTTGTAGAAGGTTTCAATTAGTGTTGGGTACTCAAATTTCCCCAAGTACAGGCATGCATTTAACTTGTTTTATAGTTACCCACTGCTCCCCTTTTTCATAACGACCCGTAACTTCAATTTTAATAGTTCAATTCACAATTATCGCAAGTTCAAGCCCCTACCAATCATAAACAGCTTGTTTTTATCCCTAGTCATTGTCCTTTTTAAAAACAAAATTCAAGCATTAATAAGGCTCGCAGGGATTTAGCAGGTTCGCATCAAGCACGCAAGTAATATATATCAAATTCAAAGAAATACACTTACTTGAATGCTTATAATATCTACTGTTAATCAGAACTAGGGTTTAGATTGGGATCCTCGGTGTAATCTGAGCAAGAACTTGCTCAATTGATTATTCGATGTTGAGTTACGGGTGTGATGGATTCATGAGCTTAGGTTGTGACTTTAGTTTTGAGAGCGTTTGAGAAGGGTACGAACGGTTTTGACTTTAAATAGGTTATGGGGAGGATTTAAAAAATTTGCACCTAGTTGGGTGTTTTTAAACTTTTTGACCCGTCACATTTGTACCACGAGTCGTAGGAAGGCCCTATGACTCGTCCTTTGGACTTGTAACAAAGAGATTGAGGAACTTACCTGTGGACCTACGAGTGCATCTTATGACTCATACTATGGGGGTATGATTCATACTATGACTCATATGTCTTTCTTTTATTGTTGTCCTTGCCTTGCATAGTTCATAGCCATAGTGAGTACTACGACCCATATAATGAGGTTATGAGTCATAGGACCAATTGTAACTTGAAATGATGTGCAGAAATATATCTCATATTCACACCATGACTCGTGTTACGGCTCGTATAACCCTCTCACGAGTCGTATTGAGACCCGTAGCACCTGCCTATTCAGTAATTTTTTTGCCACATGTTTTTGTTTCCCGTGCACACAGAACGTGCATAAGTTAATCAACTTGGGTTGCCTCCCAAGAAGCGCACGACGTAGGTGGTTCAGTTACTCAGATTTCACCAAACCACCACTTGGGTTGCCAACCAAGAAGCACCTGATTTAACGTCGTGGCACGATGAAAGTCTTTTGACTACTCAGACATCGTCAAGGAACCAAAATTCATCCTCTATTGCTGAGACAACTCCATATTTCTTAAGCTGCTTCATTGACCGACAAACATTGAAGGTTACCTCTTCTTTATTGAGTCTAAACTTCAACTAGCTAGCCTCTACATCTGCTAAGGCTCTCCCAATAGCAAGGAATGGTTGCCCCAAAATAATGGGGACCTCAAAATCAACCTCGCAATCAAGGATCACAAAGTCCACTAGGAATATGAATCTATCAACTTTAACAAGCACATCGAACATGATCCCCACAGGCTTCTTCACAGTTCGGTTGGCCATCAGGAATCGCATGGTAGTCGGTGTGGGGGCTCCCAAGCCCAGCTGCTTAAACACAGCCAACGACATTAGATTGATTCTTTCTCCCAATTCACAGAGTGCCCTTGCAAAGTCAACATCACCAATTGTGTATGGAATAGTGAAAGCACCTGGATCTTCCTTCTTCTGGGTAAGGACCCGTAAGCTATATCACTACAATGATGCACATTATCCATAGGCTCATAGCTCACGGACCTTTTCTTCATGACAAGGTCCTTCATAAACTTGGCATATCCCCACATCTATTCCAATGCCTCGACCAATGGTATGTTTACAGATAACTGTTTGAGCATTGAAAAAAACTTCTGAAACTTACCATTCTCCGCCTTTTTTTCATTCTTTGAGGGAACAGTGGTGGTGGTCGTGGAATAACCTTGTAAAGTTGTGTAGCTCCTTGCTTTTCTCCTTTTTCAGCTTCATGCCCATTTTCAACACTTGGAGCCTCAATCAACTTGGCATCCTCATTATGCTCCTTCTCAGCAATATTTTCTTCATCATCAATCATGCTTTCTTTCTTCCTCTTAAATACAACTAGGAGAGGGGAGTCAACCATGGTCTTTCCACTCCTAGTCATCACAGCCATGCAGTGACCATCAATCATTTGATTCTAGACTGTGTTACTAGGTAGTGTACCCTTTTGCCTAGAGTTCATAGATGCTGACAGTTGCCCTAGATGATGTTCAATCTACTTGATAGTTGTCACATGTAACTCCACTCTATGACCTTTGCTCGATATATCACTATAGATGTCTTTCAGTTGATCATCTGTTGATCTCACCTTCTTTAGCATCTCATCCATCATTCTCTCTAACTTCGACTATCCAGCCTCCACTTCATGTGCATTAGGACGCACGTACGATCCAGCCCAGTCATTGCAGTAACTGTCATTCCTGCTCTAATCTCCCTCGCGCTCATGACCTTGACTTCTATCTTTGTACCCATTTTGATTGTAATTGTCTCTGTACTAGTTCTAACAATGGTTTACAGAACCTTTGCACCAAGTTTCTTATCCAAGTCCTTGGGCATTGGCTCGAAAACTCGCCGCCTGGTTGTCCAAAATGTTTGCCTCCTCCTTGGAATCTGAGTGGTCCAGCCCTGGCTCCTTTCCCAGTGTCTCCACTATGTTAACCTTTCTAGCTCCAGTTCCCATGATGTTCTTAGTAAGCAAGTACAATCATGTGCTCATACGAGCCAATTCCTGGTCACGTTCTTTTTCTTTCCTTCGTTGGTCTGCAGTCAAACCAACAATATATGTACCAGCCGCTGCTTTTGCTTCCCGGTGTGCCATGATCTATTTGTTTTGGTTACTCTATCTAGAATAGTGGCAGCTTGCTCCCAGGTGTGGTTCATTAGTGCTCCTCCAGCCACTGTGTCTGCTACTACTTCTCCCAGTTGTGGCTCATCAGTGCTCTTCCCGCCACTATGTCTGCTACTTCTTTTGTACTGTTGTTCAATGATCTATAGAAAATCTACAACAAACTATCATCGGGAATTTTGTGGTTCAAGCACTTGGTCAACTTCTTCTTGAACCTCAACTAGGTCTAGTTGTCACGAACCAGTTTACACCCTAGTCGTAACATGGGACCAGGAACCCCGAAATGCTCTAAGTCGACCCATGGAATAATCATAGCATATCACTTAACACTGGAAACAACTATCAACATAAATAAGCAGAAGCTAAGTGCAAGAGTCTAATAAGGAGTCATAAGAACAATTGTATCAACACTTTGATAAAATGTTGAATCTATCTAGACAAGTTTGAAAACCTTCTATAAACTGATGAGTTTCTTGGACAAGCCCCAAGCTAACTCCTATATTCTAAAATTGAAACATAAAGAAAGCATAAACATAAATCACGTCCTCGGGAGATGAGGACTCACCACAGCTGTTGAGAAGAGATGGAAGCAAACCTAACCACGAGGCTGAGTCTGCAGAGCAGAATCTATATCATGAAATGATATATCACAAAAGACGTGTGGTCAGTACTTGGAATGTACTGAGCATGCAGGATAACATAAATAATTAAATAAACAAATATACAATGAGGAATTAACCAAGTACATCAGCATAACTGATTAACATGCCATTATCCTCTTCTGATTCACATACACCTATATATACATGAAAATCTCCTTTAGATCTCACTTTATGACACATCATCGAACTCATGCATACAGGTCAAGTTCTAAATGTTTAATAAGGGTTGAATCTGAAACTAACATCACACACTATACTAGATCACTGCTGACAACTGAGTTTGATTATTATCATATTAAATCTGTTATATTTCTGAAATCTGAATCATATGGAACTGAACCATACTGATAACATCACTAAGGGAGCCATTCTCTACTAGGGAGAAACCCAATTGAAACTAGGGAGTCACTCTCTGCTATGGAGGATCCCGACTGAACTAGGGAGTCATTCTCGGCTAGGAGAGTCCCTTGCTGACTAGAACATGAGGAGTATTGATCTGACATTATCTATCTGGTCTATGCTGCTACAGCTAGCCAGAAACATAAACATACGCTGCTTTCATCATACAATATTCATTTTGGAAGGATCGGGGCTACTTTCTACTAACAACAAGCCCACCATTCTGATAATATCAATCTCATGTTATATCATCATAGAACCACATCAGTATTTCGTCAAACATCTTACATTAGTGAGTAGCTAAAGATGCACATCATGCGTCATACTTCCACCTCATGAAGTTTCGGCTTCATATCATTCAATATGTATCATAAGTCATTCATGATCCATAGATCCAATTTGTATCTTAACATGCATACGTTGTTTCATATATTTTGGATTTATGGGAAGCCATATACTTGACTCATAACTTATACATTTACAACAAGATTATGGTAGAAACATACATTTTCATTTCATAAAACCCATTTAGAGAATTACTTCAATTCATGAGAAGGATGCATTGATTAGACCATTATCATAACTTTACTTTATATCCAATCAATTCCATCGGAAGCATAAGAAACATGCATATTTCACTCTCAATTATTCAAGCCCATGAACTCTAATTTCTTCTCAACATGTCAATCAATGGCGCATTCAAGTTCTTAGGGTCAATCATACGATCTTCGCATATTTAAACATTGGTGAAATAAATTACAATAACTAAGTGAATAATAATAAAGCCTTATTCAAAGTTCAAGCCATTTATGAAGAACATACAATAACACCACATTTTTCATCACCCATCACACAATTCTAGGTTACCCACTTACTTCACATCGTAATCAACTCATAATCATATTAGGAATTGAAATTGGGAATAATATAGGAATTCACCATTAATTCTAAAAAACCTAAATCATGCTCTTCTAGGATAATTGAAATTGGGCATTTTGATGAAAACATTTTGGGGCACAAGGATGGAAGATTATCCTTTTTGAAAGACCAGCATACCTGCTTCGAAGAATTCCCCGCTTGCACTTGACCTTGAAGACTTTGTAAAAATCCCTTGAAATCCCTTGAGCCTTGGGAGAGAGAGGAAAAAGGTTTGGGGAAGTTGTTTCATGAAGAATGATGGTTTAGGCAAGATATCCCCTTTAAAACATCCCATACTAAGCTCAAAACGACACGATTTAGACGTTAAAAGCATAGGAGTTTACAGAAATGCCCCTGGAACAATGCAGGAAAAAGTCACCCTGCCAGTCCCCACGAGAGAATCCACAGGTCGTGGGGATGAGCGACGACTTGTGGGGACGCCTCATGGAGTACACTGGTTGCACCCCTTCTTTCATCCCTTCTCTCCCCACAGATAACTTGACGAGTCATTAGGTGAGTGACGACTCGTTCCCCCTCACCCATCATCACCACTGCCTCGGGACCCATCCTTAACTTCCACCCTTCACCCACGATCAACTCAACGAGTCGTTGCCTGGCAGGATGACTCGTTAAGTGTCCCGTGGTCATTGAGCTTTTCCCTCCTTCCTTGCGGCTTCTCACGGGTCAGACCACGACTCGTCAGGTCACCTAAGAAGTTGTTCTCTGACTCGTTCTGAGGCAACTTTCTGCTGGTTTTTCTGCGGAGCTCCATCTAACTCTGGGGTCTGATCTCGAGGACTTCCGGGGTGTTACAATATCTTCCCCTTAGGAACATTCATCCCCGAATGTTGACTAATGCTGGAAAGGTGGGAACGAGACCAATTAATCAATCTAAAACCAATGAAGCATCAGACTTGGGGATGATCTTACTCATCTGAACTAAGTATCTAACTCGATCATGCATGCTATGGCATAAGAGAGACTGAAGGACATAAAACAATCATAGGACTAGATAGAACACTGAAAAGAATTCTTCCCCTTTAACTGACACTGAACCCATACAGACTGAGCCTTTGCTCTCAATTCACTTTCTTCTACAAAGTAAGAATTCACAACATCCGGTCTAACTTCATTTAAAGCTCTCATGAGCATGAATCATTCCTGACATCTAAAACTGAACACATACATGAGATGACCTGGGTCTGCTAAGCTACTATACATATTCTAGAGACTAAGTTCGAGCCAGTCATACTGGGAAACATGAATTAACACGCATAACTGATTCATAACACGAAAATGAACCTAAAGGATTCATAACGTAAGATCGGCTTCGCTATCTGAAGCAGTTATCTAGAACTTCTAGGAGTCCGCACATAGGGATGGGCATAACTTAGCTTCAGCTGAGCTACTAGAGAAATTATCTGGGCCTGAAAGGGTTGACATAGCATGACTATTAGGGTTAGAAATCCCCTACTATCAAATCCAAGATCTGAGTAGGCTCACATACTTACCATCTCCCCCTTAGCTTTAAGCCATCATTCTGAGGCTCCTAAATATTTATCAAGGTTGGAACTAATTCACTAACTCGTAGCTCCCCTTTTCACCTCTAACCATCACAACCAGTCTCATATTAATAACTGTTCACATCATACATCGACAACCTCTTCTAAACAACAACCATAAGCTCCTTATTTAATACTGGGGTTCTGGGGCTAGCAACATACAAAGAGTTATGCAAGATTCACAAAATATAAAGAGTTATGCAAGATTCACACCTGTGGCCACTACTGGCAACTTGCCCTTATCCTGGTGTGCTGTTACGATATAGGAGCGATTTTCATGATGTCCTCCACCCGGGATATATGATGCACCCTACTGAAATGGGCGGGCTATCGGAGCTACCAAAGAGATGGCTGAGGATCTACTCTCGCCTCACTTTACTGATGCGCAATCTCGGTGCTTATGGCCCGAATGGTTGCACTAGAAGCAAACATCTGATGTAGCCATACATTATCCTAAGCGGTGCTTCCAACTGTTGATACACATCGGATACGTAATCTCCCTTACTCTAAGTTTGTATTGAGTACTGACTGTCGAAAATGCTGGGGATGCCAATTTCTTCTAGGAAAGTGAGCGGTGTCCACTACTCGTCCTTAGCAAAGAAAACTCTAAATCTCCTATCTTGGCCCTCTTGGCCTCTCTCTCCTTTTCCTTCACCTGCTCCGCCTCCATTTGTTGCGCGAATATCACCAAACGGAGAAGTCTACTTCCCTGTGCAACATGGCATTCTTGCACTCTTTAATCAAGGAGTCTGACACTCCATTCACGAACCTTCTCACTCGGGACCTCTGGTTCGCTACCATCTCCGGTGCATACTTGGATAACCGGGTAAATTCCAACACATACTCTTGAACTGTCAAGTCATTCTGTTTCAGGTTGATGAAATCTGCCGCCTTAGCCTCTCCCAACTCTCTTAGGAAAAACCTATCCGGGAACCTAGTCTTAAATTCATCCCAACCTACGGGGCTTGCTCCAATCCCTTGACTATCCCTCCACTGACAAAACCATGTATAACCAACTCCTTTAAGCTAGTAGGAGGCTAAGTCTGCGCTCTCAATTCTCGTCACCCCCATGACGTGGGTAATATTCTGAATTTCTTCCAAGAACTCATATGGGTCTTCGTCTACCTTTGACCCCAAGAACTCGGGTGGGTTCATTCAAAGAAAGTCTCTTATCCTTGTCGTCGCTACATTCCCATTCAGGTGAATACGAGCCATAGCTTACTGGTTAATCTGGGCAGTCACAGCCTGTGCTAACATATTAAGAGTTGCCCGAAACTCGGCATGGGTAACATGGTAATCCATTGGGTTAGTTGGGGCTGGTGGTACCTACTGGCGTTCATTACCATTTCTCCTTCTATTTGCTCGTCTAGGTGCCACCCTTCCTCACAACTTCTCACGGGTTAGACCATGACTTGTTGGGTCACCTCACAAGTCATTCTTTGACTCATTCTGAGGCTAGTTTCTGCTACTTTTTCTACTGAGCTCCATCTAACTCCGGGGTCTAATCCCGAGGACTTATGGGGTGTTGCACTCGTGAAGTGCCTCAGTCTTCAATTGTTGGAAATTATAGGTTTCGTCTTTAAGATGCAGCATCCTGGATAGTGGAAAGAATCTCTCTAAGAAAGCTTGCTTGAGCTCCCTCTAGTTGGTAATGGAGTCATTTGGTAACTTCAATAACCATAATGTGGCTTCCCCAGATAGAGAAAAGGGGAAGAGTCTTAGCCATAAAGTATCCTGGCTGACTCCAGGCAACCTATACGCCCTGGATATTCTAACAAAGTTCATCAAGTACGGGTTGGCATCATCAGTTGTGTGACCACTAAACACCCCTTTCATGTTCAATAACTGGATCATGGTGCTAGTGATATAAAATTTAGCCCTAGAAGGCAATGGTGGTGGTACAATAGCTCCGGTTGACCCAACTTCATCAATGTTTGGGTCATCTTCATCAAAGAACTGAGGGGAATATCTTTGAACTCTGTTGGCCCTTCCGTGGTGACCAACATTCACAACCTCGTCTCGAGCATCCTTCGCATCCTAAAGTGCAGTTTGCCGAGCTAGCTCGACTTGCCTAGCTTCTTCAGCTATACGGGCATCTCTCTTCTCTTGGTTCTCCATCTTTTGCAGTGTTCTTTCAATTTTGAGATCTAATGGAATTAGGGGGTTTCCACTCCGATGAGTAATTGGAATTCACCAAGCGACAACCTATGAATATCCAAAAACAAAAAGAAAATGTAATTTAGGAAAAAACAACCAAAACTCAAATACATGCAATTAATCTAATCTTAGTCGTATTCCCCGACAGTGGCACCACATTTTAATAACGCTGAAACTCATACTTCCTGACAAAGTATGAAGTGGTCATTATCAATAAAGAACCCAACTAAGAGGCTGGGGTCGAACCCACAGGGAATAGGGTAAGATCTAGACTAATGTAGGTAAGTGAACTAGTTGGTGAGTTATCTCCAATTCGGGGGTTTCAAGAAAACAATGGCAAATAAAATATTAAAATTGTGATTTAAATCAAGATTTGAAAACAACTAGGGTAAGTGTTCCCCATGGGATCATAACTACTTCGAGTATACACACGTGATCAATCACAATGCTTACTTGTAGAACTGATAACTAGGGTTCATCTAAATGACTGGCTTTTCCATGTTTGATGACTTTACACAATCACCGGGTTACGTCTCATGAGAGATTTCAAACTAACCATTATCAATAGTTCCACATTTTCAATGGTTCCAAATTTAACTATCTTGCGACCACAGCTCAAGTTAATACAATGATCATAAAGACCAAGGCTTTGTTGTAATTCTCTTTTCCTAATCTCTACTTCTCTAGGTTTAATCAAGTAAAGAATTTAGGAAAGTCCTAATGTTTTACAACGTTAAGAAACATTTAAAGATGAAGAAAATATAATACAGGCATTTTAGCATTGGTTTTGAATCACTTTTGTGTAACTCTATTTCATTAATCCACCATGGTTCCTACAAACCCTAGTTGTGGAGGTTTTAGCCTCTCATGTTTGTAACATTACAATTTTCATTCATAGACAAACACATAATTAAATACTTACACCAACAATTGGAAGAAAACTAGATTAGAATATCACAGAACAATCTCATGAACAAGGTAGGAATTAAAGAATTTGGTCTCAAGAATTACTCTCCAAAACTTGATAAAAATCCACAAAATAATATTCTTCACACATCTACTACTTTGTTTCTATCTTTCTCTAACTAAAATAAAACATGAAGGCTATTTATACAGACATTAAAAACCTTTTCCTAAGCTAATAAGGAATTTTCCATATCTAGCATTGATTATTTCATGACTGGACCTATGACCCGTAGCAGGATTGTACGGGTCGTACCTACTTCTCGTACGTCCTTGGCTGCTACAGATTTATCTAAGTGTTGGTAGGGTGGTACGACTCGCACGACAGTCCTACGAGTCGTACAATGCTTCAATGTTTAGGCCCTGAGAACTCTGACATCTTCTGAAATTTTCCACAAGTGTTGTGGTACAACTCGTACCTTCTCTTACGACTCGTACTATTTGTTGTGTCCAAAATTCTGCCAAGTATTGAAGAATCTTCTGAAGTTCACCATGGATCATGGTATGGTTCATATGTTTGTACTATGATCCATGACTCTATCTGTACCAAGAGACTGTCTTTGTGCAAATTTCTCTAAACAATTCCACGACTCCAGTTATGGCTTTTACCATCTTGTTATGGCTCATACTGAGAGTCGTACATTACCTTTATGTTAATTTAGCCTTCTGACTTTCACCATTGTTCTTAGTTCAGCTAATACAATCAAGGTGCGGCTCATACTAAGTCTTGTACTTCGGCTGGTTTTCTGCATTTTAGGCTTCTTTTGCACATGTTTGCTACAATGCTTATTTTCCCTAAAATCAAAGTAAGGGTGCATCATATCCATATAAACGTACCTAACTCTATGCTATTTTCTCAGTATTAAGCATCGAAAGTGCTATAAACTCACAGCACCTCAAGCACCCGAGCCAGTAGTAGTAGTCGTAGTTTGTGGAAGAGGATGGAGCAGGGGTCACGAGCTGAGGCCTAATATTGGAAAATAAGGGTCCCATGATCTGTTTCGGTTTAGGAGAGGTCAGCATCTCAATTGCCTCTACGTTTAGGAAAATGTGGTTGCAGAGGTAGAGGTTTCGACTCAGATATAGGCTGTCGCCGCTCTAGCATCCTTCGAGGTCTTGGCTCAGGTCATAATCTTTTGAGTGGCCTCATGGGTAATGGGGCAGCACCAGTGACTCCATAGGAAAGTAGTTGGGGATACAATATGCAGCTGCTGTGGCTCCTCGTATAGATGACATTTCGGAGTTGTGATGTTCCCGAGGCTGATAGCTGGATTGGTAATGACTGGGGAAGAGCATGACTTGTTCTGGAGGTTCACAAAGATTAATCCTCCTATCTTCTATGGAATTAAGGAAAAGGACGCCTATGAGTTCATCATTGACTGCCATAAGAGGCCCCATAAAATGGCGGATGTGGAGAAGTAGAGGGTGGAATTTGTCACCTTCCAGCTGATAGGTGATGCTAAGCTCTGGTGGAGAGCATTCATGATTGCAGACCTATGGGGTCACCACCACTGACTTGGACCCAGTTTTACTCTACCTTCCTAAAGAAGTATGTGTCTTGCACCCTACAAGATTGGAGGCGAGACGAGATCACCACCATCGAGCAGGGGACATCTTCAGTTGCTGCCTATGAGACTCAATTTCACTCACTGTCCAAGTATGGTCTACCCTAATTGCCTACTGAGGAGGAGAAAATCAGGCAGTTTGTTAAGGGCCTACATGTGGGCCTTCAGCTGTCAGCTCTCTAGATGGTCTCTACAAGTAAGACCTTCTAAGAATTAGTAGAGTTTGTGAAGAATATAGAAAGGGTGAAGCAGGATGCATATGTGAAAAACGCTGAGAAAAAGGCTTTGAAGGTGAGTACTTTTAGTGGTTCCTTTGCTAGGACTCTTATTTCCCAAGGTCACTCGGGGCACCCTATTCATTCAGCTATGCAGGTTTTGATTGGAGTCCACCAGAGACCACTCGGCAACCTTCAGGTGCAGTTAGGAGCACCTAGATAATTCGCTCATATTTTGGGGTTCATCCTATTTCCTCTGTTCCGACTTAGAAGCCAATGATTGATAAAGTGTGCCATGAGTGTGGGGAGTATGGCCACATCTGCAAATGGTGTCCCAGGTTTAGTCAGGGAGGGCAGATTCTTCTATACTCAGCTCCTCAAGCTGCAGCCCCTACCAGGAGAGGAGATAGAGCATTTAGTAGGGATCGCCCACAACTTACGCGGGGCAGTCAGCCAGTGGTTAGAGGGATAATGTTGGCATATTCTTCTGCCCATTTGCCATACTTTTATCCATGTTTTGCCTTGTTTCAAGTTCATTATCCTTATGAAATGAACAAATTCCTACTTATGTGTGTTATATGAGCTAACAAGTGTTTTGAGATGTTTTGAAAAAGGACTCGAAAATGGCCTAAGGTGTTAAGAAAGAAGAGTTCGAGAAAATTAATCTGGTGTGATAGTTGGTGCACTGTGCTAGACTCCCAACTTTAGAGAAATTATGCTCAGTTTGGTGCATAGGGTGATGCAGCTCGCCAGGTATTCAATTTCAAAGGAATTTTTACACAACAACTTGGCGAAATGAGTGGTGTGGAATGCCAGAAGCATCCTGGACTTGAAAAATTTTCTATCACTCTGATGCAGTAAGTGGTGCAGCACGCCAGACCCTATAATGTGCAGAATTTAATTAACACCTTGGAAAAATAGCTGGTGTGGCACACCAGAAGCTGAACTTTAAAGGAAATGCAAGCCACAGTTTAGTGTGTTGGATGGTACAGCATGCCAAGAGCTTTCCGAGATGGATTTTTAAGTCTAAAAGTTGTACTTCTTAAGCACAAAGATGTTACTTGATACCTTGCTTATAAATATAACATCTAGGTCACTTTGTTAGGAGTCTTTAGTCAGAAATATCAATTTTGTACGCGGTCTTTGGGAGAAGAGACAACTTTATGTTTTTGATAGTTCAAATGATGTTTTCTTTAGTTTTCTGCTTGAACATGAGTGGCTAAACTCTTGTTCTAGGATTTTTGCCATAGCTGATGGTTGAAGTTTGAATACTATTTTATGCTAGACTTTGATTCTTCATTCAAGATTGTTTATACTTACTTATTTTCATTGCTTATTCGTTAGACTATTCACCTTGCGAATATTACCTATTGGCTCTAGGTTGAACTCGGGAGAGGGAACCAAGAGGCTTAAAAGTAAGTATAGAATAGGTTTCAATGATATTTGTGAATGAGCTTAAGGTGAGATCTCATTATCGAGGATAAGAATACACCTATCAACCCTTTTCAGTTGAATGCAAGTAGCTAAAATCATTGTCTCATGATTCTCTTGCAACCATAGGAATATATGTGTTAAGGTTCATGAGATAGTTCTTGGATGTTCGGGAGAATGACAAGAAATAGAATCATAATTTGCAACTAGAAATCTTGAGGAGAGTTAGTCTAGCTTAATTTAGTCCGAAAACTCAACCTCAAAGAGAAAGTGTAGAAACCCTATATTCTCTCATCATTTCAATGAAAAATACTTGTAAAAACGATTTTGATTCATTAGTTTTATTTGCATTTGAAGTTAGTAGAATCATTTACAAAACCATTTTCCCTTTTCTCCTGTGCTTATTAGAATAGTAAAATAAAATATTAACCCTAAGCAATTAATCTGACAAGTCTCTAAGGGATCGATATAGGGACATCACCATCCTATATTACTTGACGACTACATGTACTTGTGTGCTCTAAGGCGGTTTCAACTTTTTTGCGCCGTTGTCGGAGACTTGAAGATTGATTAATTATTTGTAGGTTAGGATTTTTATTCCACTATTCGCATTTTATGGTTTTTTGTGGTTGTTGATAATTTAAGGTGGTGTTTTCTTAGTGTATTCTAGTTACTAGACGTCAGGGACCACCCCTAGCTCAATTTGATCCAAAAATCAAGAGAACTTTTCATAGGTTAGCTATGACAAAAAACCATGAGCAAGCACAGGGAAACAAACCAGGAGAGGATTCCAGTGCTTAACTTTTCTCGGCCAAACTTGGACAACGCTTCTAAAGCGATCATCAAATCGGCCATCACTTGAAAAATTGAGTTGATGGAGGGAACTGTGTTGTTGGTTTAGAATACTTGTCAATATCAAGGAAAGTCGCACGAGTATCCCCACCGACATCTAATGATATTCGGGAGCTTAGTCAGAACTTTCACTATTAGGACATGTCAGATGAGTATAGCACAACAACAAATTTTGTCCCCATATAGAGGCTCTGTTGAATCTTATGTCAGCTAGGAGTCAATATTATTAGGATTCAAGAAGAGGGTTCACAGCAGCTAAAGTGCTAGGGAAGCTTGAGGTTGATGGTGTAGTGGCAATTCGGGCAGATATCAGTAAGTTGGTAAATGTAATCAGCAAGTTAGTGACGACACCAGCTACAAGACAAGTTCATTAATTTCAACAAGTTCAGACTCCACCGTCATCATATGAGGCATGTGAAGGCCATGCATGCTTAGGTTGTTCACTAAACCTAGAGTCTATTTATTTTATGGTTCATCAATGTCATGGTGGAGGTTTTGAAGGAAATGGCTACAATCAGGGGTACAAGAATGTAGAAAGTCCCTCATGGGGAGGGAACTAGAACTTTCACAGACCCCCTAAAAACTTCCAAAGTCCTTAGGCCCAACAACAGGGCGGCTCTTTAGAGGAGACTATGAAGCAGTGGATGGTTTAGCAGATTTAGGTGATTAATGAGATGCAAAAGTCCATCAACGAGTTGGAAAGGCGGATGGGGTAATTGGCCAATCAGTAGAATAACAAACTGCAAGGGGCACTTTCGAGTAACACTAGAAAGAACCCCAAGGAGAATGTGAGTGCAATCTCTTCGTGTACTGGAAAAAAGCTGGGTGAAGTGATAAAAAAAGATGGCATAGCAGAGGAAGAGAAAGTTGTGAAGTCCAATCAGGAGGTTGGTGAGTCAAGCAACTCGGAGCCCAAAGTGGTAGAAGTCAGACCACCTCCTCCATTTCCACAAAGATCAAGTAGCAGATGGAGGACACAACTTGTAAGAAATTTCTTAATATTTTGAAATAGATACATGTGAATCTACCATTGGCATAATTATAGCAGGAGGTCCCAAAATATGCCAAGTATCTGAAGGATATTGTGGAGGCTCCCTGAATTTGAGACAATAGCTATTACGATAGAGTGCAGTTCCCAAGTGCAAAACAAGATTCCAAAGAAGCAAAAAGATCCTAGGAGCTTCATTATTCTAGTGGTCATTGGGAGCAGATATGTTGGTTCAGGACTATGTGATTTGGATGCAAGCATTAATCTGATGCCTGCATCCTTGTTTAGAACCTTGGGACTAGATGAACAATGCCCCACCACAGTGACATTGCAGCTTGCCAACAGGTCCCTTACTTATTCTGATGGTTTT
The DNA here is from genome assembly GCA_035772735.1 of Datura wrightii. Lineage (NCBI taxonomy): Eukaryota > Viridiplantae > Streptophyta > Magnoliopsida > Solanales > Solanaceae > Datura > Datura wrightii. Next base: position 146,548,463 of record JASDFA010000018.1, on the reverse strand, counting down.
ATTTAGTACATATTGATTAAAGTAGGACCATTTATCTTGTCGATGGACTTCATAATTTTAGACCAGGAAGCTGACAAAGCATGTCCCATCATTTTGGAAAGAGGATTCTTAGCCAGCACATATGCAGTGATAAAGCTGAAGTCAGGCAACATGTCAATGACTATGGATGGCTAAGAAGCAATCTTTGATGTGTTCAGGTCAGCAAGGTTACCACTCCATTACAAGGAATTTACAATGAGCACAATGGTGGAGCTTGAAGGACCTAAGAAAGCAGTTGAGCAGTTTGTGTGTCATGGGAACTTAGCAGGAAATCAAAGTTTGAATCATGTCACTCGAGTGAAGGAGTGAGAAGTCTTGCATCATGCCACGAAACTAAATTAAGAGCTGCACAGGAGGCAACCCGTGAATGTCCTGCCACGAATATAACTAAGGTGCTTGATGGGAGGCACCTCATGTTTCTAACACTTTTTGTTTTATAGACACAAATAGGGATTTTCAAGTGAAAGAGAAAGGAAAAGAAGATAGAAAATTCTTATTTTGAGGTAATATACCTAGCGTGGGGCGCTAGGTATCAAACTTTAGAAGGAAAAAAATTTAGGTTGGAGCATTGGCGCCGCGCCAGATTTAAGTGTGTGAAAATTAGTTTTTGGTCCATGAGTAAAATTTGACCCAAGGACCCTAAAATTTATAAAAATCATGGTCCATACTTTTATTTTAAATCCCTAATTTATCCTATCTCTCTCTAAAAAGTCAAAAGTAAAAAGACAAAAATTTTCTCTCTCCCTTCTCTCTATGTTGTAACTCTCCCTCCCCTTGTCCCCCATAGTTGTCTTCTACAAAAATCTTGGTGAAGCACACTTTCTCAACTCAATTAAGTAATTTCCTCTATCCTTGGTAGTTAATTTTGTAAGCATGCTCCCCTTACCCTTCTTCCATAAGTGAAAAACTAAAAAAACACCATTGTTGGTGAAAATCTAGAATCTCATAATGTGGGCTTTCATAGCTTTAATCTCATGTGTTCTTCTATTATATTTCTATATCCCTGTTGGGCTGCTTGTTTTTGGTTTAATCTTGTGATTCTAAGTTGTCAATGTGAAGAGGGTAATGAATGGGTTATTCCATGATTTCATGAAAATAGTGAATTTGGAGCATTTTTTTAGAGAGAGAAATTGCTTAGATAGTGTGATTCTTGAATGGTGAAAATCTTGGGTTGTTCAAAAATTCATGTTAGTTCATTGTGGAAAGTAGTAAAACTCATGTTAATTGTTGTTTGATTTTAGTGTGACTACTTCCACATTTGGGTTTTGTGAATTGAGAATTAAGAATGGAGAAAGTGAAGGAAGAGGCTAAATTGAAGCACTCTTGAAAAGAAACATTAATTGAGATGTGAGAAAAATCATGACCATGGTTGAAATTGTAAAAGTTGGTCACTAATTTGGGTGGGTGAGATTTTGCATGATAATGGGGGAAGTCTGAGTACCGTATTTGATAAATTCTCACAAGTTGCTAGCGAATTAAGTATGGGGTTGTTTTGCACCTTTTACACCTAATTAGCTAGTCGTGCTATTCATGAACTAACATTGTAAAGATCTTTTGTTGCTTGACAGTACTATGGCATCCCATGCAGATAAAGGAAAAGAAGTGGTAGTCGCTGACAACGGTCTCAAGCGGCTCAGGAAGGAAACAAAAGGGTCAAAGTCATCAACCACTAAAGCACCCCCTACTAGGAGGTTCAAAGCAAAAGTCGTGGAGGAGCATGGGCTTTAGTGGTTTAATGCCTAGAAAGAAGCAAAGTATGCTCCAGAAAATTGGATTGATGAGGGTCACCTTGCACTTGAGTTCCCTACCATCCGCAACACTGTCCGTGAATTGGGGTTGGGATATGTGTTTGCTGATCCTGAGGAGTGCAACCTCACTTTGGTGAGAGAATTCTATGCCAACTGGGGTACTTTTGTCAAAAACAGCACTAAAATCAAAATATTGGGTCAAGCGGTTCGCTTCAATGCTAGGTCATTCAATGTTTTCCTTTGCACACATGTAGTGGACCATCAATGTATTTCATATTGCTAGAGAAGACCTTGTATCGTGATATTCTCCATACACTATGTGGCGAGCACTTAATCGCCTGTTGGGCAACGGACCATAATGGCACCCATTCTACACTTTCATTCTCCTACTTGACTAAGAAGGCTAGAGCTTGGGTTAAGCTTTTCTCTGTGGTACACTTACCTTGGACATACACCATGAAGATTAATATAGAGAGAGTTGTGTTGGTGTATATGCTGATGAAAGGGTTTCAAATTAACTTTGGCGCAGTTGTCAAAGATAACATGAAGAGGTCTAGAGACAACTGCCATTGGAAGTATTGCTATGGAAGTTTATGGACACAATTTTTTAGAGAGGTCGGCATTGAGGAAGAAGAGGTTGATCTTCTTCTACCCCTAGTAGGGCACTTGGCTGGAAAAATGATTGATGTCACCAAGGTTAAGGAGCCAGCCACTTTTTAGCTTCACTTCTCACTCCTACCAAGCCCTATGCTCAAGAAGATAGTTGGAGAGGTCGCGTTTTTGGTATGCTAGGGATGCAGTTAAAGATTGGAGGTAGATCTGCCACTAATGAGGAGATGTTAGCACCGGAGGAGCAGTACCACTCACTGAAAATGGGATGCTGATGTGCAAGGTGGGATCTATTTTTGAGGAGCCTCTAGATGACGATGAGGCCACAATATTGATTGATGGTGTTGATGATATGGATGATGAGGAGGAGGATGACTCCACCACAAGAGCTATGCAGGTTGATGACGCAAATGATGATGATAATGATCGGGAGCATAATCCTAATGATAACGACTGTGCTTAGAGGCCTAGGAAGTTCTTTTTCTCTCCCTATTAATATGTTTGATTGTGAACTATGGACAGTACACTGCTTAAGTGTGGGGTGGAGGAAATACATTTCCTATTTATTCCTTCTTTTCTAAATTTGTAAAGGGTTGTAGCATTAGTTGTCATTCTCTATGGTAGTAGCTTGGTCTGTAATTTGTGATGGGTTAACTCTGGTTTGTAATAGCTAGTCATTGTTGATGACTATGAACACTATGCTCTATTATGTGATTGTTCATCTCTAATTAGATTTTTTATTAATTGATAGTTAATTTTTTTAGTGTCTTTCATAAAAGTAGTGAACCTTCCCGATGATAGATGGATTGTGACCGTCTTAAGAGAAATTAGTCACAATTTTTTTCATTTATTAGGATGGATTCAAAAAATCACTTGTGTGTTGTTGATATTCCACTTATAAGCTACGCTAGAAGTAATGAAGTGGTCATCTTGAATGCATAAGAAGTGAGAATTCTATAAGAGACACCTAGGTTTTTAGCTTGACTCAAGAAAGTCTTTTTAGGGGTTAATAATGAAAGAATTCATTCAATTTTATTGTGTGGATATGTAGCCATAGGAAACTGGCTAAGATCATGATGCCATGAGAGGTGATCTTGATTTGTTGTGTGTTTTACATATGTAACATATAGAACTTGCCTAAGTGTGTATATGATAGCTAGTTGCTAAAGAGGTGAGATATGTTTAAGGTATTTCTTTGAAAACCCGTTTTCTCCATAGTTGTGTACCTTCCTTAACGCTATCCCTAGTTAAATCCCTTTGATTCGTACTTAATTTTCTTTTATCCACAAAAGAATCTTATTCCTCTTTGCTGGGAGACCATCAGAATTATTTCGATCCGAAGATAGTATAAAGAACTTTGAAATTTAATAATGAAGGTACACCAATGTAGAAAGAGTTAAGGGAAAGGAAAGAAAAAAATAGTGATGGCATGAGCAGATGATAGAAAGAGGGGTGCCAACACAAAATAATATGTCTACTTGCTGCTAGTACATAAATGAAAGAGTAGGTTATTTTTCTTGAACTTATAAGTAGAAACTGGTAGTCAAGTAGTATAAAGAGGGGCATGAGAAAAGAAAAGGTAAAGAGGATTAGTAAAGGAAAGGATGAGCAGTTAAGGAAAGAGGTGGACAAGAAAGATGAAAAAATTGTCTTAAAGTTCTTAGGACTGGTAGCCACTACTAAAGAAACTCATTCCTACCCGTCCCTTAGCCTACATTACAACTATGTTAAGTCCTTATGATCTTACTTTCTTTGAAGTGATTAAGTAGTCTAATTATACATGAGGGGCAAGCCTATGGTATGTTTCATGTGTATGATGCATCATTTGTGAGAGTGAGTGTGTCTTGCTTATTATGTTCCAAGTTTTGAATTGATAATATGAGGCAAGGAACATACTAAGGAAGTAAGGGCATAAGGTGGTCAGAGTCGGTGTACTATGTGTTGCATGTTTCATACTTAATCATATTGGCCCTGTTTTGAAAAGATGAGTCAGTTATAGAGGTTATGTAGTTTCAAATCTAAAAACTTCTGGGCATGCATAATGTGGATTGTATGAATTGATGAACCACTTAGTTATATGCTTTGTGTTGGCTTCTTGAGTGAGAAGTGATAGAGGTGACAAGTGGTGAGAAAAGATGTTGGTGCGTATAAGTAAGGATTGTTCGAGGACGAACTATGGTTTAAGTGTGGGGTGATGATGTTGGGCATACTCTTACGCTCATTTGCCATATTTTACCCATATTTTTCCATGTTTTTAGTTCATTATCCTTATGAAATGCATGAATTCATGCTTATGTGTGTCATATGAGATAACAAGTGTTTTGAGATGTTTTTGAGTAGGAAATAAGTGAAAAAGGACTCAAAAATGGCCCAAGGTGTGAAGAAAGAAGAGTTCGAGAAAATTGGCCTAGTGAGATAGCTGGTGCATCGCGCTAGACCCCCAACTTCCAAGAAAACGGTGCTCATTTTGGTGTATTGGGTGGTGCGGCATGCCAGATCTTAAAGTTCAGAGGAATTTTTGCTCAACATCTTGGCGAAATGAGTGGTGCGGCGCACCAGAAGCATTCCAGACATGGAAAATTTTCTAACACTCTAGTGTAGTGGGTGATGTGGCGCGCCAGACCCTATAATGTGCATAATTTGACTAACACCAAATAGATGGTGCAGCTTGCTTGAGACTTAACTTCAGTAGGAAATACAAGCCACAGTCTGGTGCATTGGATGTGCGGCATGCTACAAGCTGTCCAGGACAAATTTTCAAGTCTAAAAGTTGTACTTCTCAAGGGAAAAGAAGTTATTTGATACCTTGCTTATATATATATATAACATCTAGGGCATGTTTTATGAGTCTTAAGTCAGAAAGATCAATTTTGTACGCAATCTTCGGGGGAAGAGACATAAGTTCATTTTCTTCCAGTTTTTCTTATTTACTTTATGCTTTTGATAATTAGAATGATGTTTTCTTTAGTTTTTGCTTGAACATGAGTGGCTAAACTATTGTTCTAAGGTTTTGGCCATAGCAGATGGTTGAAGTTTGAATATTCTTTTATGCTAGACTTTGATTCCCCATTCAAGATTGTTTATACTTACTTATTTTCATTACTTATTCGTTAGACTAATCACCTTGCGAATATTATATGTTGGCTCTAGGTTGAACTCGGGAGAGGGAACCAAGAAGGTTAAAAGTAAGTATAGAATATGTTTCGATGATCTTTTTCAATGAGTTCAAGGTGAGATTTCATTGTCAATGATAGAAATATACCCTTTAACCCTGTTTAGTTGAATACAAGTAGCTACAACTGTTGTCTCATGATTCTCCTACAACCATAGGGATATAGATGTTAAGGTTCATGAGATAGTTCTTAGATGTTTGGGAGAATTTCAAGAAATGGAATTGTAACTTGCAACTAACAATCTTGACAAGAGTTAGTCTAGCGTAATAGTGTCCTAATACTCAACCTGAAAGCGAAAGTGTTGGAAACCTAGATTTTCTCATCATTTGAATTATAAATACTTGTAAAAATAATTTTTATTCATTAGTTTGATTTGCATTTGAAGTTACTAGAATAATTTCCAAAACCATTTCCCCATTTTTCCTGTGTTTATCAGAATAGTGAAATAAAATGTTAACCTTGAACAATTAATCTGACAACTGTCTAAGGGATCGATAGAGGGACTTCACCATCCTATATTAAATGACGATTACGTGCGCTTAGGACGTCAAGGGGGTACCTAGCCTGATAGAGGAGGTCTACAAAAAGGCAGGGGTGGTACTCCACCCGGCAGAGGGGTTGCAAAACCCAATAGGGTGGTTCAGGCAGGTAATTAGGCCCACTTCTATGCAATTCTTGGTCAACTTTAGAAAAAGGCTTCAGATGCCGTTATCACAGGTATGATTCTTGTATGTGACAAAATTACTATGACTTTGTTTGATCCTGGCTCTATTTTTTCCTATGTGTCTTCTTATTTTTCTATGGGGTTGGATCTTGCTTGTGATGTACTTGATATTCCTATCCATGTGTCTACTCCTGTTGGAGATGTTTGGTGATGGATAAGGTCTGTCATGCTTTTTCAATGGACTTCATGGGTTGTGATACTCGAGTAGATTTGGTGATCTTAGACATGGTAGATTTTGATGTACTTTTGGGAATGAAATAGTTGTCTCCGTGCCATTCCATTCTAGATTTCCATGCTAAGACAATCACCATAGAAATGCCAGGGTTGTCTAGGTTGGAGTGGAAAGGGAATTGTAGCCCTGCTCCTAAGAAGCTCATCTGTTATATTCATGCCTAAAAATTTATAGGGCGGAGGTGTTCATCATATCTATCCCATATTTAGGATACTATTTCAGAGGGTCTTTCCATAGAGTCGGTCTTGGTAGTTTGTGAATTCTTAGAGATATTTCCCGCAGATTTGCCTGGCATGCGTCAGACCGCGACACTGACTTCTTCATAGATTTAGAGCCTAGGACCCCACCTATTTCTGTACTGCCATACAGGATGGTACCAGTTGAGTTGAGGGAACTCAAGGAGCAATTGCAAGAGCTTCTTAGTAAAGGGTTTATCATGCCATGTATCTCTTCGTAGGGTGCCCCGGTGTTATTTGTGAAAAAAAAGACAGTAGCATGTGGATGTGCATTGTTTAGCGTCAGCTGAATAAGGTAACCATTCAGAATAAATACCCTCTTCCTTGAATAGATGACCTGTTTGATCAGTTATAGGGGCAGAAGTTTTCTAAAAGATTGACTTGAGATTGGGCTATCATCAGCTTAAGATTCATGCTGAGGATATTCCTAAGTTAGCCTTCCAGATCAGGTATGGACATTATGAGTTCCTAGTCATGTCCTTCGGACTCACTAATGCTCTTGCAGTATTCATGAGCTTGATGAATGGTATCTTCAAACCTTATCCAGATTCTTTTGTAATTTTTTTAACTGATGATATTTTGGTGTACTCTAAGAATAAGTAGGATCATGAGAATAATCTGAGAATTGTGTCGGGGTTGTCGAAGGAGAAACAGTAGTATGCCAAGTTTACTAAATGTGAATTTTAGCTGGAGTTGGTGTCTTTTTGGGGGCATGTAGGGCATGTAGTCTCCAAGGAAGTGATTAAGGTGGATCCATAGAAGGTGGAGGTGGTCCGAAATTGGGCTAGGCCTACTATGGTGATAGAGGTACATAGTTTTATGGGGCTGGCCAGCTATTACTGCTGATTTATGAAGGGATATGCAGCCATTACCTTGGTATTGAAAAGGCTGACCAAGAGGATGTGCCTTTCCATTGGTCCAAGGAAAGTGAAGAGACTTTTCAAAACGTCAAGACCCTTCTAACCACAACACCTATTTTGGGCGCTACTGGTGGAAGGTAAAGATTTTGTAGTCTATTATGATGCCTCATGATCTAGGTTGGGTGTTGTGTTGATGCAATAAGGACGACCCATTTCTTATGCTTTGAGATAGCTGAAGGTACACAAGAAGAACTACCCGCGCATGACCTAGAGTTGGCAGCGGCGGTGTTCACTCTAAAAATCTGGATGTATTATTTGTATGGGGCCCATTGTGAGGTGTTCATAGACCATCGCAACATGCAGTATGTGTTATCCTAGCAGGATCTTAATCTAAAGCAGTGGAGATAGATGGAATTGTTAAAGGACTATGATGTTACAATTCTGTATAACCCATGGAAGGCAAATGTGGTGGCAGATGCCTTGAACCGAAAAGCAGTAAGCATGGGCAGTCTAGCGTGTTTGAAAGTTACTCGAAGGCCGATTGCCAAAGATATTCAGACCTTGGCTAACATTCTGGTGAGACTCATGGTAGCAGAGACAGGAGGGATATTATCTAGTGTAGAGGCTAAGTTGTCATTGCTTGAAGAAGTGAAAGCTAGGTAGTTTGATGATGCAAAACTGAGTATGATTCAGGACAAGATCTTATGAGAGGAAGCTATGGAAGAAACAATAGATGGAGAAGGAACTGTAGGGATAAGGGGTGTGTATGTTTCCCCAGGTTGGTGAGCTAGTCAAAACTATCATGTCAGAATCTCACAACTCGAGGTACTCTATCCATCCTGGGGTTACTAAAATGTATCATGACCTAAAGTGGCACTATTGGTGGGGCAAGATGAAGAGGAACAATGTTGAGCATGTCTCCCAGTGCCTAAATTGTCAGCAAGTGAAGAATAAGCATCAGAAGCCTACGGGAGTATCCAGAGAATGCCCATCCTAGAGTAGACGTAAGAGCAGATAACAATGGACTTCGTGGTTTGTCTTTCAAAGACATTAGTGAAATTTTACTCTATTTGGGTCATTATTGACTGACTGACTAAGTCTACCCCGTTCGTACCCGTTCAAGTGACATATAATGCTGAGAGACTAGCCAAACTATATGCGAAATAGGTGATTCGGTTGCATTGGGTGCTAGTTTCGATCGTCTCAGACCGGGGTACACAGTTCACCTCCCACTTCTTGAGGACCTTGTTGGATAAACTAGGTACCAGGTCGGCCTTAAGCATAGCCTTTCACCTGCAGATAGATGGCCAGTTGGAGAGAACAATTCAGTTGTTAGAAGATATAATTCAAGTCTGTGTGATTGATTTTGGTGGCTATTAGGATAAGTTTTTACCTCTGGCAGAGTTTTGTTACAATAACAGCTATCACTCGAGCATTGGCATGGCACCATTCAAGGCTCCGTATAGGAGGAAATGCAGATCTCCAATTGGTTGGTTCGATGCATTTGAGGTGAGACCTTGTGATATGGACTTGATTAAAAAGTCCTTGGAAAAGGTTAGGGTGATTCAGGAGCGACTGGTAGCTTCTCAAAGAAGGCAGAAACAATATTCAAACAAAAAGGTAAGAGATATGGAGTTTATGGTGGGAGAGCACGTGTTTCTCAAGGTCCACCTCGTAAAAGGACTGATAAGGTTTGGGAAGCGAGGAAAACTTATCCTGAGATAGATTGGGTCATTCGAGATTCTTCGACGTATGGGGAGGTATCTTATGAATTATCTTTTCCACCAAAACTTTCAAGAATACATCCAACATGTCATGTCTCTATGTTGAAGAAATACCATGGGGATGGGTCTTACATAATCAAGTGGAATTTAGTATTACTTGATGAGAACTTATCATATGAGAAGGAGCCCGTGGTTATAATAGATAGAGAGGTCCACAAGTTGAGGTCAAAGGAGATTGCAACGATAAAGGTCCTGTGGAAGAATAGTCCCATAAAGGAAGCCACTTTGGAGACTGAGTCTGACATTCATAACAATATCCCCAATCATTTTGTAGAATCTGGTATGTCTCCTTTCTCGCTTTTGTAGGTCGTTCACGGACAAATAGTATTTTAATTGATATTTAATGTAACGACCCACCTATCATTACGAGGGAAAATAAATTATAAATAACTCTCTTTCCTAGGTCATTGGAAGTAAGGTGTTGTGTGAGTGATAGTGAAATTTTGAAGCTGAGGAATGGTCTGTATGCAAGACATGGGTGCTACTGGTTATAGGGGACTACTGCAGTGCAGGGGAAAACTGCTGTAGCGAGACCATTACCACGGTCGAAGGATGCCGTAATGAACCAGGAAAATTATAACCTAATCCGCTGTGGCGGCATATTGGGCACTAAATCAGGCCCCCTACAACGGAAATGTAATTGTTGCAACAGACCATAGAAGGCAGTAAATATGTTTTAAGTGGGATTTCAGGGGTTTTATTGCATAATCCTAAGGCACGAAGTTGGAGAGCTCTGGTGTGAATTTTCAAGGAATAGGGAAATTTAATATTTCAAGGTAAAATTTCCTTGTTAATCCTTCCATCTTGTGATTCGCTAACACCCAAACATCAATGGGTGCTTTGTAATGGTGATTTGAAAGTTAAGAACCCAAAAACTATAAAAGTTGGGTAAGTTGGTTAGGTGTTGAAGGTTGTCGATTCTAGGTTTGTAAGCATGAAATTAATACTCCCTAGGGTGAATGTGATGGTGCTAATTCATCATTTCTATAATTTGAGACCAAAGTTCAGCAAAAGTGGGGATTTTAGTATTAAAAACTGCTTAAGATGGGTTTGAGGAGTAGAAACTTCATGAACCAGGTTTGGATGACCATGGTGAAATTAGTGTGATAACTTAACTTACTGGTAATGATTAGGATGGGTAGGAAGGGGGGTTGAATTTCCAAAACCCTTATTTCTCGAATAGTCTATTGAATCATCCTTTAGTCTCTTGTTTAAGATTTTGAACGTTCCAAAGTGCTGAGGAAAGGCAAGGCTCCAGCAGAGTGATTGTTATTCCAATCCTTCAAATCGAGGTAGGTTATGGTTTAGAAGGAGTTAGAATTCTCATAATAGCATGTATTTGTATGAAATAATAATGTGTGTATTGGTCCTAAGATATTTCATATTGTATTATTCCGTTGTTGAATGAAATTTCTATGATATCGTTACTTTTATAATGAGGAATTGGATATTAAGAGGTTGTTCATATTTTTTTGTAGTTTCTTAAATTGATCCATGAATGGTATGAGTATTCAAGTTGAGGGAGGTAAGATGAAGCTGCCCAAGGGTCAAATAAATTGAACTAGTAGTAAAATACTGAAATATGTGAATAAACGTGGATGACATGATTTGTCCTGAGATAAGTGGCTCGTGTCCGAGGGAAGTATCCAGGTGAATGTTGATGATTGAGTAGCTTATATCCAAGGGAAGCAACCCAACGAGCATATGAGTGGGAGCAAGTACCATGCTGGTACATTACATAGATTTCTAGAATCCCCTATAGGTTATCACTGGAAGAGCAGAAATAAGACCCTTTAGCATGTGTGTACATTGATGATCAGTGTTGGAGCATTCATGGTGATGTGACGGAGGCGTGTGCCAGGCATATCACCTTTTGTTACTTTATTTTACTGAGTGTAAAGAAATAAGACCATTTCGGGAATATGAGCACTTGAATGAATTTGAATTTCTTGCTATGTATTCTATGTATTAGAAATGTGATGTGTTTATGATGATTTCACGGTTATTATAAAGTTAATTAAGAACTCGTGATGAATTGTGAAATCTATTATGACTGGTTAATTGTATATTCCATGTGGTTATGATATATTGATTTTTTCACTAACATCTATGAGTAGTTTGGATGGTCATGATGAGTAAAATGTTGAAAAAGAGTGAGAGTTAAAGGGATATTTCATATGATTATTTTTCTTATATGTGTTATTATTTAAGGTTGGCAGATGATGCCTACCAGTACTGTGTTTTGTACTGACCCTACTCCTACACTTCTTTTCTGAGTGCAGACCTCTAACCCAGAAGTTCATGCGACCCCATCTCTAGAGAAGTAGTAACCTAGTTGAAGGTGAGCGGCCTCGAATGTTCTGCTTCAAATCCAGCATTGAAGATTTCTTTCTTTTCAAGACATTATTTATTTTGAATTTTCTTAAATTATTCCTCTCTGAATATGGCTAGGTAGATGTCCATTTGTACAATGACTTTTAGGTTCTGGGGATGTTTAAGACGGTTGGATGTTATTTTGTTCGTTCCATTTAATTAATGCTTCCGCTATTTATTTTTATAATGTGATTGACTTGTATTTGTGATAGAACTTGGGTAATTAATTAGGATTCACTGGTTCGCCCATCAGAGGATATTGTATGGGTGCCAATAACGACCATTTGTGTCATGACATCATCTTGTCAACATTACTATTTCGCCACAACACTTCCATAAAGGAAACTTCTTTAGAACATAGTTTATTGATCTGTTGATCAAGAATAGCAATTGGGACCTCTATATAGATCATCTCCTCATAAATCTGAACATCCTTAATCAGCATAACATGGGTTGGATCTCCTATGCATTATATATCTTCGATACATGAAACACAGGATGAACTTATGCTAACTCTGCTAGTAGCTCTAACTCATAGGCTACCTTGCCTATCCTATAGACGACTTTTTAAGGCCTGATATATTTGTGACTTAATTTACCTTTCCTGATAAAACTCATGATGCCTTTTATTGATGATACTTTCAAGAAGACCCAATCATCAAAGACAAACTCTAGTGCTCGATAGTACACATCAGCATATGACTTCTATCAACTATGTGCTATTTGGAGATTATCTCGGATAAGCTTTACCTTTTCAACGGCCTGCTGAACTAGGTCAGGGGGCAACAACTCTACCTCACTAAGGTTGAACAACCCGCTGGAGATCTACACTTTTTCTTGTGTAAGTTATTGTAAGGAGCCATTTGAATGATTGTGTGATAACTATTATTATAAGAAAACTCAATTAAAGGTACATGGTCATCCCAACTTCCTCTAAAATCTAGGACAAAAGCATACAACATATCTTCAACCATTTGAATCGTGTGTTCAGCCTATCCATCCCTCTAGGGATGAAATGCAATACTAAGGTTTACCTGAGTCCGTAGGCCCCTCTAGAAAGACTTCTAGAAATTCATCGTAAACTGGGCTCCTCTATTAGAAATAATAGCCAATGGTATACCATGAAGGCGTATAATCTCACATATATACAGTCTGACATAGTCCTTAATTGTATAAGTAGAATTGATTAGTAGGAAATGGGATGATTTTATCAACTTGTCGATAATAACCCAAATGGAATCATGTTTCCTACTTTTCTGAGGCAAACCGGTAATGAAATCTATATTGATGACTTCCCACTTCCACGCGTGAATCTCTATGTTCTACATCTGACCTCCCAGTCTTTGATGTTCTACTTTCACTTACTGATAATTAGGACATGAGCTACAAAGCCTATAATATCCTTATACACACCTTGCAACCAGTAAAACTGTCTAAAGACATGATAGACCTTCGTGGCACCTGCGTGTACTAAATAACTAGAGTAATGAGCTTTAGTCATAATCTGATCCCATAACTTACCTACATCGGGCAAACATAAACACGTATGGTATCTAAGGACTCTATCTGGACCACACGTAAACAAAGCATGCTTCTGCTGCGAAATGTTATCTCTTAGCAATACCAATTCCGGATCATCATGCTGCCTTTACTTAATTTCAGACACTAAGGAGGATTCTTTAGTATTCTAAACTACAACGCCTCTATCTTCGGTACTAGAATTCGAATGTGCAACTTAGCTAACTATTATATAGCTCTCACCATCTCAACTCTATCAGCTTTAACATCACTCAAGCTACCTATAGACTTGTAGCTCAATGCAACAACCACAACATTGGCTTTGCCAGGAGGGCACAAAATGCATACATCATAATTTTTTAGCAATTCTAACCATCTTTTGTAATACCCCAAAAGTTCCTAAGACTAGACCCGGGATTTAAAAATGGAAGTTGGTAGAATCCGAGAAAACAATTCCACAGAACGGATGACCTAATAGACTGTTGCTCCAACCCACGACCCATGGGAGGCATCCGTGGTGAGGTACTGTAGGGGTGGAGTTAGGAGTAACAATTTTGGGAATGACCCATTGCCAAATGTAATGAGCCATTATTTGTGGTCGTGGTAAGCCTAACCCTTGTTCAAGGATGAAGTGATGAGTCATGGAACGACCCGTTGCAGGTAACAACGGGTCGTGGTCATCAGCCGTGGAAAGGAGAATCAAATCTTCAATCGGTGTAACAGAAGGAAACCATGACTCATTGGAAGGAATAATGAGTTGTGGTGTGGCTCGTGGGAAGACTTTGTGCAGGTCGTCAAGGGGGAAACAATAAATGACCCAACGGATAGTTGTCTGAAGGAACGACTTATCCTGTCGAGTTGTGGGATCAAACAGTATAATGTGAAGTCTGGCAATGAAGACGACGGATGGATACCACAAGTTGTGGTATCCAAGAACGACCCGTTAGGATGGTCGTTGTTACCACCAGTGCAGAAATTTCATGAATTTCATTAAGGGACATTCATATCCATGCATGAAAGAGTGATAGTCTAGAGCGGTGATCAAGGCAAATCCTTCAAGGTTCTCTTCAATTTCTTCTTGGGCATTCAAGAAAGTGTAAGAATCAACTATAATCAGGTATGTAGGATTATGAATGGGTGAATCCATTCACACCAATGTCTAATCCCTCTCTAAATCATGAATTTCCTAAGTCAAATCTATGGGGTTTTAACCCAATGCATGAAATTCCAAATTCTCTACATGGGCATGATTTGGATATGTTTCTACAATGAAATTATGATTCATGGGAAAGTTTTATATTGTTTTCAACTAAAAATCATGTTTCAAGTTTTATGAATTCAAAAGCCCATTGAAGAGAAGTTCATGAAAGATGAGATTTGTGATGAATGTATGATTACAATGAGATATTATGATGGAAAGCATGTTTTCAAGATACCCATGTTTATAATCATGTGTTCGATGTGAATTGACTATTTTCAAGCATGTGAAAATATTGGGCAATGCCCACATGTTCAAGTATGATTTATGATTTTCCCTATTAAGCTTACCACATGGTTTTGGAGTGAAGACTCCAAATTGTCTTTCAACTTGTTGTATGGTTTGAGTTAAAGCTTATCATATGCATAATTTCAAATTTGAGATGTATGTGATTATTGAGCTTCGTTAATAGAAGATGTTGAGCTTTTTTGAAAAACGACGGAGAGCATATGCATGTTTTTGGGAGTAGTGTCTAGCATTAAGTAGGCTAAGGGTCAATCACCCTATGCCTCAAAACTATGCGCCAACATAGGTTTATTATTATATATATTACTTTACGACATCCCTTGTGAGCTATCTCCTGCCCTATTAGGCCACGAGCTTGATATCAATATCATGGTATCGTCCCTAGCTCTAGCAAGAGCTCTTTCCACTTGAGTGTGATAGTCGGGACCACATAAGCTCTATCATGGTATGTCGGTTAAAATACGAGTCTCCCATTATTCCTCATGATTTCAGTTATGCATGTTCATCATTCATGAGATTTATACATCTATATATGTTCTAAAGTAGGTTTGACCCAATGTTTAGTTTTACTCATGACTATAAGATTTCAGCTTTTGAGTCAATCGATTGAGTTATGATGTTATGTTATGTTATGATGAGATCATGATTTCAGAAAGAATGCATGCAAGCCTACTCTCAGATTCTTATTATTTATGTTTTACATTATGCATGTTCTTAAATGAATTATTTATTTAAGCGGTTTTACATACCTTGCATACTCGATACATTTCACGTACTGACTGCATACTCTATGTTGTATCATTTCATGATACAGGACCTGGCACTCAGACTCAGCCCCATTCATAGCCATTCTTCAGAGTTAGCATCTTACACTTTGTTGGTGAGTCCTCATCTCCCAAGGACCATGCTTATTCAGATTTCTCTATGTATTTCAATTTTAGCTTATTCGAGTTAGCTGGGGTGTTGTCCCATCAACTCATCATGTTTGGAGGCTTTTCAGACAAAAGAGATGTACTCAACTTCAGATTGTGTATTCCGATGTTATGTTTATTTTAGACTTCCTATAAGATTATTAGATTGATTTTTTAGTTTTATTAATTGAGTTAGATGTATGTTCATGTCATGGGTCGACTTGGAGTCTCTCGGGCTACTTGTCCCATGTCTCAATTCAAGCCTCCATTTGGGTCGTGACAAAGTTGGTATTAGAGCAATAGGTTTGAAGTTTCATAGCGTGTCTGAAAGCTGCGCTAAGTAGAGTATTTTTCATGGGTGTGAAGTGTTCCACACTTATGATGAAGAGGCTACGAAACATTTAGGAAATGTTCCCTTCTTTCATGATCTATGTCGTGCAAGGAAATGTATCCCTATCCTTCTAATTCGTGCTATTCATGAGTGTAGAATCATGGCTCCCTGAAGAGTAAATGGTAGAAGGAATAGGAATGGAGACATCCACAAAGATGGCAATGAAAATGGGCACCTGCAGGCCCTACTAGTGCAGGAGCACCATGCACCGGAGCCGGTTGCCCATGCTGAATTTAGGGCAGCTATTCAGATGCTCACACAGGCCTTGACCACCCAGGTCAATCAGCAGGCAGTTGTGCATGTCCCGTAAAATGGCAATGCGGGGGCAGCTGGAGTCAAGGATTTCTTGAGAATGAACCCACCAGAGTTCCTTGGGTCAAAAGTAGATGAGCACCCACACAAGTTCATTGATGAGATTATGAAGATCACCTAAGTCATGGGGGTGAATGGAGTTGATTGTGCGGATTTGGCCTCATATCAGCTAAAAGGGGTCGCACACATCTAGTTTCGTCAATGGAAAGATAGTAGGGCTACTAGTGAAGGCCGTGTCACTTAGGAGGAGTTCCTGCTGTGTTCCTAGATTAGTTCTTCCCTCGTAAAATAAGGGTGCTGAAGGCAGTCCATTTCATGAATCTCAAGCAAGGGAGAATGATGGTGCAAGACTATGCCCTTGAGTTCACTCGCCTATCAAATTACGCCCCAGAGTTAGTGGCTGATCAGAGGGCGAGGGTGAGCAAATTTGTTCATGATGTGGTGGGTTATTTGGACAAGGATTGCAGAACTGCTATGCTTTACCAGGATATGGATTTCCCTCGGATAGTTTTGTACACCCAGTAGATGGAGGTGGAGGTGGTGCATATGAGGTAGAGTGAGGCCAAGAGGGCCAGGACCGATAGCCACAGATTCTCACCATCAAGGTCAGGTGGTGGACACCGATATCAAACCCACCAGAGTTCTTCAGCCCCAACATTTTTAGAATTGAGTGTTCCATCTAGGTCTAGGCACGATCAGAGGGGGCTGGCATCAGGCTTTAAGGGTCAAAGTAGCAGACCCACAATTTCTAGCATCCCAACTTGTCGAAGATGTGGTCAGGGGACGCGGGCCAGTGTTTGGCAGGTTCAGGTGCTTGTTTCGGGTGTGGGAAGCCCAAACACATACTCAGAGATTGCCCGACAGCGATACAGGACTATGGTGGGGGTCGAGGCCCAGCTTCTAGTTCAGCAGCCCCACCCACACATTCAGTACATCAGGGGGCATCTACCAACATAGGTAGCGGTTAGTGCCAAAACAAATTCTATGCCTTAGCATCCTGCCAGGAGCAGGAAGTCTCCCCAGATGTGTCACTGGTATGTTATGAGATTTCCTTCTTAATATATATTGTTTGTTAGATCCAGGGGCTACCTTATCTTTTGTGACACCTTATGTGGCCAGTAGCTATGGAGTTAATCCCAAAGTCTTGTCAAAACCCTTCTCAATCTCTACACCAATAGGTAATTCAGTTGAAGCTAGATGGGTGTATAGAGGTTGCTTGTTCTCATTCCTTTAAAAAGTCACCTAAGTAGATTCTATAGAGTTAGCCATGACTGATTTCGATGTTATCCTTAGCATGGATTGGCTATTTGCATATTATGCCTCAGTTAATTATAGAACCTAAACAGTAGAGTTCAAATTTCCGAGAGAGCCTGTCTTAGAGTGGAAGTGTAGTTCAGCTGTGCCTGTAGGTTGTTTTATTTCCTACCTTAAGGCCAGAAAGATGATTTCTAAGGGTTGTGTGTACCATCTAGTTAGGGTTAAGGATGTTGAGTCTGAGACCCCGACTATCCAATCTATTCCAGTAGTATGTGAGTATCCAGAAGTCTTCCTAGATGATTTACCAGGAATCCCTCCAGAGCAGAAGATAGATTTTGGTATTGACCTTCTTCCCGACACGCAACATATATCTATTCGTCCCTACAGAATGGCTTTATTCAAGATAAAGGAGTTGAAGGAGAAGTTGAAGGACCTGTTAGTTAAGGGTTCCATTAGACAGAGCAAGTCCCTATAGTGTGCACCATTTCTCTTTGTACGAAAGAAGGATGGTTCTCTTCGTATGTGTATTGACTATTGGCAATTAAATAAAGTCACCGTTAAGAACAAGTATCCTTTACCCAAGATTGCAATGGGTTGTTGTCATCAACTGTGGGAAGGAGAATCAAATCTCCAGTCGGTATAACGGGAGGAAACCATGACTCGTTGGAACGAAGAACGAGATGTGGTGTGGCTCGTGGGAAAGACTTGGTGCAGGTATTCAAGGGGGAAACAACGGATGACCCAGCGAATCATTGTATGAATGGACGAATCTTCCGATCGAGTCATGGGATTGAAACTGAGAATGTGAAGTCTGGCAGTGAAGACAACGGATGGATACCTGTCACGCCCCGAGTCTACACCCTGGACATAACATGGTACTTGAAGCCACAAGTGACCCCAAGTCAACCCCAGGTTTAACATTCACTAGAATTCTGAGTAAACATGCACAACGGAACTTTGAAATAATATCATAAAACATTTATGAAAGAAAAGTCTGAAAATATAAAGTTTAATATATTTGAATAATACTGGTAAATCTGAAAGAAAATCATGTCTGTCTGAAAGACATCTAACTGAGGAGTTGTTGGGACAATCCCCCAGCTAACTCTAAGTCTAACTGAAACTAATAAATGACTGAAAGAAATAAATAATGCCCTTGGATGATGAGGACTCACACTTCACTGCTGAGGTGGAGAATCTGAACTGTGGCATCTAGCGGTGCTGAGTCTAAGAACCTGCAGCTGTATCATGAAATTATACAACATAAAAGTATGCGTCAGTACTTTGAATGTACTAATTATATGAGAGGAATATACCAATAGATGTAAGTGACTGAACTGGAAAGACATGCAATGACCAACTAATTATCTAAACTAAAATAATCTGAAGTAACTCAGATGGTCAAATTGACCCTGTCTGGTGGTCAAAGACATGCCCCAAATCTGAAAGTTCTGAGTCTGGGATACTATACTGAATTGAGTTAAACTGATAGGTCTAAAACTAAACTGAGATTCTTATTCTAAAACTAGACTGGAATAACTAGTGGGAGAATCTGTAATCGACATATAACCACGTGAGCTAAACGTGGAGTCCGATGTATACACCCCACCGGTATGACCCAATATACTTTGTCAGGGTATAAAGGCATGAATTGGGTGATCACAAAAGTCTGGGGAAAATCAGGCCAAGTGATAATTCTCAAACCAAACTTCCAACTGAAGTATGAAGCGGACGTTGTCAATAAAGAACCCAACTAGAGGTTGGGGTCGAACCTACAGGGAATTTGGAAGATCTAGATTATTGCCAGTAGATGAACTTGTATGGTAATTACTTCACAATGGGAGGATTCTAATAAAAAGCAATAATAAAAATAAATAGTAGTCAAGATTATATTTATGAATCAGTAATTAAAGGATAACTAGGGTTTGTGTTCCCCATGGGTTCATAACAGCTTTGGGTATACACTCGTGATCTTTACTAATACTCACTTACAGAACTGATAACTTAGGTTCATTTAAACGGTCGATCAATCCCTATTGAATGACTATTCTCAATTACTCGACCAAGTCTCATGAGTTTTGCAAATTAACCATTATCACTAAGTTCCAGATATAACTATCCTGAGACCACAGCTCAAGTTAAAACAATGATTATCAAGATCAAGGCTCTGTTATAATTCTCTTTTCCTAATCTCGACCTCTTCGACCAAAGCAAGTAAAGAATTTAGGCACTTCATAATGTTGTACACCGCTAAGAATCATTAAAGATGAAGAGAATACAATATAAGCATTTAGTATTGGTTTCAGACTCACTTTGTGCAACCCTAACTAGTTAATCCACCATGGTTCCCACAACCCTAGCTATGGAGGTTTTAGCCTCTCATAGTTGCAAGGATGTGATTTGTGTTCATTATTGAAAACATTAACAATACTTACAAAGATGATTGAGAAAAACAATTCATTCAATGAAATCATGAAATCTTCAATAACATGTAGCATGATCAAGATGAATTCAAGAAAAGGTTGATCACAAGGTTGAACCGACTCAATTCTCTCTTCCAATGATGTAAAATTGCTTACTACAATGTTTTCCTACTAGAATTAAGTCTACTAGTCGTCCTCTATTAAATATAAAACATAAAAAGTATTTATAGAGACACAAGAATCCTTTTTCTAAACTAACAGGACTGCTTTCCATATCTGTTGCCGACCTCGTCACAGATCCATCTACGACTCGTAGGAGCTTCTCACGGATCATGACATCAACACATGGCTTGGAGTGTTGGCTGAAAGTTGGCTAAGTGTTGGGCCAAGGTACGATTTGTACCAATGTGCTACGACTGATACCTTGACACTCGTGGCTTGATCCTGATCTTTTGAACTTTTTTTGAACTTCACCACGACCGGTATGGTACAACTCGTACACTCATCGCACGAGTCGTAGGGTGCTCTTGTACTAAGAATTAGCCTTTTATGCAATTCTTCTGTATTTCGTCACGACTGGCTTACCACGATTGGTACCACCATGGTATGATCTGTGACAAGTGTCATAAGTTCACTCTTCAAGGTTAACTTTCATCTTTTGGTCAAGGCCCTCAGTAGGACTCGTAGGTCTATCCTACGGATCGTACTGTGGTTTGTAATTTTTGCCCTTTTTACACACTTTTAGCTTCCTTTTGCAATTTATTGCTCCAACACCCATTTATACTGAAATCAAAGGAAAAGTGCCTCATATCCACATAAATACACCTAAGTCTGTGCTATTTTCTTAGTTTTGAGCGCCAATAGTGCTGTAAATTCACAGCACATCAACACCCTCAACTTAAGATTTTTACATGTCCTCAGGCAAAGAAAAAGAAAAACTAAACACGATGCTCAACTAGACACTAAACTTAGGATACTACAGCCAAAACTCAAACAAATTTATGCACTTTATATACAAACTCTATTGACCCTTCCTCTTGAAACATCATCAGCTAATGTATTGCAAGAAACATCAAAACATCATATTCAGGGATCAAGACATGCCATCTAGCTATCAACAAACAATCAAGTCATCACCTATGTGTTTCACACAAACCAATGGTAAAAGAAAACATAATCCATGTACCCTCACAAAATATGAAGTCCCTACTCTAGTATGAAGTATCAACTAAAACATGGGACTAGGCAAATGAAGCACTCACTCTCTCAAAGAACTACAAGTATTATGCATCAGATACCATAGACTTGTCCTTATTTTGTCTTCTTTGGTTTGTTAGATGGTCAAATTAAGATCACTATAGGAATTTATATGTCTTGTAATGTAGGCTTAAGGATGGACATGATAATGATGGAAGATTTTATTAGTGATTGTCCCTTCCATGGCACTACATTCATTGGCTGCACCATTCTCCTATTTCATCCTTCATTCTTTCTGTCTCCTTTTCTTCTCTTTTTCGGATTTTATGAAAATTTGCATGGGTGAGGTGATTTTTAAAATTTTTCAACACTTTCAAGATATTTTAAATTTCTCTTGTTTTTTCAAAATTCTCAAATTTTCAGCCTTTTACTTTTTCACCTCACCACACCTTGTTTCACCATTTTCTTTTTTTCTCTTCTTTTTTGTTTCTTTCCTTTTTCTCCTGTTCCCACCATTTATGCACCCCTACTTTAGTCACTCTCAACATAAGCATTTTTCTTATGTTGAGGTTCACAATATCCAAGGAAGGACCAGGGCCAAACAGGTTCATTATAAACAAATGGGTACGGTTAGTAGGTAAATCAAAGAAATACGGTCAATTAAGGCTCAAACTTGGGATCAAAGGATTCATGAAACTTTGGTAGGGAAATATAGGCTAAAAGTGAGCTAATACAAAAATGGCCTATGATCATATACTAACCAACCTTCCTCAATCTATGCAGAGACCAACTAGGCAAGTTCTAGAGCTTCAACAGAATACTGCAATAAATACTAAGACCTCACTCACACATGGTACATGAACTATTTTCACTTTACCTATCTGGTTCATACATGGCTGAACAAGACTAGCACTATAAAATAACTAAATGACATAAAATGATCCACATAAATCATGCATTGTTTTCACAAATACACAGCAATTTTTTTTTAAAACAGGGTCAATTTTTCAAAAAAAACAAAAGTAGTGCATATCCAATGGCTGAGTATTCCTAAGTTATTTTCTAATTAAAAAAATCACAACAAAAAACAAAAAATCCTAACACATGCCGGTTCTACAAGATCGCATGTCTGAGGGAAAAGAAACATGGCAAGAAAAACCCTCAGGCGACCAAAAATATCCCAAAAATACAAGTACACCCCCTATTTTTAAAGAATGAGCTTTGTCCCCAAAGAACAAAATAGAAGCTTGAAAGGAAAAGGGACATAATTATGGCTACTCAGACTTCGCCTTTGTCATCTCACGAAGGTGGTACCTCTGCGGTAGTAGTGGCGCTAGCGGTGGCTGGCGCACTCTATGGTGGAACAATAGGGGTAGTGGTACCCCCCTCAGAAAGTGTAGCCGTTTGAACGACCTCTATGGAAATTGGGGCTGAATGTGGCTCACCCGATGGGTCATGGTCACTAGCAAGCTCAGGCTGGGCTGTGGTGGAGCTTCCCAGTCCTCTAACTCTCTCATGCAGCTCAGTCATATGCTCCTCATGAGCTTTCATGGTCTCCGCTCTAGCCCGCTTACGCTCTTTCTTCTCCTTATTTCTCTTCTTTTTCACACTCCCCTCACCAACATCTTTAGCAGCTCTCTTTTTTCCTTTATTACCAGCTACAGTTGGCCCCCAGTATTCTTCCAAGTCAATATCCTCCTCAAGCTCTGCATCCAGGTCTGAAAGAGTGGGGGCTGCTATAACAGTTGGTTGCCGTAAAGACAACTCAACCACTTGGCTCCAAAGAGCCCCCAACTCCGCATGGAGACTGCCATTGTCTGACTGCTCCGCCATCCTCATGTTGAATCTACTCTCATAACTATCCAGGAAGGCATGAAGGGCCTGAGCTACTGCATCTATCTCGGATTTGACCCATGGCTTTACATTCTCCAACATTGCCTAAATTTTACGCTCGGCCATTGTCAATCTCTTTGCCATCTTTTGGAGGAAATCCTACGGTACCAAGATGTATCCTGCAGGAGTCTGAGTCTGTACACTGGGTTGCGGTGTAGCTAAGGTGTTGGGAGCTGACTCTAAGTGACCGGCATTTGTAGCCTGTGTCTCGCTCTCCTCTTGAGTACTGGGGATATTCACCTGTACGTCCCCTACTGGCTGAGTTGTTGGATGGTTGTGGGCACTATGGATCTGCTTATCGGGTTCATCTCATCCTGGATAAGGCCTATATCTTTGGCCTCCGATCAATCTCTCATCACCCCGCTGTACTCTCGCCTCCCTGTACAAACTGTATACAAGGCTCAGGAATGGAATAGTAGTGCTTACTTCCACTGCCCAGTCTCATATCTCTATAGCTATGATCCTTGAGATGTTAAGAGGGTAGTGGGACATGAGACATGCCACCAACGCTGCTCTATCTACACTCAGCGTGTTATCATTGACTGTAGGTGCTAATCGATGTCTCACCATTGTCCAGCAGGCCTTTGCGATGAAATTCAGTGAGTTCTTTGTCACATGCTTGCCACCTGAAACCCACTCAGCCTCATCCTTGTTCTTATCTATAACCTCCGCTAGCCATTGCAACTACCTCTGTCGCTCACCCCTACTTAGACTCCTAATTTGCTTCATCGCCTCAAACTGGTAATCATATTCTAGGGTTATACTGGTTGGTCTGAACTGAGGTCCATACAACATTCGTGCAATATTCCAATCAGATACATCAACAACTCGCCCTCGGACTAGAACACTCTCCAAGAAAGGCTGCTCCTTTATCTTTTGCCCCTCCTTTGCTTTCTCTTCCATTGTGGCCATGTAGTTGGCGTAGAACTCCCTGACGATCTCCTCAGTGTATTGTGAAGGGGTCTTGGCCATCCACTGTACCCCATAGAAACTAAAAATATGCTTCATCTCCTCAATCTCATGCAAGGAATTAGTGAGGATCCGTTGGTTCTTCTTGGATGCTTCTCTTTGGTTTGTTCTTGGCAGTGAGAGTTATTCCTTGTTCATAGATCTCTTTAGCACCTAACACTCTCCACCGCATTATTCTGTTTTCTCTAGCAAAGGTCTCCTCCTCCACTGCTTGCTCACTTCTTTCTGCATCATTATGGCTCCGTTCTGACCCTTCCTTAGTGTTTGAGTCTATTCGCAGCCTTTGTTGTTCCTTTCTAGCCCCTCTTTAGACTGGGGAGCTTGAGCGGATGTGGCCATGGTTGCTTCGGCTTGGGACTTTGCTCTTTCCCTAGTGGTTCTTGTCCCATCTGTGTCTGAGGTGTCCACTTGATAATCCAAAAGTGAACCACTAGGTGAATCTCCAGCTCGCTCAGACTCTGAATCTGTTGTTTCATCTATCAATTGCCTGCGGGCTTGTGTTTTGTCTGCCAGCGCTTGTATGTCATTGTACCTGGTGAGAAAGAGGTTAGTATTTCATTTTTGAGAAAGAAAAATCAGATAGAAGAATTGCAATTTCTCATTATGGGCCCTCAGTACGAGTCGTACCTCGAAGGTATGACTCGTGAGAAGCCCTGATGGTGCCCCACGACTTGCAGGTATGACTCGTACCATGAAGGTACGATCCGTACCTTGAGTCTTCTAATGAAGTCCCATTTTAATCATATTCTATTTTTCACTACGACTCATGGTATGACCCGTGGGTCGATTCCACGAGTCGTAGAGTGGGCTTCCCAAATCGATTTTCCAAGATAGGTGGTATGAGCACTCAGTACGATTCATAGTATCGACCTATGACCCGTACTGTGCTACATAGCCTTTTTCAGCCCAGTTTTACGATTATTTGTGATCAGTGTGTAGGTTTTTGTTTTGTACATTTTTGGGTACTCAGATTTCCCCCAGGTCTAGCATTAGGTATCATACCTTTTTACACCACTTAATCCTCCCCTACCCTTAACTCCCTTTAGGTGTTCTAGGGCCAAAATTCAATCAATTTCCAATGGGTTTTCGGTCGAGTTGGAGTTGTTCGCTCATACCCATTGATTTTCAAGCATACCCAGTGAGTCTTATGGGTTTTCGATTCCCTCAAGTTCATTTTCAAGCATTAAAAACTTAGAATGTAAACCACTTACTTGATTCACGATTCATAGGCTGGAAATCAAATGCTAGAGCTTTGCACACTCAGCTGAAGCACAAATTTCTAGCTTAATTTCTTGATGTTTGGGAAGATACTGGTGTTGGGAAGAAAGTTCTGAAGTTGTAGGTTTTGGGGTTTTGAGGTGTTAGCATGGGAAGATGGTTGGTTTTGAAGTTTAAGTAGGTGGGGTTCAATTTAAAAATCTAGGCCGAATAGGGTCAATTTGACCCGTCACGACTCGTAGCATGAGTCTTAAGAGCAACCTACAACTCGTTCCTAGCCCGTAAGGACTTTAGTTAAAGAGAACTTACTTGGTAACCTTCAAGAGCATCCTATGACTCGTACCATGAAGGTACGAATCATAGGATGAGCCGTAGGTCAGACTTCGCTTAGAATCTTCTCTGCTTTTCACCATTTCTGCTACCACGACTCATAGGAACTTACCACGAGTCGTACTGAGATCCTGTAAAAGATTTCTCAGCCACCTATTTTTGTTTCCCTGCACATTGAGCACACATTAGTTCAACAACTTGGGTTTCCTCCCAAGAAGCACTTGATTTAACATCGCGGCATGACGTAGGAGGTCTGGTTACTCAGATTTCACCAAACCTCCACTTGGGTTGCCTCCCAAGAAGCGCCTGATTTAACTTTGCGGCACGACACAAGTCTCTTGACTACTCAGAATTCATCAAGTGACCCATGCTCATCCTTAAGTGCTGAGATCACACTAAATTCCTTTGGCTGCTTCATATTCCGACAGATGTTGAAAGTGACCTTTTCTTTATTTAGCCTGAACTTTAACAGGTCAGCTTCCACATCTACTAGAACTCTCCCAGTGGCGAGGAATGCTTGCCCCAGAATGATGGGGACCTCATAATCGACCTCTCAATCCAAGATCACAAAGTCAACTGGGAATATAAAATTATCAACCTTGATGAGCACATCAACTAGAATGCCCAACAACCTTTATACTGTTCTGTCGGCCATCAGTAGCCGCATGTTGGTTGGTATGGGGGCTCCCAATCCTAGCTTCTTGAAAACCGCCAAGGGCATTAGATTAATGCTAGCTCCCAGATCACAGAGCGCCCTTGCGAACTCGACATTACCAATGGTGCAAGGTATTGTGAAGGCACCTGGGTCTTCCTTTTCCTGAGCTAAGACCCTTGTTGCTATGGCACTGCAGTGATGGACATTGTCAACCGACTCATAGCTTACAGATCTTTTCTTCATCACCAGGTCCTTCATGAATTTTGCACATCCTGGCATCTGCTCTAGTGCTTCGACCAATAGTATATTCACAGAAAGTTGTTTAAGCATTGAATGAAATTTTTGGAACTTACTATTGTCCGCCTTGTTCTTCAACCTTTGTGGGAATTGTGGCGGTGGTCTCGGGATAGCCTTTTGCACTAGAGTTTCCCCTTGATCAATGTAACATTCCTTCTCCACCCTTAGGGGCCTCTTGCAACCCATCGTGTTGTGTCTTATCACCAATGTCTTCTTCCTCAATCATGCTCTCTTTCCTCTTTTCAACTTCAACAGGAAATGGGGGGTCAATTATGGCTTTACCACTCCTAGTCATCACTGCCATGCAATGAGAATCATTCTTTAGATTCTGGACAGTGTTGCTAGGAAGTGTACCCTTTTGTGTAGGGTTAATTAATGCCGACAGTTGCCCAAGTTGTTGTTCTATCTGCTTGATAGCGGTGGCATGAGATTCCACTTTCTGACCCATGCTAGATAAGTCACTTCAAATTTCTTTTAGCTGATCATCTGTGGACCTCACCTTTTTCAACATTTCGGCCATCATACTCTCCAACTTTGATTGTCCGGCCTCCCCGTCTCATGCATTAGGAGGCACATAGACTCCATCCCGGTCATTGTGATATCCGTCATTTGTTCTCCATTATCCCTCTCGCTCACGACCACGGCTCCTATCTCTGAACCCGTTCATGTTGTAGTTGTCTCTGTATTTGTCCCGACATTAATTTCTAGAACCTTGGCACCAATTGTCTTCTCCAGATTCTTGGACGTTGTCTCGGAAACCCGCCACTTGGCTATCTAGGAAGTTTGCCTCTTCCTAAGAATCAGAGTGTTCTGCTCCCTGCTCCCTTCCTTGTGTTCCCATTGCATTTATATTTTTGGCTCCTGCTCCCATGATATGCTTTGTCAACAAATCCAATGATGTGCGCATATGAGCCAACTCCTAATCGCGTTCCTCCTCCTTCCTCATTTGGTCTATAGTCAAACCAACAACATATGTACCTACCACTGCATCAGCCTCCCTCGTATGCCAGGCCCTATTTGTCTTTGTCACCCTGTCAAGGATAGTGGCTTCTTCCAACCAGGTGTGACTCATCAATCCTCCACCCGCCACCGTGTCTGCTACAACCTTGGTGCTATTATTAAGAGACCCGTAAAAGATTTCCAATTTCTGTCATTTGGGATTTTATGGTTCGGGCACTTAGTCAACTTCTTTTTGAACCTCAACCAGGTTTCACGAAGTGCCTCCGTCTTAATCTGTCAGAAATTATAGATCTCATCTTTTAACTGTAACATCCTTGATGGGGGAAATAATCTCTCCAAGAAGGCTTGTTTAAGCTCCCTCCAATTGATTATGGAGTCTTTGGGCAACTCCAATAACAACAAAGTAGCTTCCCCTGATAGAGAGAAAGGGAAGAGTCGGAGTCGGAGTCTTATTGCATCTTGGCTTACTCCAGGCAACCTGTATGCCTTGTATATTCCTAAAAAGTTCATTAAATGTAGGTTGGCGTCATCCGTTGCGTGGCCACTAAACACCCCCTTCATCTTTAGCAGTTGAATCATGGTGCTCATAAGGTAAAATTGGCCCAGCGAGTAGTGGTGGTGGCACACTTGCTCCAGTTGACCGAACCTCATCAACATCTGGGTCATCATCATCGAAGAACTGAGGGGAAAATCTCTGAGCTCGGTTGCCCCTCCCATGTCAACTAGCATTTACCACCTCATCTCTATCATCACTAGCGTACTGAAGTGCAGCTAACCGAGCTGGCTCGGCTTGCCTAGCTTTTTCAGCTTAGCGGACTTCTCTCTACTCAGGGTTTTCCATATTATGCAGTGTTCATTCGATTTCGAAATTTAGTGGAACAAGGGGTCCTCCTCTACTCCGAGTGCTTGGCATCCACCGGAGGACAGCTTGTGGGTATCAAAGAAAAACACAAAAATAAACGTAATTAAGGAAATAATTACCAAAAAGTCAAATACAAGCAACTAACCTAGTCTTAGCAGTATTCTCCGGCAACAACATAAGTTTTTGATAACGCTCAAACCACACTTCCAACAAAAGTATGAAGCGTACGTTGTCAATAAAGAACCCAACTAGAGGTTGGCGTTGAACCATAGGGAATGTGGAAGATCTAGATTATAGCCGGTAGATGAACTTGTATGGTAATTACTTCACAATGGGAGGATTCTAACAAAAAGCAATAATAAAAAAAAGCAGTCAAAATCAGATTTATGAATCAATAATTAAAGCATAACTAGGGTTTGTGTTCCCCATGGGTTCATAACGGCTTTGGGTATACACTCATTATCTCTACCAATATTCACTTATAGAACTGATAACTTAGTTTCATTCAAACGATCGACCAATCCTTATTGAATGACTATCCTCAAGTACTCAACCAAGTCTCATGAGTTTTGCAAATTAACCGTTATCACTAAGTTCTAGATATAACTATCCTGCGACCACAACTCAAGTTATTACAATGATTATCAAGATCAAGGCTCTGTTATAATTCTCTTTTCCTAATCTCTATCTCTTCGACCAAAGTAGGTAAAGAATTCAGGAACTTCCTAACATTGTACAGAATCATTAAAGATGAAGAGAATACAATATAAGTATTTAGTATTGGTTTTAGACTCATTTTGTCAAACCCTAACTAGTTAATCCACCATGGTTCCACAACCCTAGCTATGGAGGTTTTATCCTCTCATAGTCAAGGTTGTGATTTGTGTTCATTATTGAAAACATATAACAATACTTACAAAGATGATTGAGAAAAACAATTCCTTCAATTAAATCACAAAATCTTCAATAACAAGTAGCAAGATCAATATGAATTCAAGAAAAGATTGATCACAAGGTTGAACCAACTCAATTCTCTCTTCCAATGATGTAAAATTGCTTACTACAATGTTTTCCTACTAGAATTAAATCTACTCGTCGTCCTCTATTAAAAGTAAAACATAAAAAGTATTTATAGAGACATAAGAATTCTTTTCCTAAACTAACAGGACTACTTTTCGTATCTACTGCCGACCTCATCATGGGTCTACCTACGACTCATAAGAGCTTCTCATGGATCGTGACATCAACTCGTGTCTTGGAGTGTTGGCTGAATTTTGGCTAAGTGTTGGGCCAAGCTACGATTCGTACCAACGTGCTAGATCTCGTACATTGACACTCGTGCCTTGGTCTGGATCTTTTGAACTTTTTCTGAACTTCACCACGATCTATATGGTACGACTCATACCTTCATCTCATGGGTCGTAGGGTGCTCTCATACTGAGAATCTGCCTTCTGTGCAATTCTTATGGATTTCTTCACAACTGGCTTACCATGACTCGTACCACCACGGTACGATCCGTGACAAGTTTCATAAGTTCAGTCTTCCAAGTTAACTTTCAGCTTTTGGTGAAGGCCCTCAGTACGACTCGTAGGTCCATCCTACGGATTGTACTGCGGTTTGCACTTTTTGCCCTTTTCTACACACTTTTAGCTTCCTTTTTTAATTTATTGTTCCAACACCCATTTATCCTGAAATCAAAGGAAAAGTGCCACATATCCACATAAATACACCTAAATCCATGTTATTTTCTTAGTTTTGAGTGTCAATAATGCTATAAATTCACAACACATCACCAAGTAATACTGTAACCTACGCTGACAGCGTAGTTCTGGGAACCTGGGTGCGCTGGAACCCCGGTACACTCAGTGCTAAGTCCTACTCCTACTAGAAACCTATATTGAACTGCTAAGCTAATAGCTCGAAACTGGGGTCCAAGACTAGTCAGGGACATATAACTGCAAGTAACCTGAGGGTCTTAGCGGACTAGATTCTTAAACTGGGTTCTAGACTGGTCAGATCTGCTTATCTAGAAGCATCGTAACCGTCTAAGAACAATGTGAAATCTGAACTGGGGTCTTGGGGCAAGTCAGAGCTATATATCTGAAATGTCATGACTGCCGAATGGACCGATACCTAAATTCTGATTCTGATATCTAGGAGGTACTAATGCCACTTTGAGAAATTCTATAGTCGAACTGATCAGCTGACATTATTCTGGTCAACCCGGAGGTTGGTAAAATCTGAGTGAGACTAGGCTGATGTATCTAACTAACACTGAATATACTAGTACTTCGACTAAAGCTAACTAACAATTCTGAGAAAATACAAAGGATATAGGCTTTTTGAGTGACTTTGAATATCATACCAGTAACTGAGTTTTTAACACATATAAGCATTATAGAAGCCCCTAACTATGAAATATGCAAACAACTCTCAAGAATTCAAAGCTTAAGCAGGATTCTCAGACATTTTCTAAAGTTAGGGCTGAATTTCTAAATTGATGGAAAAAAGCATCATTTTGATTACAAGTTAGTGGAAATTAGCTACAACGAACATAAATTAGAGTTCCACATGAATTATTCAAGGTATGACAACAATATCTTCACTTTCAATAAATTCAGGGATAAAACTGATAGTGAATAAGGAAAGAGTTATAGGGGACACAAGGGGAGAACAATCTCCTTGTTGAATTCCCAAATACCTGTAGAAGAAACTTAGGTGAAAATCTCTAAGAAAAACTGAGAGGATTGTTGTTTGCTCTAGCTTCTGTTCTGTGATTCCAGAGGAATTATATGCTCTATTCTTGAGAATGAGAGAAGAAATATGGGGAGAAACCGTTGGTTACCCCTTCTAAAACCTCTAAATGAACCCCAAACGACATAGTTTAGGGACTAGGTAGGTGGAATTTTACAAAAATAACCCTGGGATTTAAATATGAAATCTGGCCGACAGGAATCAACGGGCCTCAGAACGGGTCATTGGTAGAAATGACGGCCCGTTGAATCTGGCTGTGGTTTTTGGTTCAGAAACTAGGTTCACAAGAGTGACCCACTGTTAGGTACAACAGGCGGTTGATACCTCCCATTGGAACTGGTAAGAAAACAAGGCATGGGGGCAACGGGTGATAACAATGACTCGTTGGTAGAACCAATGGGCAGTTGTAACCTCTCGTGGTTCACACTACTGGGTCCTGGAAGCAGATGATGGGTGGTCACAACGGCTTGTTGGAGGCTACCACGGGCATTGTTCCCTCCCGTTGTCTCAGGGAAGGGTCCGGTAGATCTCAGAATTTGGGATTCAATGGACGATAGGACAACCCATTGTTAGAATCAACGGGTCATCCTATGACTCGTTGTTTCCTCTCGATGAAAGGATGCTTCTAACCTTGACCACTTACAACGGTCGGTTGGTCCTACCAACGGTGCGTTGTGGGGGTCGTCTAAGACAAAAAAATTTCTGGTTTCCTGTGGTTTTTCATGCAACGTCTGGATTTGGTTTAGGAATGTTTTAGGGTGTTATAATATCTCCCCCTTGGGATCATTCGTCCTCGAATGAAGACCAAAACTAGGAAAAAAGCTGAGATTTCTAAAATTGAGCCTATGAATGATTTCTGAAGGAGTAACTGACTTTGAACTAACTTAACCGTACTACTTGAGCTGATGCAACTAGAATGCATGCAGAAAATCTAAATAAGGTTGATGAGTACGGAACTGAGTAGAGTACTAAAAAGGAATTTAGTACCTGATTTTGGGTCTGAACTAGAAGAGAACAAGTGAGGGTATCTGGCCATCATGTCTGCTTCTGCTTCCCATGTGGCTCCCTCAACTTGCTAATTTCTCCATAACACCTTGACTGAAGCTATCTCCTTAATCCTCAGCTTACGAACCTGATGGTCAAGGATCTGGACTGGTACCTCCTCATATGTGAGACTATCTTTTATCTCCACACTTTCTAATGGCACTACTGAAGTCGGATCACCAATGCACTTCTTCAGAAGTGACACACGGAAAACTGGGTGTATTGCTGCTAGTTCTGAACCTAACTCAAGCTCATAGGCCACCTTACCAATCCGCCTCAAAATCTTATAGGGTCCCATATATCGTGGACTGAGCTTTCCCTTTTCCCCAAATCTCATCACCCCTTTCATGGGTGAAATATTCAGGTATACCCAGTCATTAACTACAAACTCATACTCTCTTCTCCACACATCGGCAAAAGATTTTTGACTGCTCTGAGCTGTTTTCAACCTTTCTCAAATGAGCTGAACTTTCTGCATTGCCTCATGTACTGAGTCTGGCTCTATCAAGGTAGCTTCATCAACCTCAAACCACCCTATAGGGGATCTACACCTCCTACCATATAATGCCTCAAATGGAGCCATCTGAATGCTAGAGTGATAGTTGTTGTACACAAACTCGATAAGAGGCAAATGGTTATCCCAATTACCCTTAAAATCAATTGCGCGGGCTCTTAGCATATCTTCCATGGTCTGAGTAGTCCGCTCAGTCTGCCCATCGCCTGTAGATGAAAAGCAATGCTGAGTTTGACCTGAGTCCCTAGTCCCTTTTGAAAGGACTTCCAAAAGTATGAGGTGAACTGTGTTCCCCTGTCTGAAATGAGTGGAGTCTGACTAGCTCTCGGATGTAAAGTTTGGAATAGTCCTCAGCTGAGTCTGTGGTTTTGACTGGGAGGAAGCGAGTTGATTTAGTCACCCGATCTACTACCGTCTAGATTGAGTCATGATGTCATCGAGTCCGGGGTAGACCTGTAATGAAATCTATATTTACTTCTTCCCACTTCCAAGTGGGTATTCTAATATCTTGAGTCATGCCTCTGGGCCTCTGGTGTTCTACCTTGACTTGCTGGCAGTTCGGGCACTACGCTACAAGTTCAGTGATATCTCTTTTCATGTAGTTCCACCAGTAAATATCCCGCAAGTCACAGTACATTATTGTAGCACCAGGGTGAATAGAGTATCTCGAGCTGTGTGCCTTGGCCAGTATCTGCTGTCTCAACTTACCAATATCCAGCACACACAACCTGCCCTGGTAATAGAGCACCCCATCTCCCCTTGCGAGAAAGCTTCTATCTCTTTTCTGAGGGCTACTTCCTTAAGTTTAAGTAAAATAGGATCCTTATCCAGTATGGATTTGACTTCAACTACCAAGGATGAACCCTCTTTAATTACCATGCCACCTTCAGCTGAATCCACCAACTGCACACCTAATCCGGCTAGCTTGTGGACTTCTTTCGCTAGCTCTCTCTTGTCTTCATCAATGTGAGCTATACTTCCCATAGACTGTCTGCTTAGGGCGTTAGCCACCATATTGGCCTTGCTTGGGTAATACAGCACACTCATGTCATAATCCTTTAGCATCTCCTACCACCGTCTCTGATGCAGGTTTAGGTCCTTCGAACTGAACACATACTAAAGGCTCTTGTGATCCGTAAACACATTCACGTGAGCTCCATACAAGTAATGCCTCCATATTTTTAACGCAAATACCACCGTTGCCAACACCAAGTCATGAGTTGGATAATTATTCTCATGAATTTTAAGCTGTCTGGAGGCATAGGCTATCACTTTGCCCCGCTGCATCAGAATGCAACCGAGTCCAACTCTGGAGGCGTCACAATAAACAACGAACCCATCTAATCCTTCTGGCAAGGTTAACACTGGAGCGGTACTGAGTCGAGTCTTCAACTCCTGGAAACTCTTCTCACACTTGTCCGACCACCGAAATTTCACCGTCTTTTGGGTTAACTTGGTCAGAGGTGATGCTGTGGAGGAGAAACCTTCCACAAACCATAGTAATAACCTACTAAGCCCAAAAAACTCCTGATTTTAGTAGGAGAGGTAGGTTTGGGCCAATCCTTCACTGCTGCTACCTTATGAGGATCTACTTCTATCCCCTCACCTGTGATCACATGACCCAAGAAAGTCACAGACCTCAACCAGAACTCACACTCACTGAACTTGGAGAATAACTAGAGATCTTTGAGGGTCTATAATGCTAACCTTAGGTAATTGGCATACTCTTCCTCATTTCTGGAGTACACTAGAATGTCGTCGATAAATACAAGGACGAACATATCTAGGTACCACTTGAAGACCCTATTCATCAAATCCATGAACGTTGATGGGGCGTTTGTTAACCCAAAGGACATCACCACAAACTCGTAGTGACCATACCGAGTTCTGAATGTTGTTTTCGATATGTCACACTCCCTAACCCTTAACTGATGGTACCCTGACCTGAGATCGATCTTGGAGAAACAGCTAGCTCCCTGAAGTTGGTCAAACAGATCATTAATTCTGAGTAGAAGGTACTTTTTCTTAATTGTGACCTTGTTCAGTTGACGGTAGTATATGCACATTCTGATGGTACCATCTTTCTTACGCACGACTAGCACTAGAGCACCCCAGGGAGAGATGTTCGATCTGATAAAACCCTTATCAAGAAGATCCTTTAACTGCTCCTTCAGCTCCTTAAGCTCAGCTGGAGCCATTCTATAAGGAGGGATGGAGATGGCTGAGTGTTTGGGTGTATATCTATTCCGAAGTCTCTTTCTCATTTCAGAGGGAACTTTGAGAAGATCTTCAGGAAATACGCTTGGGAACTCACTGACAACTGGAACTAATTGAATGGTTGGGGTCTCAGAGTTGGAATCCTTTACCCGAAGAAGATGATATAGATATTTTTTGGAAATGAGTTTCTGGGCCATAAGGTATGAAATAAACCTACCCTTAGGCACTAAACTGCTGCCCGTCCATTCTAATACTGGCTCATTTGGAAATTGGAACTTAACAACTCTAGTTCTGCAATGAACTAAGGCATAGCAGGGGTGCAACCAATCCATGCCGAGAATAAGGTCGAAGTCAACCATGTCTTGCTCTACGAGATCAGTTGGAATTACTTTATTCAGGATTGAGACTGGGCAGTTCCTATACACCCAGTTGGCTCTAACTAACTCGCCAATTATGGTGGAGACTGAGAAGGTTCTGAGAGGACCTTTGGACTTATATTGAACTAAACCGCTATATATAGTGTCACGAAAGAAAGAGTAGCTCCTTGATCTAAGAGGGAATATACATCTAGATGGAAGAGACATAACATACCAGTAACTACGTCAGGGGAGCTCTCTTGATCCTAACAGGAAGACAGAGCATAAAATGGTTTTGGCGCTGGCCTCCATCTGTACCTAATAAGTTGGCCTGCTGAGCTGGTCGGCCTGCTGGAGTTGCTATGGTAGTGGATTGTGATCTTCCCCATCCTGCTGAAGGACATTCTTTAATCTAATGCCCGAGCTATCCATAACCGAAACAGCCCTCCCTGCCCTGTAGACAATCTCCAGGGTGATTCTTGCCGCACTTGGGGAAAACTGGATACCTGCTCCCTGCACTGTGAGCCTTAGACTAAGTTCCAGATGACCCACCCCTCCGATCCTGGCGGGACCGAATGGTTGGGGCGCTGGCTGAACTAGGTGTTGGGTCTCTCTACTATTGTTGTTGTTTTTGTTGCTGTTGCGTCTGCCAGCGGTTACAACAACTAGATCTCTAATGGCCAAAATCTGAATGGCCAGTTCTTTCTCGCTTGTTCTTTCTCTCTATATCCTTTAGCTTTTCAACCTCAATTTTCTGGACAAAAATAATCAAGCTAGAAAGGTCCATGTCCTTGATCAGCATCGCGGTCTTGCACTCCTTGAGGACCAGATTAGATACTCCATTAACGAACTTCAGCATGCGAGCCCTTGGCTCAGTTACCATCTCTGGAGCATACTTTGATAACCTGGTAAACTCCAGAGCATACTCTTCAACTATCCTATTGCCCTGTCGCAAGTTCATAAACT
Source organism: Datura wrightii (assembly GCA_035772735.1). Lineage (NCBI taxonomy): Eukaryota > Viridiplantae > Streptophyta > Magnoliopsida > Solanales > Solanaceae > Datura > Datura wrightii. Next base: position 146,512,136 of record JASDFA010000018.1, on the reverse strand, counting down.
CTACCATCATAGCCTCCCTCAATTCTAGAGGGAAAAACCAATCTAGGAAAGCTGCGTGGAACTCCTCCCACTCCACTAGTCCTGCTTCCGCTGGCCGCCCCTCCTTCCACTGCTCATACCAAACTTGGGCTACCGCTTTAAGCTGGTGGGCAACTAGGTTGGCACTCTCATAGGAGCTGACACCCTTAATATGGGTAACCTTCCTGACCTCATCTACAAACTCTTGGGGGTCCTCTCCCACTTTAGATCCTTAAAACGATGGAGGGTTTATACGGGTGAAGTCTCGCACCCTTGCATCTGCTGCAGACCCATTCGTGTTCACCAGCACAACCTGTTGATTCACCTGATTGGTCACTGTTTGGGCGAGTAACTGAATGGTCGCTCAAAATTCTGCAGTAGAAATTGAATCATCTTGAGGAGCTGTTGGGGCTGGTGGGGCAGGTCAGTTTTCATTACTAGCCCTTCTTCCATTACCGTGTCTATGAGACATGGTTCATTGAAACGAAATAGAGCACGAATTATAAGGGTATTTCTGGAATTGAACTTTAACGCACGATAAAGAATATGAACAAAAGGGAATTTTCCTAATAACATATCATAGCCTCCTCGTCATAATTTTGGCGCGCTTCACACCCATGAAAAGGACTCTACTCGATGCAGATTTCATACTTTCCGAGGATACTCTAAACCTAGGGCTCTGATACCAAGTTTGTCATGCCCCGAGTCTACACCCTAGACGTAACATGGTACTTGAAGCCACAAGTGACCCCAAGTCAACCCCTTGTCTATCATTCACTAGCATTCTGAGTAAACATGCACAGCGGAACATTGAAATAATATCATAAAACATTTATGAAAGATAAGTCTGAAAACATAAAGTTCAAAACATTCGAAAACTCTGAAAAGACAATCATGTTTATCTGATAGCCACCTAACTGAGGAGTTGCTGGGACAAGCCCCCAGCTAACTCTAATTCTAACTGAAACTAATAAATGACTGAAAGAAAGAAATAATTCCCTCGGATAATGAGGACTCACACTTCACTGCTAAGGTGGAGAATCTAAACTGCAGCGGCTAGCGGTGCTGAGTCTGAGAACCTGCAGCTGTATCATCAAACGATACATCATAAAAGTATGCGATCAGTACTTTGAATATACTGAATATATGAGAGGAATATACTGATAGATATAAGTGACTGAACTGGATAGACATGCAATGACCAACTAATTTTCTGAACTGAAATAATCTGAAGTAACCGATATAGTCAAATTGACCCTGTCTAGTGGTCAAAGACATGCCCCAAATCTGAAAGTTCTGAGTCTGAGATATTGTACTAAACTGAGTTAAACTGATAGGTCTGATATTGAATTGAGATTCTTATTCTGAAACTGAACTAGACTAACTAGTTGGAGAGTCTGTAACCGACATATAACCACATGAGCTAAACATAGAGTCTGATGTATACACCCCACCAGTATGACCCAATATAAATTGCCAGGGTATAAAGGCATGAACTGGGTGATCACAAAAGTCTGGGGCCAATCAGGCCAAGTAATACTACAACCTACACTGGCAGCGTAGTTCTTGCAACTTGGGTGCGCTGGAACCCCGGTCCTCTCGGTGCTAAGTCCTACTCCCACTAGAAACCTATACTGAAATGTTAAGCTGTAGCTCAAAACTAGGGTCCAAGACTAGTTAGGGACCTATAACTGCAAGTACCCTGCGGGTCTTAGGGGACCAGATTTTGAAACTGGGTTCTAGACTGGTCAGAGCTGCTTATCTAGAAGTGTCGTAACCGTCTAAGAATAAACTGAAATCTGAAATGGGGTCCTAGAGAAAGTCAGAGCTATATATCTGAAATGTCATGACAGCCTAGTGCACCACTACCTGAATTCTGATTTTGATATCTAGGAGGTACTAATCGCACCTCAAGAAATTCTATAGTCAAACTGATCAACTGACATTAGTCTAGTCAACCCGGAGGTTGCTAAAATTTGACTGAGACTAGACTGATGTATCTGACTAACAGTGAATATTCTAGTAGTTTGATTGAACCTAAACTAACAATTTTGAGAAAATACAAAGTATATAGGCTTAATGAGTGAATTTGAATATCATATCAGCAACTGAGTTTTTAACACGTACAAGCATTATAGAAGCCCCTAACTCTGAAAGATGCAAACGATTCTCAAGAATTCAAAGTTTAAGCAGGATTCTAATTTCTGACTTTTTCAAAGTTAGGGATGAATTTCTAAATAGATGGAGCAAGCATTATTTTGATTACAAGCTGTTGGAAATTAGCTACAACAAACATAAATTAGAGTTCCACATGAATTATTCAAGGTATGAAAACAATATCTTCACTTTCGATAAACTCAGGGCTAGAACTGATAGTGAACAGGGAAAGAGTTTTAGGGGACACAAGGGGAGAACAATCTCCTTGTTGAATTCCCACATACCTGTAGAAGAAACTCTGGTGAAAATCTCTGAGAAAAACTGAGAGGATTGTCGTTTGCCCTAGCTTATGTTCTATGATTCCAGAGGAATTCTACGCTCTATTCTTGAGAATGAGAGAAGAAATATGGGGAGAAACCATCGGTTACCCCTTCTAAAACCCCTGAATGTACCCCAAACGATGTAGATTAGGGACTAGGTTGGTGGAATTTTACAAAAATAACCTTGGGATTTAAATCTGAAATCTGTCTGACAGGAACCAACGGGCCTCAGAACGGGTTGTTGGTAGAAACGACGGCCCGTTGAATATGGACAAGGTTTCTGGGATTAGAACCTAGGTTCACAAGGGTGACCCACAGTTACATACAAAGGTCCATTGGAAGTAACAACGGGCAGTTGATACCTCCCGTTGGAACTAGTAAGAAAACAAGGCGTGGGACAACGAGTGAAAACAACGACTCATTGGTAGAACCAACGGGCCGTTGTAACCTCTCGTGGTTCACACTTCTGGGTCCTCGAAGCAGACAATAGGTGGTCACAACGGCTCGTTGGAGGCTACCATGGCCCCTTGTTCCCTCACGTTGTCTCAGGGAAGGGTCTGATAGATCTCAGAATTTGGAATTCAATGGATGATAGGACGTTCCATCGTTAGAATCAATGGGTCATCCTATAACTCATTGTTTCCCCTAAAAGAAGGGTTGCATCTAACCATGACCACTTACAACGGTCCGTTGGTACCACCAACGGTCCGTTGTGAGGGTCGTCTGAGACAAAAGAATTTCTAACGTCTGAATTTGGTCTAGAAAAGTTTCGAGGTGTTACAATACTACGAGTCATGGGACCAAGAACAACCTGTTAGGACGGTCATTGTCACCACCAGTGTAGAAATTTCAGGAATTTTATTAAGGGCATTTTCATCATTCCTAAGTCCTAAAGTCCTAAACTGCGTCGTTTAAGGCTCGAAATGCAGTGTTTTATGAGGGTAAAACCTATCCTAGGTTCATTCATATCCATGAATGCAAGAGTGATAGTCTAGAGAAGTGATCAAGGGAAATCCTTCAAGGTTCTCTTCAATTCCTTCTTGGGCATTTAAGGAAGTGTAAGAATCATCTGTAATCAGGTAAGTAGGTTTATGAATGGGTGAATCCTTTCACACACATGCCCAATCCCTCTCTAAATCATTAATTTCCTATGCAAATATATGGGGTTTTGACCCAATGCATGAAATTCTAAATTATCTAAATGGACATGATTTAGATATGTTTCTACCATTGAATTGTGATTCATGGGTGAGTTTTATATTGTTTTCAACTAAAAATCATGTTTTCAAGCTTTATGAATTCAAAAGCCCATTGATGAGAAGTTCATAAAAGATGAGATTTGTGATGAATGTATGATTACAATGAGATATTATGATGAAAAGCATGTTTTCAAGCTACCCATATTTAAAATCATGTGTTTGATGTGAATTGAGTATTTTCAAGCATGTGAAAATATAGGGCAATGCCCACATGTTCAAGTATGATTTATGATTTTTCAAATTAAGCTTACCATATGATTTTGGAGCGAAGACTCCAAATTATCTTTCAGATTGTGGTATGGTTTGAGTTAAAGCTTCTCATATGCGTAATTTTAGATTTGAGATGTATTTGATTATTAAGCTTTGTCAATAGATGATGTTGAGCTTCGTTGAAAAACGATGGAGAGCATATACGTGTTTTTGGGAGTAGTGTCTAGCACCGAGTAGGTTAAGGGTCAATCAACCTATGCCTCAAAACTATGCGCCAATGTAGGTATATTCTTACATATATATGTATTACTTTGGGACATCCCTTGTAAGCTATCCCCTGCACTATTGGGCCACGAGCTTGATATCGATATCATGGTATCGTCCCTAGCCCTGGAAAGTCTTTGAACGGCGCTTCCCACTTGAGTGTGATAGTTGGCACCACGTAAACTCTATTGTGGTATGTCAGTTAAAAGACGAGTCTCCCATTGTTCTTCATGATTTCAGTTCTGCATGTTTGATAACGCTCAACCACACCTCCTTATGAAGTATGAAGCGGAAGTTATCAATAAAGAACCCAACTATAGGTTTGGGTCGATCCCATAGAGAATACGGAAGGATGTAGAAGAACGCTAGTGCTTAAACTTTTTAGTTAATTATTTCCTAAGAGGGGTAATTTGTAAAAGTAATAAATAACAATGTTGAGAAATTGTTTGTTGTTTCCAAATTAATGCAACTAACTAGGGTAAGTGTTCCCCATGACTTCATAACCACAAGGCATTTTATACTAGTGATCTATTCCGGTGCTTAGTATGCAATATTGATAACTTAGGTTCACCTAAATGGTTGGCCCCTATTTAGATGATTTTCACCATGCAACTAGGTCCATCTACGGGTGTATTCTTTACTAACCCTTATCGTTGATATCGGATTAGCTATTTGCGGACAAGGCCAAGCTATTAGATGAGGGTTGATAGTCTCAAATCAACATTGTTAATCCCTTTTCCCATTCACTACCTCCTTGATCTGGAAAGTCAGAATAAGGCAAGTTCTAATGTTTGCAACCCTTAAAAATCAATTAAAACAAAGGGAGAAACAATACATGTATAAACTTCATTCAAGAATCACTAAGTATTTTACCTATGTGTGTTACTTTGTCATGGTTCCCACAACCCTAGTTGTGGTGGTTTTAGCCTATCATGTTTATAAATAAATTTATAGCATTCATAGACAAAAGAAAAAATTAATATTTACAATGTTGATAGGAAGAAACTCACTTGATTAATGAAACAATAAAAAAAACAACTCAAAAATCGTTTCAAAGTATGTCGTAAAACTTCTAAACCAAAGATTTGTCTAAAACTTGGCTTCTAATTCTACTTCAAACATAAAACTTGATTCTAAAGCTTGATAAAAGCTTGATTATTACATGAAAATTAAGGGGTATTTATAGTAGTTTGATGTTTTCCTTCTTCCTTGATGAATTTGGCTTGGGATTTTAAAGTTCCTTTTCCTAGTTGAAGTGGGAAGTCAATTTTGGCCGTTGGAAACCTCCTCGCCGTGTCGCCCCTAGTTGATACCGCATCCAGTGCCTCATCATACGCCTTGTCGTGCGGGGAGTGAGCTGTTGCACGCCTGCCAACACGCTGGAGGAGGGACTACTGCGCGCTTGCTGCAACACTGGGACAAGGCTTCGTCACGCATGCCATAGCGCCGAGAAAAGGACTGCTGCGCACTAGGCATAGCGCCAAATCTGCCAGTGCCTCGCACGGCCTATGGCGCCGGTTTTCTGCTGCCTTGCGTGGCTTGTGCCATCCTCATGCAGTTAGTCGCTTCAAGCTTTGATATTTTCATTGTTCATTCCAACTTGTTTGCATGTATTCTAAAGGCCTCAAATACATTCAAATCCATCTTTTTTATCCGTAAAAAAATCTAATCACATGTGTTAGCTAATTTAACAAATATATAACATAAACACATGCAAACACACATAATTTATTCTCAAAACATAGTAAAGTTCAGGAAAAAATATGTCTATGAAGTGCGTGAGTACGCCCTTCATCAACACCCCACACTTAAACTATTGTTCGTCCTCGAACAATCTACTACTTCCTTTCTCACATTTAAGCACAAAATTCATCTTTTGAATCGGTCTACTTACACTTAGGATCATGAGACAAATCAATGAAGCTTAAATAACTCACCCGCATTCATATAGGTTCAACATTAAGATGTCAAAGTTCGAAATCACTTAGCTTGTGAAAACTAGCTCATCAAGACATATTTTGGGCCAACATGAATTATATGTAATTTAGCAATCAAGATTAAACCAAAGTCTTAGCATTGTGCCCCTCACAATTTGGAGAGATGCCCGTTCTCACACAAGATATAGAATAATTTTGTCTTGGGCATAAATAAAATAATTTTCGCTCACACTCACAAAAGAACTCAACATACATGCAAAATACGACCCATAGGCTTGCCCTTAGTGTAGTGCTATGCTAATATAGAATTTTGAATCAAAGATCAATTAGGACATAAATTTGGTTGTAATGTAGGCTAAGTGGTGGGTAGGAACTATTTGGCCAAGATAGAGACTAATCTCCCTAAGCACTTAATACTTCCAACACTTGATTTTTAAGCACATTCTTCAATTTCCAAATTTTATCCTTATACCTCCTTTTATTTTTCTATTTTTTCAACTTAGGTGACTAATGGGGATTTTTCTTTTCATCATTGAGCCTATTCATACATTTTTTTCTCTTTTCTTTTCCTTTCTTCTGTTCACACACTTTACGCACCCCTACTCTAGTCACCCTCAACTTAAGCATTTTTCTTATGTTGAGGTTCACAATATCCAAGGAAAGACCAGGGCCAAAACAGGTTCATTGTAAACAAATGGGTACGGTTAATCGGTATATCATGATTTTTTTTATCTTCAATTTTTTCAAAGCTCTTTCTTATTTTTGTTTCCCCACTAAAAATCACCCTCCTTATTTAGCAAAATTCACCTTTTCTCTTTTATTCCAATTCACCACACTTTTTAGCTTTTCCCTACACTTTTCCAATTGTGTTCTAGGAGTCATTTGGATCAAATACAAGTCAATAGAACAAAAGGGATTAAGCTTGTAATATGGCTATCAAAAGAATAGGCTAAGGCTCAGACATAGCTAACTAGGATAATTACAATCAAGGTAGGTAAAATAGGATAAAAATATGGTTACCAAAGAAATGCCTATATCACTTCCTAAATCCATTATTCAAGATTTCGTGGTTTAATTGAAGGAATTGTTTTTTTTCTCAATCATCTTTGTATGTACTATTATATGTTTTCAATCATGAACACAAATCACAACCTTGAAACTATGAGAGGCTAAAACCTCCATAGCTAGGGTTGTGAGAACTATGGTGGATTAACTAGTTAGGGTTGCACAAAGTGAGTCTAAAACCAATACTAAATAGTTATATTGTATTCTCTTCATCTTTAATGATTCTTAACGGTGTACAACGTAAGGAAGTGCCTGAATTCTTTACTTGCTTTGGTCAAAGAGGTAGAGATTAGGAAAAGAGAATTACAACGGAGTCTTGATCTTGATAATCATTGTATTAACTTGAGTTGTGGTCGCAGGATAGTTATATCTGAAAATTAGTGATAACGGTTAGTTTGCAAAACTCATGAGACTTGGTCGAGTAATTGAGGACAGTCATTCAATAGGGATTGGTCTATCGTTTGTATGAATCTAAGTTATCAGTTCTGTAAGTAAGTATTGGTAACGATCACGAGTGTATACCTAAAGTTGTTATGAACCCATGGGAACACAAACCCTAGTTATCCTTTAATTATTGTTTACAAATATAATCTTGACTACTATTTATTTTTTTTATTGCTTTTTATTAGAATTCCCCAAATTGTGAAGTAATTACCACACAAATTCATCTACCGGCTATAATCTAGATCTTTCGTATTCCCTGTGGGATCGACCCCAACCTCTAGGTGGGTTTTTTATTGACAATATCTGCTTCATACTTTAGTTGGAATTGTGGTTTGAGCATTATCAAAAAGTGGCTTCGTTTCCTGGGATTATGGCTAAAACTAGGTCATTTGCTTGTATTTGACTTCTTGGTAATTATTTCCTTAATTACGTTTATTTTTGTGTTTTTTTTTATACCCACAGGCTGTCCTCCGGTGGATGCCAAGCACTCAGAGTAGAGGAGACCCCCTTATTCCACTCAGTCCTGAAATCGAACAAACACTGCATTAAATGGAAAGCCCTGAGCAAAGAAAAGCCCGCTTAATTGAAGAAGCTAGGCAAAACGAGCTAGCTCGGTTAGCTGCACTTTAGCAAGCTGGTGATGGTAGAGATGAGGTGGTAAACGTTGGTCAACATGGGAGAGGAAACCAAGCTCAAAGATTTTCCCCTCAGTTCTTCGATGACGATGTCCCAGATATTGATGAGGTTGGGTCAACTGGAGCAATTGTGCAACCACCACTGCCTACTGAGGCCAAATTCTACATTACGAGCACCATGATTCAATTGCTAAACATGAAAGGGGTGTTCAGTGGCCACGCAGTGGATGAAGCCAACCTGCACTTGATGAATTTTGTAGGAATATGCAAGGCATACAGGTTGCCCGGAGTAAGCCATGATGCAATAAGACTCCAACTCTTCCCTTTCTCTCTATCAGGGGAAGCTACTTTGTGGTTGTCGAAGTTGTCGAATGACTCCATAATCAATTGGAGGGAGATGAAACAAGCCTTCTTGGAAAGATTCTTTACCCCATCAAGGATGTTACAGTTAAAAGATGAGATCTATAATTTTCGGCAGATTAAGATGGAGGCACTTCATGAAACCTGGTTGAGGTTCAAAAAGAAGTTGACTAAGTGACCGAACTATAAAATCCCATATGACAATTTGTTTTAAATATTTTACAGGTCTCTTAATAATAGTACCAAGGCTGTAGCAGACACGGTGGTGGGTGGAGCATTGATGACTCACACTTGGGAGGAAGCAGCCACTATCTTTGACAGGGTGGAAAAGACAAACAAGGCCTGGCATACGAGGAAGGCTGATGCAGTCTTAGGTACATATGCTATTGGTTTGACTGTAGACCGATGAAGGAAGGAGGAAGAACCCGATCAGGAGTTGGCTCTGACAAAGTATATCATAGGAGCAGGAGCCAAAAAGGTAAATGCACTGGGACAATAAGGAAGGGAGCAAGGAGAAAATAACACTAATTCTGAGGAGGAGGCAAACTTCCTAGATAGCCAAGTGGCGGGTTTTTTGAGCCAATGCCCAAGCGTCTGGACAAGAAAATTGGTGCCAAGGTTTTGGAAATCAAGGTCGGAACCAATACAGAGACAACTACAACAGGAATGGGTTCAGAGATAGGAGCTATGGTCGTGAGCGAGAGGGAGAATGAAAAGGAATGATAGATATCGCAACGACCGAGCTGGAGTCTATATGCCTCCTAACGCACGAGAAGGGGAGGTCGGACAATCAAAGTTGGAGAGTATGATGTCCGAAATGCTGAAAAAGGTGAGGTCCACAAATGATCAATTAAAAGAAAATCGAAGTGACTAATCTAGCATGGGTCAGAAAGTGGAATATCATGACATTGCCATCAAGTAGATGGAAGACCAACTTGGGCAACTGTCGGCATCAATGAACCCTAGACAAAATGGTACACTCCCTAGAAACACTATCCAGAATCCAAACAATGATGCTCATTGCATGGCAGTGATGAGTAGGAGTGGTAAAACCACAGTTGACCCCCTGTTCCCCGTTGAAGTTTAAAGGAGGAAAGAGAGCATGATGGAGGAAGAAGGAATTAGTGATGAGACACAACATGATGGGTTGCAAAAGGCCCCTAGGAGTGATAAGGAATGCGACATGGATCAAGGGGCAACTCTAGTGCAAAAGGCTATCCCAAGACCACTGCCTCCATTCCCGCAAAGGATGAAGAAAAAGGCGGATAACTGTAAGCTCCAAAAATTTCTTTCAATGCTCAAACAACTTTCTGTGAACATATCATTGGTCGAAGCACTAGAGAAGATGCTAGGATATGCAAAATTCATGAAGGACCTGGTGACAAAGAAAAGATCTGTAAGCTATGAGCCGGATGTACATCACTGCAGTGCCATAGCAACAAGGGTCTTAGCTCAGAAAAAGGAAGGCCCAGGTGCCTTCACGATTCCTTGCACCATTGGTAATGTCGAGTTCGCAAAGGCACTATGTGATGTAGGATCTAGCATTAATCTAATGCCCTTGGAGGTCTTCAAGAAGCTAGGATTGGGAGCCCCCACACCAACCAACATACGGCTACTTATGGCCGACAGAATAGTAAGGAGACCAGTGAGCATCCTAGTTGATGTTCTTGTTAAGGTTGACAAGTTTATGTTCCCAACGGACTTCGTGATCTTGGATTGCGAGGTCGATTATGAGGTCCCCGTCATTCTGGGGTGACCATTCCTCTCTACTAGGAGAGCTCTAGTGGATGTGGAAGCTGGCCTGTTAAAATTCAGACTAAACAAAGAAGAGGTCACTTTCAACATTTGTCGGACTATGAAGCAACCAAAGGAATTTAGTGTGATCTTAGCACTTGAGGATGAGTATGAGTCACTTGATGAATTCTAAGTAGTTAAGAGACTTTCATCGTGCCTCGACGTTAAATCAGGAACTTCTTGGGAGGCAACCCAAGTGGTGGTTTAGTGAAATCTGAGTAACCAGACCACCTGCATCGTGCCGTAATATTAAATCAAGCGCTTCTTTGGAGGCAACAAAAGTTATTGATCTAATGTGTGCTCAGTGTGCAGGGAAGCAAAAATAGGTGGCTGAAAAATATGCTGCTACAGGATCTCAGTACGACTCATGGTGAGGTCCAACGAGTCATGGTAGCAATGGTGGTGAAAAGCAAAGAAAATTCTAAGCAAAGTCTGACCTACGACTTATCCTACGATTCGTACCTTGATGGTATGAGTCGTAGGATGCTTTTATAGGTCACCAGGTAAGTCCTCTGTAACTAAAGACATAACGGGTCAGGGACAAGTCTTAGGTTGCTCCTATGACTCGTAGTACGAGTCGTGACGGGTTAAATAGACCCGATTCGGCCCGAATTTTTAAATTGACCCCCACCTACATAAACTTCACAATCAACCATCTTCCCAAGCTAACACCTCAAAACCCCAAAACCCAAGACTTGAGAACTTTCTTCCCAACACCTGTAGCTTCCCAAACATCAAGAAATTAAGCTAGAGATTCGTGCTTCAGCTTAGTATGCAAAGCCCTTGCATTTTATTTCCAGCCTATGAATCGCAAATCAAGTAAGTGGTTTACATTCTAAGTTCTTAATGCTTGAAGATGAACTTGAGGGAATCAAAAACCCATAAGACTCACTGGGTACGCTTGAAAATCAATGGGTATGAGCGAACAACTCCAAATCGATTGAAAACCCACTAGAAATTGATTGAATTTCGGCACTAGAACACCTAGAGGGAGTTACGGGTAGGGAAGGATTAAGTGGGGTAAAAAGGAAGGGTACCTAATGCTAGACCTGGGGGAAATCTGAGTACCCAAAAATGTGCAAAACAAATACCTACACACTGATCAAAAAGAATCTTAAAACTGGGCTAAAATGGGGTATGTAGCACAGTACGGGTCGTAGGTTGACACTACAAATCGTACTGAGTGCTCGTACCACTTATCTTGAAAAATCGATTTGGGAAGCCCATCCTACGACTCGTGGAATCGACCTATGGGTCGTACCACGAGTTGTGGTGAAAATCAGAATTTGTGCAAAATGGGACTTCATCAGACGACTCAAGGTACGGATCATACCTTCATGGTACGAGTCATACCTGCGAGTCGTGGGGCACTATCAGGGCTTCTCACAAGTCGTACCTTCGAGGTACGACTAATATTGAGGAGCCGTGATGAGATACTGAATTTCTTCAATCTGATTTTTCTTTTTAAATAATGGAATGCTAAACTCTTTCTCACCAGGTACAATGACATAAAAATGCAGGGTAGAAAAAACAAAAGCTCGCAAGCAATTGATAGATGAAACAACAAACTCAGAGTCGGATCAGGCTGGAGATTCACCTAGTGGTTCACTTGAGGATTAGCAAGTGGACACCTCAGACACAGATGGAACAAGAACCACTAGGGAAAGAGCAAAGGCCCAAGTTGAAGCAACCACGGCCACATCCGCTCAAGCTCCCCAGTCTGAAGAGGGAGCTATAGAGGAACAACAAAGGCTAGGAACCGATTCCAACACCGAGGAAGGGTCAGAAGGGACCCATGATGATGCAAAAAGCAGTGAGGAAGCAGTGGAGGAGGAGACCCCTGCTTGAGAGAACAAAACAATGCAGTGGAGAGTGTCGGGTGCTAAAGAGATATATAAACAAGGTTTAGCTCTCACCGCCAAGAATAAACCAAAGAGAAGCATCCAAGAAGAACCGCGGATCCTCACTAATTCTTTGAATGAAGTTGAGGAGATGAAGCATATTTTTAGCTTCTATGGGTTAGATTGGATGGCCAAGACCCCTTCACAATACACAGCGGAGATCGTCAGGGAGTTCTACTCCATCTACCTGGCCACAATGGATGAGAAAGCAAAGGAGGGGCAAAGGATGAAGGACCAGCCTTGCTTGGAGAATGTTCTAGTTCGAGGGCGAGTAGTTGATGTATCCGACCGGACTATTGCGCCAATGTTATATGGACCTTAGTTAAGACCAACAAGGTTAACACCTGAGTATGATTACAAGGTGGAGGCAATGAAACAGATTAGGAGTCTGAGCAGGGGTGAGTGACAGAGGCAGCTGCAATGGCTGGCAGAGGTGATAGCTGAGAACAAGGATGAGGCTAAGTGGGTGGCTGGAGGCAAGCAGGTGACAAAGAATTCATTAAATTTCATCGCAAAGGCCTGTTGGACATTGGCGAGACATCAGTTAGTGCCCACAGTACATGATAACACGCTGAGTGCTGATAAAGTGGCATTGGCGGAATGCCTCATGTCCGACTACCCTCTTAACATCCCGAGGATCACAGCTACTGAGATACGAGACAGGGCAGTGGAAGTAAGCACTTCTATTCCATTCCCAAGCATTGTATACAGTTTGTGTAGGGAGGCTAGAGTACATCGGGGTGAGGAGAGATTGATCGAAGGCTAAAGAATTGTCGATATAGGCCTTATTCGGGATGAGATGAACCTAGTAAGAAGATCCAAAATTCCCAAGGCCATCCCAGCAGCTCATCCAGCAGGGGACGTACAGGTGAATGTCCCCAATACTCAGGAGTAGAGAGAGACACCGGCTACAGATGCCGGTCTTTTAGAGTTAGCTCCCAGCACCTCAGCTACACCGCTATCCAATGTACAGACTCAAACTCCAGCAGGGTACATCTTGGTACCGCAGGATTTCATCCAGAAGATAGCAAAGAGATTGACCATGGTCGCACGCAAAATTCAGGCAATGATGGAGAATGTAAAGCCCTGGGTCAAATCCGAGATAGACGCAGCAAGTCATGCCCTTCATGCTTGCCTAGATAGTTTTGAGATAAGATTTAACTTGAGGATGGAAGAGCAGTCAGACACCGGCAGTCTCCGTGCGGAGTTGGGGACTCTTCGGGGCCAAGTGGTTGAGTTGTCTTTACGAAAACAAACTGTTATAGCAGCCCCCACTATTCCGGACCTGGATGTAGTGCTTGAGGAGGATATTGACTTGGTAGCATATTGGGTGCCAACTACAGCCAGTGATAAAGGCAAAAAGAGAGTTGTTGATGATGCTGGTGAGGAGAGTGTGAAAAAGAAGAGAAAGAAGGAGAAGAAAGAGCGCAAGAGGGCTAGAGTAGAGAGCATGCGAGCTCATGAGGAGCATATGACTGAGCTACATGAGAGAGTTAGAGAAGCAGGAAGCTCCACCACAGCTCATCCTGAGCTTTTTAGTGGCCATGACCCTTCGGGTGAGCCAAGTTCATCCCCGGTTTACACAGAGGCCATTCAAATGGCTACAGTCACTGAGGGGGGTACCACTACCCCCATTGTTACACCATTGAGTGTACCGGCCACCGCTAGCGCCACTACTACCGTGGAGGTACCACCTTCACTAGATGATAGAGGTGAAGTTTGAGTAGCCACAGGTATGTCCGTTTTCCTTTCAAGCTTATATTTTGTTCTTCGGGGAAGAAGCTCATTCTTTAAAAAAGGGGGGGTGTACTTGTATTTTTGGGATATTTTTGGTTCGCCTGAGGGTTTTTCTCAAACATGTGATCTAGTAGAACCGACATGTGTTAGAATGTTTTTGTTTTTAGTTGTGATTTTTGTTTTATTAGAAAGTAACTTAGGAATACTCAGCCATTGAATATGTACTACTTGTGTTATTTTTGAAAAATTGACCCTGTTTAAAAATATTTGTTATGTATTTGTGATAACAATGCATGATTTTTGTGGATCGTTTTATGTCATTTAGTTATTAATAGTGCTAGTCTTGTTAATCCATGTATGAACCATTCAGGAAAAGTGAAAATAGTTCATGCACCATGTGTGAGTGAGGTCATAGTATTTGTTGCGGTATGTTGTTGAAGATCTAGAACTTTCTTGGTTAGTCTCTGCATAGGTTGAGGATGGTTGGTTAGGAGATGATCATTGTCATTTTTGTGTTAGCTCACTTTTTGCCTACATTTCCCTACCAAAGTTTCATGAATCCCTTGATCCCAAGTTTGAGCCTTAATTGACCATATTTCATTGATTTACCTGCTAACCGTACCCAATTGTTTATAATGAACCTGTTTGCCCGGGTCCTTCCTTGGATATTGTGAACCTCAACATAAGCAAAATGCTTAAGTTGAGGGTGACTAAAGTAGGGGTGCATAAATGGTGGGAGCGGGAGAAAATGAAAGAAAAGAAAAAAATGGTGAAAAATAAGGTGTGGTGAGGTGAAAAAGTAAAAAGATGAAAATTTTAGAATATTGAAAAAGGAAGAGAAATTCAAAATAACTTGAAGGTGTTGAAAAATGTGAAAAATCACCTCACTCATTCAAATGTTCATAAAATGGGAAAAAGGGAAGAAAAGGAGACAAAAAGAATGAAGGGTGAAATAGGAGAATGGTGTAGCCAATGAATGTAGTGCCAAGGGAGGGATAGTCACTAATAAAATCGTTCATCTTTATCATGTCCAGCCCTAAGCCTACACAAGCCATATCAAGTCCTATAGTGATCTTAGTTTGATCATCTAACACACCAAAGCAAAGAAAATAAGGGCAAGCCTATGGTATCTGATGCATAATACTTGTAGTTCTTTGAGAGAGTGAGTGCTTCCTTTGCCTAGTCCCATGTTTAAGTTGATACTTCATACTAGAGTGGGAACTTCTTTTTTTGTGAGGGTACATGGATTATGTTTTCTTTTACCATTGGTCTATGTGAAACACATAGGTGATGACTTGATTTCTTGTTGATAGCTAGATGACATGTGTTGATCCCTGAATATGATGTTTTGAGGTTTCTTGTAATGCATTAGCTGATGATGCTTCAAGAGGAAGGGTCAATAGAGTTTGTATATAGAGTGCACAAATTTGTTTGAGTTTTGGCTGTAGTATCTTAAGTTTATTTTCTAATTGAGCATCGTGTTTAGTTTTTCTTTTTCTTTGCCTGAGGACATGCAAAAGTCTTAAGTTGAGGGCGTTGGTGTGCTGTGAATTTACAGCACAATTGATGCTCAAAACTAAGAAAATAGCACGACTTAGGTGTATTTATGTGGATATGAGGAACTTTTCCTTTGATTTTAGGATAAATGGGTGTTGGAACAATAAATTGCAAAAGGAAGCTAAAAGTGTGGAAAATAGGGCAAAAAGTGCAGATGACAGTACGATCCATAGGATGGACCTACGAGTCGTATTCAGGGCCATGATCAAAAGCTGACAGTTTAACTTGGAAGACTGAACTTATAAGACTTTTCACGGATCGTACCATGGCGGTACGAGTCGTGGTAAGCCAGTCATGATGAAATCTAGAAGAATTTCATAGGAGGATGATTCTCAGTACGAGAGAACCCTACGACACGTGAGATAATGGTATGAGTCATATCATACTGGTCGTGGTGAAGTTCAGAAAAAGTTCAAAAGATCAGGATCAAGCCACGAGTGTCAATGTACGAGTCATAGCATGTTAGTATGAATCGTACCTTGACTCAACACTTAGCCAAAATTCATCCAACACCCCAAGCCACGAGTGGATGTCACGATTGGTGAGAAGCCCCTACTAGTCGTAGGTGGACCTGTGACGAGGTCGGCAGCAGATATAGACAGCAGTCCTGTTGGTTTAGGAAAAGGATTCTTGTGTCTCTACAAATACATTTTATATTTTATTTTTAATAGAGGATGACGAAGAGACATAATTCTAGTAGGAAAACATAGTAGGCAATTTTACCTCATTGGAAGAGAGAATTGAGTTGGTTCAACCGTGTGATCAACCTTTTCTTGAATTCATCTTGTTCTTGCTACTTGTTATTCAAGACTTCGTGGTTTAATTGAAGGAATTGTTTTTTCTCAATCAGCTTTGTATGTATTGTTATATGTTTTCAATCATGAACACAAATCACAACCTTGCAACTATGAGAGGCTAAAACCTCCATAGCTAGGTTGTGGGAACCATGGTAGATTAACTAGTTAGGGTTGCACAAAGTGAGTCTAAAACCAATACTAAATACTTATATTGTATTCTCTTCATCTTTAATGATTCTTAACGATATACAACGTTAGTAAGTGCCTGAATTCTTTACTTGCTTTGGTCGAAGAGGTAGAGGTTAGGAAAAGAGAATTACAATGGAGCCTTGATCTTGATGATCACTGTATTAACTTGAGCTTTAGTCGCAGGATAGTTATATCTGGAACTTAGTAATAACGGTTAGTTTGCAAAACTCATGAGACATGGTTGAGTAATTGAGGATATTCATTCAATAGGGATTGGTCGATCGTCTGAATGAATCTAAGTTATCAGTTCTATAAGTAAGTATTAGTAAAGATCACGAGTGTATACCTAAAGTTGTTATGAACCCACGGGGAACACAAACCCTAGTTATCCTTTAGTTATTGATTTACAAATATAATCTTGACTTCTATTTATTTTTATTATTGCTTTTTATTAGAATTCCCCCATTGTGAAGTAATTACTATACAAGAATCTACCGGCTGTAATCTGGATCTTCCGTATTCCCTGTGGGATCGACCCCAACCTCTAGTTGGGTTCTTTATTAACAACGTCCGCTTCATACTTCAGTTGGAAGTGTGGTTTGAGCGTTATCACCAACTCCATAATATCACATCCATATCCACCATTAAATTCTCTCCCAATACTCAATTGTTCTCTTTCAAGCAAAAATCAAGAAAGGTAGACCCACATTTGCAACTATGGATCTTCAATTGTAAATTGGAGAGAACTTAACATATTTACACTAATTAAACAACACTGAGATTAATCTATCAATACCCAATCTAATTAAGCATTCATCACCACACACCTCTAGTTAATGATTTAACTACTCATGGTTAAGAAATTAAAAACCATATTTAACAATAAACTCATTGATTTCAATAATAAGAATAGAAAAATCAAATTTAGCAATAAGTCTTTAACAATGGTGTACCTTGTTATAGAGGAATAAGAAGAAAAAGAAAAACAATCTTTTACAATTTCAACAAATAGAATTATACTTTCCTCTTCTACAAAGAGAATGTCCTCAAAAAGTTAAAAATTAAGATCTGATAGGTACAAAGTACTTCTCTCTAGAATATATCCAAAAGTATGGTACCCAAATCTCTTTTTTTTATTGTTGGACACATTTGCCCCTATTCGGGCATTCTGGTACTTGCGAGAGTACCAGCGGTTCATCGGTTACATTCAATGAACTGCAAGCTATAATTGAATGCTCTTTTAGTGAAATGCAGTGTCCTTTGGCGACTCACCGGCCTCCAACTGCGTTCTGCTGATTTCTTTCTCTTTGGTCCAACACTTTTAAGTGTGTCAATAGGTGACTTAACTGGCGAATCTTGGATTGATATCTGCGGCCGCCGGTTGCCTTAGTTCCCTAAGGTAGTGGCCTTTTGCGCTTCACTGGCGTTTCACCGATTTTCTCTAGTGATGCACTTGTTTTTACCTGATTCCCTTCTTTTTACTCTCTTTCTTTCTCTTTTTTACAAATTAGATATTTGCACACAAAAAGGAAAAAATGGCATAAAATCCATCTAAATTATTTGAAAACTAAGCTAAAACTCATGCTTAAGAGACTAATGAGTTGGTAAATGACCAGCTCATCACCAGGTATGTAGAGTCATAAACAGGGAAAATTTCGACACCCTCACACCCTATTTCATCTCTAATTCATTAATTAATGTCTCCACACATGTTGTATTAAAATTCTTGGGTTAGACCCAATTCCATAGAAATATCTTATAATCTCTTACAATTAAAGTCTCTGATGATTCAATCCATGTTGTATGATTATCAATGCATGTCTTCTACTAAGATCTTTCATGAATCTATGTTTTCAAATTTATGATGCTTTTGCCCAATTATGTATGATTTTATGCATTTCAAGCTTATGGGCCTATGATTTCAAGTTATTGCTATTTATTCAAATATGCATGAATTTCATGAATCTCAAGTTTATGTATCATGGACAACACAGTGGCACTATTTTCATGGCAGTTCATGTATGTAAAGTATGATTATGATTTCGTGATTTAGACCAGCTCATGGAAGATCAAGTATGTTTCACGATGATGATTATGAGCCATGTGCATTTTTTTGGGAGTAGTTTCTAGCACCGAGCAGGCCGGGATTCAGTGCACCCGTGTCTCATAACTACATGACACCGTAGGTATATATTCGTGTTTAGGGACTCTCCATAAAGTGTTTCCCCCCAACCCGGCAGGGCTCATGAGTGATATCATGCCTTTATTGTCCTTTTCCCTAGCAAGGCTTAGGACGATTCTGACAACTTAAGCGAGATAGTTGGGTACCATATAAGCTCTATCATGATGGTGTCAGTTATGATGAGTCTCGCATTGCTCATCATGTTATAAGTTATTCATGTACAGGATTTATAATATCATGTTTTACGGTATTCTTGACCCATTGATCAGATTATGAGTTTTTACTAGAGGTTTCAAACATGTTAAACCATATGCTTTAACTTTCTGAACCTTAGGTCATTAAGCTTCAATTTATGATGAATAACTCATGTTTATGACAAGCTCATGATCATGATTTTTTCATGTTGTCCTTACTTTCATGTCAAATGCTTACTTTATACTCATGTTTTCTGACTATCATTTTACTAGCATGTTTTACATACCTTACCTACTCAGTACATTCTAAGTGCTGACCACATACTTCTATGCTATATAGTCTCATGATATAGGTTCAGGTGATCAGACTTAGCCCCAATGTTTGCACCGCTCTCGCTCTGATCCGTTATAATTTATCCCCAGCCTAGGTAAGTCCTCATAAGTCGAGGACACTTATCAGCTTAATATTTTAAGTCTATGTCTTTTAGTTTCAGACTTAGCAAGCTAGTTAGGGGTGTTGTCCAACAGCTCCTCATATGATTAGAGGCTTTTCAAACAGATATGTATTATATAATTCACTGTGTTGACTTATTGTCCCCGCTTATGCTTTATTCCTTTTCATTTAGAGTTTTGCTTATATTATGTTTATGACTAATTTCTACTTAGTTATGCCCTTAATCATGCTATGTATGTGCCATGTGGTAGCTTGGAGCCATTCGTGGTTTCAGGTCCTGTGTCATGGCCCGGGGTCCAAGATCAAATCATAACAAATTTGGTATCAGAGCAAATTTTTAGGTGTGTCCTAGGATGTTTGAAAGCCGCATTGAGTAGAGTCTCTTTCATGGGTGTGAAGCGCACAATAATTATGAGGAAGAGGCTACTAGACGTTTTAGGAAACATCCCTTCTTTCATGATCTAATTCATGTGATAAAGTTCAACTGTCCTTATTTCTCTAACTTGTGCTCTAAGCGCGTGCAGAAATATGCCTCCTCACTGAGTCAACAGAAGGAGAAATGGCAATGGTAATAACTATGGAAATGGCAATGGAAATGGACATCAGCTGGCCCCGGTAGCTCCAACTGATCCTTTGCATGAGCTGGTGACTCATGCTAAGTTTATGTAACACCCCGAAACTTTCCTAGACCAAACTCAGACATTGCAAGAAAAATCCAGAAGAAACTAGAAAAGTTTCCTCAAAATGACCGAGACAATAAGTCGTGGTCAGCTCGAATGACTCGTTGTATCAATGGTGATCAGCCTTGCTTGTTCCTTCGGGAACAAAGAGGACTTGGAATGACCCATTGTGAGGAACAATGAGTCATCCTGTAACTCATTGGTCCCTAGCTCAGAAATCCCTCTTCCAGGTCCCCACAACTCAACTAATGAGTCATCGTGTGATACAATGACTCGTGGTGTGAGTCGTTGATTGAGAGTCCAAGAAACTCCCTTCAATGATGAAAAGTGGAAACAATGACTCGTTGTATCCCATAATGAGTCATTATGACCACTTGTGGTTCCAAGTTCAGTAATCCTTAGACTTGTCTAGTAAAGGTAATGACTCAACACAATGACACGTTGGGTCTATAATGAGTCATGGTGTTTCCCATCGTCAGGCTTTCCAAAATCCTCATCCAATGACCACAGGTGGAACCAACGACCCATTGGTTCCTCCAACGATTCATGGTACCTCTCGTTTTCAGTCCTAATGTGCCCAGAACCCAGGCCTTAGAACCAATGACTGGTCCCAACGAGTCATGATCTAAACCATCGACTCGTTATGTGACTCGTTGATCCCCTGTCGGTAGTTTTTCTAGATTTTTACCCACGAGTATTTTTATAATATCTCATATTTTAATCCCTCAACTATGTTGTTTTGGGTTATTTAAAGGGAATTTTGAGGGATAATCGGTAATTACTTCACCGCTCTCATTCCCTCAAGAAGTCGGTTCATAATATTTCTCTTAGAAACTCTCAGATCAAGAGCTATGGGAGTCAGTTCTTCTCAGACTCTCTAATGGTTCTCTCTAAAAATTTTTCACCAGGTATGTGGGATTTAAACAAGGGAATTGTTCTTCCCTTGTGTCCCCAAAACCCTCTCTAAATTTTCTATCAGTTATAGCCCTGTGGTTTCGAAATGTAGAAGGATTTTAGAAATAATTTTATAAATTTCAAGTGGAATATTATTCATGATATTAGATTCTATATTTTTCCTATATACTAGAAATTTTGTGGAAATTAGCATCTTGTAGAATGATTTAGCCTTAGCTTCTCATTACAGTAAATTAGAATCTTGCATATTAGACTAGTTATTTCCTGTTGCTTGATTCTATCAGTTTTGGGATTCCCTTGTTAAATAAGTTCAAATCTAAGTTAGATGCATGCTAGTCTAGTTTCAGTCATAATATTAGTGTACTCAGTATTATTTAGAAATTTCAGATGATCAGTTTGAATACAGTTTTTTCTTGATGTGTCAGTGGTGCCTCCCAGTTATCAATTATTAGACCCAGATATCAGATATCATATTTTAGTGGTTCTTTATACGGTTATGACACTTTTAGATAAGCAGCTCTGACTAGTCTTAGAAGCCCCAGCTTCAGTTTTGGTTTATCCTTTAGACGATTATGACGCTTTCAGACAAGCAGCTCTGGCCCGTCTTAGAACACCAGTTACTGAATCTGATCCGATAAGACTCTCAAGGTACTTCCAGATAAGTATCCCTGACTTAGTCTGGGCCCTAGTTTGAGCTATCAGCTTAATAGTTAGTCTAGGACTATCTAGTGGGAGTAGGACTTAGCACTGAGTGGGCCAGAGTTCCAACTCACTCAGGTTTCCAGAACTACGTTGCCGCCATAGTTTATTTTATATGTCCTATGGCCCCAGACTTGTGATCACCTGCCATAATACCCTAGCAAGGTATATTGGGTCTTACTGCAGGGGTGTATGCATCGGACTGCATGTCTAGGTCATGTGGTTATATGTCAGTTATGGACTCTCCAACTAGTCAGTACAGTTTCTATTTAGCCCAGCTCAAAACAGTTTTCAGTTTAGTTCAGTACAGTTAGCTCAGATTAGTATCTCAGATTCAGGGCATGTCTGTGACACTCAGACGGGGTCACTTTGACCAATTTAGTAATATTTCATTTTATTCAATTTTTAGTATTTCAGTTGGTCATTGCATGCCACTACAGTTCATTTATTCATTCTTTATGTTATATTTTCTCCCAGATACTCAGTACATTCAAAGTATTGATGCATACTTTTATGTTGTATCGTATCATCATACAGTCGCAAGTTCTCAGCCTCAGCATCGTTAGCATATGTCCTTCAGGTGATATCAACAGTACCAATGGTGGATCCTCATCTTTCAAGGATGATGTTTTTTTCCTTTAGTGATTTTTATTCAGTTAGACTTTAGATTTAGCTAGGGGCTTGTCCTCACAACTCATCAGTTATAGATGGCTTTTAGACATAGATTCAGACTTTCACTTTTGTTTTAAGATGTAAAAACTTTTATTATTAGTTCTTAATGGTTTTATTATTTAAGCTTCTGCTATGATTTACTCAGATTACTAGTGTTATGATAGACCATGGGTTGGCTTAGGGTTTCTTGTAACTCCAAGTACCATGTCTCGTCTAGGGCTTAGACTTGGGTTGTGATAATCTAGGTATCAGAGCACTAGATTTAGTGTATCCTAGGGTGTTTGAATGTCGTGTCAAGTAGAGTCCTTTTCATGGGTGGGAAGCGCACCACACTTATGAAAGGGAGGCTACGAGACGTTATTAGGAATACTCTCTTTCGTTCATACTCTTTATCATGTGTTGAAGTTCAATTCCAGAAAAGTTCCCCTAACTCATTCTCTTTTTCGTTTCAGTGAAATCATGCCTCCAAGACGCGAAAAAGGAATAAGGGCCGGCAACACTAACCGAACTGCACCACCAGCTCCAGCAGCTCCTCAGGATGACCAAGTTTCCTCGACAGAGTTCAGAGCGGCAATCCAACTGCCGTCTCAGATATTCATGAACCAAGTGATCCAGTAGGTGGTTTCAATTAACAAAAATGGGTCTGCAACAGCTGCCCGAGTTCGGGACTTTACCAGAATGAACCCACCAGCCTTTCATAGATCTAAGGTGGGAGAGGACCTACAGGAGTTCATGGATGAAGTGTAGAAGATCACTTAGATTATGGGTGTTAGCTCCGCTGAGAGTGCTGACCCGACTTCTGCTCGCTCTCTGCTGCTCGGTATATATTATACACCGACACGCAAGTGTACGTCGTCAAACAAGTAATAAAGTGGCTAAGTAGCCAAGTATCGATCCAAGGAGGCTGCTCTAGATATGCAAAACTGCCTAGTTTACTATATCTCTATTCTATTTCTAACTATGTTAACAACAATCCAACCAAGATTTGAGTGAGTTTTGTTTCTAAACTAATTATCTACTAAAATTAATAACTACTATTTACGTTGAGTTTAGACAATGGATATGCACATGCCAAGGTTAAGAACGAGTAATGAACTTGATAATCATGATAATTTGGTCATCTTCTTCTTCATATTGCTAGCCAAGAACGTTTGCCTAGAAATTAAAACTTCCGTATTTAATTTCACTTTAGATTCATAAATCATTCGTCTACATTTCTATGATCAAATGCAATTTATGACCTAACACTACAATTCCGGTTCCTACATTGACTAATACGGCTTTCAAGTATATTTCTATCAAGAAAGCACATCAAAACCCAATTTTCCCAAATCAAGTTAAGAACAATATCCTATTAATTCACATCTTTCCAATTTCATGCTCTCTCGAGTGAAATTGGACTTTTTAGATATACATTAATGGTGGCCAATCAAGAATGTAATAAGCACAAGAATTAATAGAACAACATGCAAGAAGAAGAAGAAACCATATCAATTATTACCAACATTCATTACACAAGTTCAAAACCTCAGCAAGAAAGGAATTAGCCACTCATTCTTGGATTAATCATCCTAGAATGAGTGTGAATCATGCATACAATTGAAGGAAAGAAGAAGGGAAGAGAAGAAAACTCTTATCTTTTCTATTCTTCAACTGCCACAAAACCACGTTCCTGCTCCCACTTCTGAACTCAGGCTAAAAAAACTAAAACTAAAAAACTCTCCTTTAAAAATAACCTAAGTGTGCTATTTATACTAGTGGGAAATTTTTCCCGGAATAACAAGCAACGTGTCACGGAGGCCTACGCGGAGCACTGCCTCCGTGACACGGCGTGGACGCGGACCCTCTCTGGAAATTGCATTGTTCGGATAATTAGCCTCAACGTGGCACGGAGGCCATCGCGGAGGCCTGTCTCCGTGCCACGGAGCTGTCGCGAGGCCTCACTGGAATCTACCAATTAAATTCCTCTCCAGGCTGTGTGCTACCGCGATGGCAGCGTGGCACGGCACCATCGTGGAGCCAGTGTAAAATATGCCATCCGAGGTCTTTTCCACGCTCGCATCCAAGTCCAACTCCGACATAGTTCCAACACGCATTTTAGCTCTTAAAAATCACATTATCCTGCAAAACAAATGCTAATCATGTTGGTTAGTATAAATTCACATTTTATTACCAAAAACATGATATTATATACACATTGCACAACAAACAAGGTAAAAATGATACGTTTGAGTATCACTTGGGCATATAAATCTGCCCAAGATCACTTACCCCACACTTAAATCCTTGTTCGTCCTCGAACAACACATACACAAATCATGCCCATCACATCTCAACCTTTGTCACTATGGTGCAACCATTTACGTTATGGTCATACCGATTATTCAATTTTTGCAAATCATCAAGAAAACATGCTTGGTCATACAAGACAATGACCTTAATACATCGAGGCTTCCTAGACTTTTAAGAATTGATTCTTGATATCGGCAAACTCATGCAAATCAACTAATCAAGAAATCCGACACGAAAATCAATCTTTCATCAAGCATGTACCCTCACAACTCGAGAGAAACTTCCCCTTTTATGCTCGTGCAGCACACAAACATGCTAGTAGGGGCATATGAAAATTAATTTCACTCTCTCTCCCAAAAGAATTCACATGCATCATGTCATGACCCATAGGCTTGCCCTTAGTGTATTACTCCACTAATATAAAGAAATGCAGTGTAGGATCAAATAGGACTTTTAATGGGTTGTAACTGGGCTATGGATCTAGTATATATATATTGGATTAGCCAATAATAGTCGCTAGCATCCTTAAGCGCCTTTTCAACTCATTCCCATCGACTCATGGACATTGTTCCTCTCTTTTCTCTTTTTCTCCCATTCATGCTGGTTTACTTTCATACAACCCATTTCATCAGGCACACTTGACCCCAAACGGAAGGTTTTCATGTACCCTCAATTTCATTTATTTACAACTAGTGCCTCTTCAACATCATCTTTTCTTTCCTCACTTTGCTTTTCTTTTCTTTTCACTCTTTTCACTCTTTAACACTTTGGGAAACAATTTTCTGTTCTTTGTAAGCGCTTAAGAGCTTCTTATAGACTTTAAGACTAATGAAAAGAAGGAATAAAGCTTAGTTCATACAATTCTGGACAAAAGAAAGAAATCGGCTAAAGGCTCAACGGGCTGACTAGGGTATACAACATATAAAAAGGTAGAATTTGACAAGAAAACAATGGAAACTAACGGTTAAAACAAAGAAATGCCTACATCCTTTCCGACACTACACCTCCTTCATTTCGCTTTGTATACACGCCAGGCAAGTTCTAGACAATTCACAATGACATGGAATAGCAAAACCTCACTCACACTTCATGCACATGCTCGAATCAAGATGCATTCACAGACTCTTTAATTAGTCAATTACATGAATTCAAGATTAAGCCTCAATCATAAAAATTCTATAGCCTAGGTAACTCAACATATTTACACAATTGCATGCTTTCAAACGAATCACTTTCACATTTCGAACATCAATTACACACGCAACAAAATTTTAGCAACCATAAGCAACTACAGTTTATTGATGCAATCCACCAAAGAAACTAAAAACAAAACATCTACTCCTATCGACTACATTTCCCTTAAGACGGTCGTCATCCATCCATCATAGGGAATGTTCACTAACTATGACATCGGTTCAATGGGACTATTCTTGGTAAAAGAACCGAAAACAAACTCCGAGAAACCCAAAAATAAAACTTCAAAATTTTTGCAACACATCGATCATTTCGATGAAAAAAATATTTACAAAATATGTTGATAAGTGCAACATCTTTTTGCAAAAATTTTGAAAAATATCGATCATATCGATAGAGAAAAAAATATTTACAAAATTTACAAAATATTTACAAAGGCAACCATAACTTTTTAAAAACACACATCATTAGCCACAAACAAATATATACACATCATTCACAAATCAGTTCATAACAACAGGGAAAGCACAGACATACATAAACATCAAGGAAGAATATACAGCAGATTTAGAGCCTATGACCCAGCACCTAACTACTCCCCACCCCACACTTAAATCGAACACTGTCCCCAGTGTTCACAAAAATACAAAGCACAAATTTTTGGGTGGTGAAACTCCCTGCTCAGTCGAAATATTCGACTTCCTCATCCGGTGCTGCGGCCTCGTCGCCCATATCTGAATCAGCTCCCTCGCCGTCATCGGACTCCACATCAGAGTCCTCACGACGTGTCTCCTCATCAGTAGGGACGTCGTCGTCAGTCGGCTCCACAAAGGCTGGCCCCACCTTGCATAAAGCTCTGGCATTCTCGCCAAAAGGGTAGTCCAGCTCCAGCTGCCATAATTCATCCTCGGTGGCTGGTCTCCCACCTATCCGTAGCTGCAGCATCTGCATACCGAACATACGGGCCATATACTGGTCGTCACGAGCATGTCGCTCGCCCAGAGTCAGCACAGGTCTGTGTGTAGTGTCGGGGGCCTTGGTCTTTGTCACATCAAGGGCCCTCCGCTCCAACTGCGGAATGTAATCCAAGGCTTCTTCCTCAACGTCGAGGCCTCGGAGGAAGGTGGTGATGAGTCCGCCAAACCCGTATCTATGGCCCTGGTGTAGTCTGGCTCTCTTCATGGCGGATATTATAACCGCCCCCACATTAATCTCAAGCCCTTTCATAAGGGCATACACCAGGCAGACACGGTCCTGGGTCACGTCTGTCATATGTACTCCCGGGATCAAACACGAACATACAATTTTTAGCCAGATTCTGGCCTCCCTGTTAATCTGCGAATAAGGCAGAGTCTGGTGGTAACCCCTCTCTTTGTGTCTACTCCATCGGGCTGTGGATCGAGCCCCACACAACGTACGTTTGATGTCAGCGTACGGTGGGGTGATGTTGAGCTGGCGGAGAACGTGGGCATCTGTGTCCCGCGCTCCAACGATGGCATTCAGCTGCTGGGGTTCCAGAGTGACAATCTACCCTCTGATTTTAATAGTGTGGCTTCTGATGGCCGGGTTCCAGTTGGCATAAAATTCCCGGACCAAGTGAAGGTTGCACTCCTTGGGCTCCTGAAAAATAAAGCTGAGCCCAGCTGCCTCAATCCTCTGTACGATGCGAGGGAACTCCTGTGCGAGTGGTTCCTTTGCAATATATTCCTCCGGGAAGTACTTGTTCTCCTTATGCTTTGCGTACCACTTCTTCCCTTCATCGGTAACCCATCGTGTTCCGTATCGGCGGTGTTGACCGCGTGGAACAGCAGGTGCAGCTGGGACAGCAGTGCCCAGTCTCATTCTCTTTCTGTCGGTACCTGAGGTTGAAGCACCCTTGCCTTTATCTTGTCGGCTGGCCATTGTACCTGTCAATTTACACAGACAAGCACAACGTTAAGCTAAAAACTTGTTAGCTTTGGCTAAGGTCGGGTTAAACAAAATTTACCCCACACTTAGTCTTTAACAATATTTACAACATGTTAGCAAGGATAGCTCTATTTACACCCCAAGCACAATCACTATAAACATATTGCTTAGTGCGTTCACAAAAATTCGACAGCATAACGGCTAGCGAACTACTCAGACTTCATACAGCTAACCCAATCCTACTATCGACAGCTATTCACCCATAGCACTTAGCAACGATAACAACAACAAAATAGAAACAACAATATAAACATTTTATATACACTAATCTAAGCAATTCAACCAATTCACATATTACGCAATGTCCCACAAAAATTCGAGAATTAGTCGTCTTTCACCAATTATACAATATTTACCACGACTTATCTCAAATAATAAACACACCCCGGCATCAATTTCGTCAAACTATCAAGTTACCCAAGTTAAAATTCAACAACCCCAAGCCCTAGAACTCAATTCGACAATCAACAATGAATTATTCAATCAATCGATATGTTCACCCGTCAACTACAACAATCCGAACACAATCAATCGCAAAATAATTCACGTCATGTTTAATTTCTACCTAGGGTGATATATCTCACCTCACATGCTCAAAATCGACAAAAATCGCCAAAAATGTGAGATAGACGATGAAAACATACCTTGGAATTGAAGAATCGATAAAGACTTGACGTTTTCCTTGCCTCTTAACGTGGCACGGAGCTTGGGGGTAGGGGAATGGGTGTTTGGTCGCGGAGGGTAGAGGGAATGGGGAAAAATGGGCCAAAATCGGGGGTTTATTTAAAAGAAACATGCGGGTCACCCGGAAACCCGGTGTGACCCGGCACTGGGATAAGGGCAACGTGTCACGGAGGGTAACACGGAGGCCCTCCTCCGTGACACGGAGCCAACGCGTTGGCTTACTGGAATTTTTAAAAAATTCCAGATTTGCCTTCAACGTGTCACGGAGGCCAACGCGGAGCATTGCCTCCGTGACACGGCGCCAACGCGCCAGTGCTCTGTTTCACTATCAAATTTTATTTTTCATACCTCGCCTCGTTTTCTTGATTCCAAGTATTTTTCCTCCGGTATACCTGAAAATCACCTCACTAAACAAAAATTGGTTAAATGACTAGATTCCCTACTAAAAAAATAAAAATTACTAATTAAAATGCACATCTAAACCTAGTCAAGAAAAAGAAAAGAAAATAAAATAAAAGAAAAACTTTACACTAAGGAAAAAGAAAGAAAAATATTTTTCACGGGTTGCCTCCCGTGCAGCGCCTGGTTTAACGTCGCGGCTCGACAGCCTTTACGCTCAATTTTCTACTAAGGAGATGGACGATTTGACCCGATCATGGTCATCTCCCCAGTAGTTCTTAACCTTGTCTGGTGGCCTACCTAGTAACTCTCGGGAATCACTCAATCCATTTGCATTCCCATGATCAATCACGTTGATCACCGAGAGTTCCTTATAGACAGTCGGGAGCTTAGGTGCCTTGTACACGTCGAACACCTCAACCTTGTCGTGTGCTCGCATCGTGAGTTGACCCGCAGCTACATCGATCAATGCCTTTCCGGTTGCCAAAAATGGTCGTCCCAAAATAAATGGGACTTCTGCATCTGGCTCAAAATCCAGAACAATGAAATCTACCGGAAAAATGAGGGAGCCTACCTGCACTAGCACATCCTCAACTATGCCATCCGGCTTAGCTAAAGACCTGTCTGCTAGCTACAAGATCACTGTTGTAGGTCTAGGACTCCCTAGCCCTAACTTTCTGAATACCGAAGATGGCATCAGATTTATACTTGCCCCCAAGTCGCATAACCCACGAGCTCGGATACTTTGCCCAATCGTTAGCTGGATAGTAAAACTTCCAGGATCCTTCAGTTTAATGGGCAACCTGTTCTGAATACGGGATGTGCATTCCTCCGTTAAAGCCACCGTGGCATACTCGGTCAAGCGACTTTTGTTGGCCACGATGTCTTTGATATACTTTGCATATTTTGGCACACCCTGCAAGACATCAACAAGAGGTAAGTTAACATGTACCTGTTTAAGTACCTCCATGAATTTCTAGAAACACGCCTCCTCCTTGTGTTTCTTATGTCGTTGAGGGAACGGGGGTGGAGGCCTTGTTGGTTCAGCTTCTTTGGTCTTCCCCGTATCTGAGGTTTGTTCTCCCTCAACATCTGCTGCTCCTGACTTCTGAGGCGGTCTTTCCGGTTCCACCTCCTTTAATTGTAATCCACTCCTCGTGGTCACTGCATTTACCTGCTTAGGATTGGGATCCATGTCGCTAGGTAGTCCTCCCCTTGGTCTAGTATTTTGGGCACTAGCAAATTGCCCAAACTGATATTCAAGAGACTTGGTTGCCAATTGATTGTTCTTTACTTCGGCCGCCAGTTTGACATAGTCAGCCTGCAATTGTGCCTGGTTGGCAATCATGGTCTTGAACATTTCCTCAATAGTCGGTGATGGTGGTGGAGGAGGGGCATTGTGATTTCTAAACTGATTCTGATAGCCTTGTTGCCCTCCTTGGTTTCTGTGCATACCCTGCCCTGAACCTTGACCTTGTTGATTGTTGCTACCCCACGAAAAATTTGGATGATTCCTCCAATTCGAGTTGTAGCCACCGCCAAACTACTGTTGATTCCTCTGTGCATTGCCCACAAAGTTGACAGAATCAGGATTTGCACCACAGCATTCGGCTAAATGCTCACTACTACCACACACTTCACACCACATTTGTTGGACTGCATTAACTGAGGCTGAAGGCTGGTTCAAATTCATATTGCTGAATTGAGTGTTTAACTGATTTTGCAAAGCAGCTATCTGAGCAGCGATAGCTGTGAATCCATCCACTTCAAGCACTCCCGCTGCTTTCCTTGCTCCACCTCTTGAAGAATCTGCATTCCATTCCGGATTGCCTTGTGAAATTCGGTTGAGCAAAGTGTACAGCTCCTCATAAGTCTTCTCGAGCGCTTGCCCTCCAGCTGCTGAGTCTAACAAAATTTTAGTGTGGGGTTCCAAACCCTCAATAAAAGTGTGGACCAACACCTCATTTGACTGATGATGATGAGGACAGTCCCGCAACATGGACTTGAATCTTTCCCAGGCTTGATAAAGATTTTCTCCTTCCCTCTGTTTAAAACGTAGAATCTGACTTCTAAGTTTAGCTGTTTTACCTGAAGGGAAAAATCCGATCAAGAACTTCTTTGCAAGATCATCCCACGTTGATATAGAGTTGGGTGGTTCAGCTTTTAACCACCTCTTGGCTTCACCAAGTAAGGAAAATGGAAATAAGGTGAGCCGAACATAATCAGGTGACACTCCAGTGGGGATGTAAGTGTCACTTATCTCCAAAAAGTTCTGGAGATGTTGTTGCGGATCTTCGTGAGGGAGACCGGTAAACTGCCCGCTAGTGTGTAAAAGTTGCACCATATTTTGCTTTAACTCAAATCTCCCCCCAGGCTCTGGTTTGCGGATGCTGGAATGTACATTATTAGCGTGTGGGATTGCCACCTCGTGAACCGGCCTGGCTGCTACTTCCTCGGGCACTAACACTGCCCGCACAACTGGTGGATTGGGTTGCTCCATCATAGACTGTTTGAGCAACTGCAACTTCTTCCGAAGAGCTTCTTTACGTTGACTATGCAATTCACGTTCTGGCTCTAAGTAAGATTCCACCAGCTCCTTGTCCCTTGCCAGTGTTCACAGAAATAAAAATCTGCAAAATACAGGCTAAGACCAAGTTGTTAACACTTAAGAAAATAAAAATACAAATACAGTAAATTTACACTAAACAAAATTTTACAAATCGCCTAGCCTCCCCGGCAACGGCGCCAAAAACTTGCTCGCTCTCTGCTGCTCGGTATATATTATACACCGACACGCAAGTGTACGTGGTCAAACAAGTAATAAAGTGGCTAAGTAGCCAAGTATCGATCCAAGGAGGCTGCTCTAGATATGCAAAACTGCCTAGTTTACTATATCTCTATTCTATTTCTAACTATGTTAACAACAATCCAACCAAGATTTGAGTGAGTTTTGTTTCTAAACTAATTATCTACTAAAATTAATAACTACTATTTATGTTGAGTTTAGACAATGGATATGCACATGCCAAGGTTAAGAACAAGTAATGAACTTGATAATCATGATAATTTGGTCATCTTCTTCTTCATATTGCTAGCCAAGAACGTTTGCCTAGAAATTAAAACTTCCGTATTTAATTTCACTTTAGATTCATAAACCATTCGTCTACATTTCTGTGATGAAATGCAATTTATGACCTAACACTACAATTCCGGTTCCTACATTGACTAATACGGCTTTCAAGTATATTTCTATCAAGAAAGCACATCAAAACCCAATTTCCCCAAATCAAGTTAAGAACAATACCCTATTAATTCACAACTTTCCAATTTCATGCTCTCTCGAGTGAAATTGGACTTTTTAGATATACATTAATGGTGGCCAATCAAGAATGTAATAAGCACAAGAATTAATAGAACAACATGCAAGAAGAAGAAGAAACCATATCAATTATTACCAACATTCATTACACAAGTTCAAAACCTCAGCAAGAAAGGAATTAGCCACTCATTCTTGGATTAATCATCCTAGAATGAGTGTGAATCATGCATACAATTGAAGGAAAGAAGAAGGGAAGAGAAGAAAACTCTTATCTTTTCTATTCTTCAACTGCCACAAAACCACGTTCCTGCTCCCACTTCTGAACTCAGGCTAAAAAAACTAAAACTAAAAAACTCTCCTTTAAAAATAACCTAAGTGTGCTATTTATACTAGTGGGAAATTTTTCCCGGAATAACAAGCAACGTGTCACGGAGGCCAACGCGGAGCACTGCCTCCGTGACACGGCGTGGACGCGGACCCTCTCTGGAAATTGCATGGTCCGGATAATTAGCCTCAACGTGGCACGGAGGCCATCGCGGAGGCCTGTCTCTGTGCCACGTAGCTGTCGCGAGGCCTCACTGGAATCTGCCAATTAATTTCCTCTCCAGGCAGTGTGCTACCGCGATGGCAGCATGGCACGGCACCATCGCGGAGCCAGTGTAAAATATGCCATCCGAGGTCTTTTCCACGCTCGCATCCAAGTCCAACTCTGACATAGTTCCAACACGCATTTTAGCTCTTAAAAATCACATTATCCTGCAAAACAAATGCTAATCATGTTGGTTAGTATAAATTCACATTTTATTACCAAAAACATGATATTATATACACATTGCACAACAAACAAGGTAAAAATGATACGTTTGAGTATCACTTGGGCATATAAATCTGCCCAAGATCAACTTCCTATCAGTTGAAAGGGGTAGCCCAGATTTGGTATGATCAGTGTAAAGAAGGGAGACCATCGGAGCAAAATCGGTGGAGTAGGAGGAGTTCAAAACATCTTTCCTAGAAAGATTCTTCCCCTAGGAGCTAAGGGAGGATAAGGTGGAAGAATTCATGAATTTGAAATAGGGCAACATGATGGTGGAAGAGTATGCACTAGAGTTCACACAGTTGTCAAGATATGCTCCGGAGATGATAGCCGAGCCAAGGGCTCGCATGCTCATGTTCATTAATAGAGTATCAAACTTGATCCTTAATGAGTGAAGGAATGTAATGCTCATAAAAGAAATTGACCTCACTAGCCTCATCTTTCATGCCCAGCTAATTGAGGCAGAAAAGCTGAAAGACTTAAAGAAGGAGAATAAGCGGGCTAGTACTGGGCAATCAGATTATGGTCACCAAAGGTTTGGCGGTAGTAGCCGACCACAAAAATAGTAGAGGGCTCCAATACCCCCTTCAGCCAGCGCCCCCTACTTTTTGATTCCACAAGGATCAGAGGGATGGAGCATCTGACTCACATTCCCAGAGTCACAAAGCTAGCAACCGCTATCCAGCATTCCCTAAGTGTGGCAAGAACCATCCAGGGGAATTCCTTCAGGTCCGAGAGGGTTGCTTTAGGTGTGGACATATAGGTTACCAGCACAGAGAATGCCCGTCAGCAGGATGGGGGAGATCACAATCCACCACTTCAGCAACTCTAGCAGGCCAACCAGTTCAGCCGGCCAACACTTTAGGTACGGATGGCGGTTAGCACCAAAATCATTTTATGCTTTGTCCTCTCATTAGGATCAGGAGAGCTCACCTGATGTGCTCACGGGTATGTTACATCTTTTCCATCTAGATGTGTATGCCCTACTAGATCCACTAGCCACGCTGTCGTTCGCGACTCCCTATGTAGCTTTCTAGTAGGAAATCAGTCCAAAAGTCCTCTCAGAACCATTCTCAATCTCTACCACAGTTGGTGAGTCAGTTAAAGCCAGTCAGGTGTATAGAAACTGCCAGTTTCAATCTTGAATAAGGTTATTCCAGCTGATCTAGTAGAGTTATACATGGTCGATTTTGAGCTCATTCTTGGCATGGATTAGTTACATTTCGTTTATTCCTCAATCGACTGCAGAACTAGAGTCATCAGATTTCAGTTCCCTAATGAGCCAGTTTTAGAGTGGATTGGCAGTAATTCAGCACCTAAGGGTCGGTTTATTTCCTATCTTAAGGCAAGAAAGCTTATTTGTAAAGGGTGTATTTATCATCTAGTTTAGGTCAAAGATTCCAGGTCCGAGACCACAACTATTCAATTAGTTCTAGTTGTCAGTGAATTCCCTGATGTGTTTCCCGAAGATCTTCCCAGAGTCCCTCCTGAGCGGGAAATAGACTTTGGCATAGACCTTCTTCCACACACTAAGCCCATCTCTATTCGTCCTTACAGAATGGCTCCAACTATGCTTATGGAGTTGAAGGAGTAGCTAAAAGCGCTTTTTTATAAAGGTTTCATCAGGCCCAGAATCTCTCAATGGGGTGCTCCAATATTATTTTCGTGCAAAAGAAAGATGGTACCCTCAGAATGTGTATCGATTACCGCCAGTTGAATAAGGTTACAGTCAAGAACAAGTATCCCCTACCCAAGATTGACGACTTGTTCAATCAGCTTCAGGGAGCCAGTTGTTTTTCCAAGGTAGATCTCAGGTCAAAGTACCATAAGCTAAGAGTTAGAGAATGTGACATACCGAAAACAGCCTTCAAAACTCAGTATAGCCACTATGAATTCATCATTATGTCCTTAGGACTAACTAATTCCATCGAACCTTTCATGGACCTGATGAACAGTGTTTTCAATCAATATCTAGTCATGTTCGTCATTGTATTCATTAATGACATTTTTGTATACTCCAGAAGTGAGGAATAACATGCTAACCATTTGAGGATAGTGCTACAGACGCTTAGAGACTGCCAATTGTTCATGAAGTTCAGCAAATGCAAATTTGGGTTGAAGTCTGTGACTTTCCTTGGTCACGTGGTCTTCGGCGAGGGTATTTAGGTAGATCCTCAAAAGATAGCAGCGGTGAAAGTCTAGCCAAGACCTACTTCCCCAACAAAAATTAAAAGTTTCTTGGGTCTAGGTGATTACAACCGATATTTTTTGAATGGATTTTCCTCTATTTCATCTCCTCTAACTAGGTTGGCTCAGAAAAAGGTGAAATTTTAGTAGTCAAATGTGTGTGAGAAGAGTTTCCTGGAGTTGAAGACTCGACTCACTACTTCTCTAGTGTTAACCTTGTCGGAATGAACAGATGGGTTCATAGTGTACTGTGACGCTTCCAGAGTTGGACTCGGTTGCATTCTGATGCAGCGGGGTAAGGTGATAGCTTATGCCTCCAGACAGCTCAAGGTTCATGAAAAGAACTATCCAACTCATGACCTTAAGTTAGCAGCAGTGGTGTTTGCATTGAAAATATGGAGGCACTACCTTTACAGGGCTCACTTGGATGTTTTCACTGAACACAAGAGACTTTAGTATGTGTTCAATCAGAAAGATCTAAATCTTCGTCAAAGAAGGTGGTTGAAGCTATTGAAGGATTACGACATGAGTGTGTTGTACCATCCGTACAAGGCCAATCTGATGGTTGATGCCCTAAGAAGGATGTCTATAGGGAGCATGGCTCATGTTGAAGATAACAGAAAAGAACTGGCAAAGGATGTACATAGGTTAGCTCGGTTGGGAGTGTAATTGGTTCATTTAGCTGAGGGCGGAGGAGTAGTGTAGAGTGGATCAGATTCCTCATTAGTCATTGAAGTTAAGTTAATGTAGGATGAATATCTCATACTACTTAAGCTAAAGGAAGCAGTTCTCAGAAAAGAAGTGGAGGCTTTCTCCAAAGGGGGAGATCCTGTACTCCGCTACCAGGCTAGATAATGCGTACCGAATGTAGGTGACTTGAGAAAGAAGATACTAGATGAAGCACAAAGTTTGAGATATTCTATCAACCCAGGTGCCACTAAGATGTACCGTGATCTACAGGATATTTACTGTAGAACGACATAAAAAAAGATATAGTAGAATTTGTGGCTAAGTGCCCAAAATATCAGCAGGTTAAGGTGGAACATCAGAGACATGGGGTATGACTCAGGATATCATCATACCCACACATAAGTGGGAAGAAGTGAATATGGACTTTATTACAGGTCTACCTCGTACTCGTCAGCAACATAACTCAATCTGGATGATAGTATACTGGATGACCAAGTCAGCACATTTCCTCCCAGTTAAAACTATATACTCAGCTAAGGATTATGTTAGGCTATATATTTGGGAGTTGCTCAGACTGCATGGGGTGCCCTTGTATATTATTTCAGAAAGAGGTACTCAGTTCACCTCATATTTCTGGAAGTCATTTCAGAAAAGACTCTGTACCTAGGTCAACCTCAACACAGCTTTTGACCTACAGACCGATGGAAAAGATGAGAGGACTATCTAGACCCGTGAAGATATGCTGAGAGTGTGTGTGATCAATTTCAAGGGCAGTTCAAATGATCACCTACCTCTCATCGATTGCGTACAACAACAGCTACCACTCCAATATCTAGATGGCCCCCTTTGAGGAACACCAAAAAGAACTGGAGGAAAAGCTAACTCATAAGCTACCTCCCCAATACGCCACAGAATCTCAAATGGACTAATGAACCTAGGGCTAAGCTTGCCCTTCCTCTCGAACCTCATCACGCCCTTTCATGGGTGACACATGAAGGAAACCCTATCTCCAACCATAAACTCCAAGTCTCAAACACTACATTCAGCATAATTCTTCTACATACTCTTAGCTGTACGGAGTCTCTCCTGAATCACCTAAACACTATCAGCAGAGTCACACAATAAGTCAATGCCCTAAGGTCTAACCTAAGAAGCATCAAACCAACCCACTGGAGACCTAAATCTCCTACCATACAACACCTCGAATGGCCCCATTTGAATACTCAAATAGTAGTTATTATTATACGTGAACTCTGCCAAAGCTAAGAGCTGGTCCTACTGACCTCCAAAATCAATAATACATTCCCAAAGCATATCCTATAGGACCTAAATAGTACACTCATACTGACCACCATTCTGCGGATGAAAGGTTGTGCTAAGCTCAACTCGGTACCTAACTCTCTCTGAATCGACATCTAGAAACATGATATAAACTAAGCACCATGATCCGAGATGATAGAAAAAGGAACCCTGTGTAAACGAACAATCTCCCGAATGTATATCTAAGCCAACCTCTCTGAGTTGTATGAAGTTTGAATGGGCAGAAAGTGAGCGTACTTGGCCAACCTATCAACAATGACCAATATAACACAAATCTCTAAAATGTACATGGCAAATATACCATGAAGTCCATAGCTATTCGTTCGAATTTCAACTTAGGAATGGGTAGTCTCTGAGTCAATCCACCTGTCCTTTTGTGCTCATACTTCACTTGCTGATAGTTCAAGCACCTAGACATGAAATTCGAGATATCCCGCTTCATCCCACACCACCAGTAATGTTGTCTCAAGTCGCGGTACATCTTTGCTGCCTCCGGGTGGATAGAATATCGAGAACAACGTGCCTCCTCCATAATCAACCTACCCAAGTCTCCTACTCTAGGAACATAGATATGACCCTCAATCCTCCAAAAACCCTTTGGATGTAAGGTCTCCTTCCTAGCCTCGCCATTCAACACCTTATCTCGAATCATCCTCACACTGTGCCCAAATCTGCTATGCCAACATAGATCTAGTCTCCACACAAGTAAAATCCGCCCCAGTTGAGAAATATCGAGTCTAACCAACCTGTTGGCTAAGGAATGGATGTATAAAGCTAAAGGTCTCTCCTTTACCACTAGGAATGCCAAACTCCCCATATCCCCAATAGTTACCCGAATTAACCGTAAATCTTCACAAAATCACTACTTAGTCATATTGTCTTGACCCCTTCCACCTTTCACTCATGAATGTTCCACCTTGTGTTGTCATTGTTGAACTCAAAGGATGAAATCCACTAAATCACCCAACTCCGCACCAAGGATCTATATATATTGTCTTCTTTCTTTACACTTTTCAATTTATAATAATCATGCAATTTTCATAGAACTTTATGGAAATCGACTATACCTGGGTATCAAATATGTGAGCCTCTAGTGCTTATCCTTAACTCATTTACCACTCTAAAATCAAAAACCAAAGGCGTGGGGCCTCATACCCCATATACATAAAATCAAAAATCATTGGGAACAACACCCAATACGCCTTTAATAATCCCAAAAAAACAATTATCACAATTCATGTTCCCTTTTTATAACAAGTTCCTCAAAGTCATCCATAACCGACATTTAAAACCTGTTTATCTTACCAATCGATACTCCCATATAAAAAACTACCACAAATGTTGCCTCATCACAGAAGATATGATTTCTCATCCAGACCATATACATAACCCCTTTATCTGATCAACTTTAGCCCATTCTCCTAAGGACGCTAGGTTACCATGTGCTACATAGCAATTTATCCTCCCATTGATCTTATCGTGTTAGTCATTTGAAATTTGAACCTCACCAACTACCAAATCAAACCACCATGGATCTTACCATAACCCTTAGCTAAAAATATCCATAGAATTTGCTTATTCAATAATTTACATCTAATATGATCAACACATGATAATATCATCATAATTTGAACAAGGCCCAAGTAATCACGTTGTTTTGAATTTACATCCTTTTTTCTATGGATGTATCCCTAACCTTCCAAAGAGAAACATATAACCCACAAAATTAGTAACATCATAGATACAACTCATCATAAATTCTTCTCACTAGCAATACCAAAATAATGCCTCAAACCACCAATGCATTGGTTCAAATAAAAATACATGACTAAGAACTCATAGTGGTCATAATGAGGCCTAAAGGCAGTCTTTTGAATGTCTTCACTCTTGATCCTCAACTGTTGGTAGCCTGATCTCAAATATATCTTAGAAAACACTATTGCTTCCTATAGCTGATCAAACAAGTCATTGATGAGTGGCATCGAGTCCCTATTCTTAATGGTCACCATATTTAGCTTCCTACAGTCAATACACATATGCAAGGAACCATCTTTCTTTTTTACAAATAGAATAGGAGAACCCTACAGAGATATGCTAGGCCTGATAAACCCCTTAGCTAGAAATCCTAAAGTTGCTCCTTTAGCTCCCTCAATTCAGTTGGTGCTATCTGATATGGTGGAATTGAAATAGGCTGAGTACCCAACTCAAAATTAGTGCCAAAGAAAATAGTGTAATCAGGCAGAAGTCTAGGTAAATCGGTAGAAAATACATCAGGATACTCGCAAACCACAGGAGCTGACTCAATTGAAGGAGTGTCAGCACTAGTGTCACGAAATAAGCAAGATAAGCTGAACATCCCTTCCCTATTAACCGTCGCGCCCTCAGAAATGATATAACTCCCTTGGAACATGGCCATCAATACCCTTCCACATTTTTGAAAGGATACGAGGCATAAAAATCTTGGCAAAACAATCCAAGACTGCTTAATAAGGGGATAGCCAATCCATTCCTAGAATCATGTCGAAGTATACCATATCTAGGATAACAAGGTCTACCCAAGTGTTGTACCCCAAGATAGTCACCACACAGGACCGATACACACGATCCACTAATAAAGAATCACCCACTATAGTAGCTACATATGAAGGTATAGGTAATGGCTCAAATGATAACTCCATAAACGTAGCAAAGTAAGAAGACACATAAGAATATGTAGACCTTGAATAAAATAATACAGAATTTTTCTGAAGACAAACAAAGATCATACCTGTCATGACCGCATCTGAGGCATCAGCCTATGGCCTACCCCAAAATGCATACATATAGTTACGTCCACCACGAC
The DNA here is from genome assembly GCA_035772735.1 of Datura wrightii. Taxonomy (NCBI): domain Eukaryota; kingdom Viridiplantae; phylum Streptophyta; class Magnoliopsida; order Solanales; family Solanaceae; genus Datura; species Datura wrightii. Next base: position 146,471,987 of record JASDFA010000018.1, on the reverse strand, counting down.
CACCTGACCTGCCTGGTTGAGAACCACCTCTAGAATCCTAGGGACCACCCCTACTATTCTGTGCTCCACCTCTGGCTGGTGGCAGTGGAGCCTTGGGGGCCTGAACCAGATGACCCTATTGCCTGCCCTGTCTAATCCTAGGATAGTCCCTAACAAAGTGCCCCAGATCACTACACTCAAAGCACCCTATGTCTAAAAATGGCCGACGAGGGGATCTTGCTAAACCAGTCTTGCCTACACGGCTTGAATACCCAGAGTGTGAACCCCGTAAAATATGACAAGAAGAACCACTCTTTGTAATCTGTAGTGCTTCCTGAATAGGCCTGCAAGGCTTAAAGTGATGAGGGTGACCTCTAGTAGAGAAACCCCTACCTCGGGAGTGAGAACCACTGAAACCACCCTAGTGGTGGGGCCTCTTATCGCCACCACTGTAGGCCTCATGAAGTATCCTCTCAATAGTCCATGCATGATCCACAACTTGAAGTAAAGTGGATCCTAGTTCCACTATCTGGTCTATCGCCATATGGAGCGGTTAAGTTAGCCCCCTCACAAATCTGCAAACCCGCTCGTGATCCGTCTGCTTAATCATGGTAGCATGCCTAGCCAACTCATGGAACCGCACCTCATACACTAGGACAGACATTAAACCCTGCTAATGGTCCGTGAACTCATCCCTCAACTGCTCTCTCATGCTATGAGGGTACATACTTATCAAAGAAGGCCTCGGGGAACTGAGCCCAAGTCATGGGAGGTGACCCGATTGGTCTACACTAAAAGTAAGCTCTACACCACTTCTTAGCTAACCCCTCCGTTTGAAATGTAGTGTAATCTACCCCATGTGACTCTACTAAGCAAAGGTTATGCAAACTTTCCTGGCAACTCACTAGAAACTCGTGGGCGTCCTCTCCTGTGGAACCTAAAAACCTCGGAGGACCTAACCTGATAAATTGACCAAGCATCGTCTTCTCCTTAGTAGACATAACAAGCCTAGTAACAATAGGTTGAGCAACGAATGGCACTAGTAATATCTCTAGACGGGGAGCCGCAGTAGCAAGCTGCACTCCTGAACCCTGAACACCCTGTGCCACTGTCTGGGCTGAAGTTTGTGCCTCACCTCTAACCTATGAACCACTCGGAGTGCCAGGCGAAGCCCTTCCTGTGACATGCCCTCCAGAAAGCTAAAGATCCTAACCATGGTATCCAGAAGAACTAGCGTGCGTACGAATCCTGCTGGAGGCTGGGCGGGTCCCACCCCCTCTTGTTGATGTGGTAAATGCTCAATCGTAATTTTGGGCTTAGGTGACGGTGCCCTAGCCTGACCCCCAGCAGACGTCGAAGCCTGAGGCCAGTCTCAACCTCTAGTTCTACCTCTGCCTCGACTCCTAGCTAGGGCCCCAACTATAGGTGCAGGAGCCTCACCATCGCCCATTGATGATCTCATTTGAACCATATGGGACAGAATGAAACAAATGAAGCCTTATAAGTTGTAGGGTCAAGAATGCCCGATACGAAATGAAAAAGGTAGAATTTTCCTCGGAATGCCCTAGAACCTCCCGAAGATAGGATACAGACATCATCATACCGATCCGCGAGACTCTGCTAGGAACTTGCTCTTATACCGATAATACTGGTGAACCTAAAGCTCTGAAACCACATTGTCACAACCCGTAATCGGGCCATGATGGCACCTACTCCAACCCCCTAGTTGGTAAGCCAAAAATCCCAAATCGAGTACTGAATGTAAAGAGTTACTTAATAATAAGGAAGTGGAAACAAACAATGGTCCTCCAAGTATAAATATATACATAAGAGGTAAAAATATACAACACGGGCCCTAAGGAAACAAGAAAAGACAAATACACAAGATACCAACCCCGGACCCAGTCTCACCGGTACAAGAGCCTCTAAAAGTTTTAAAATAAGGCTATATGAAAGAAATACAACTGTCTGGAAAATACAAATATAGATAGGAGATACAAGATGGAAAGTAGTAAATGTCCGGAGCAAAAAGCACACCATGAAACCCGGCAAAGACCTTAGGCTGCCCGGCATGTCACCTCGAAAGTATAATAATGAAACCCAGCAAAGACCTCGGGCTACCTGACATCTCACCTTGGAAGTATAACAATGAAACGCGACAAAGACCTCAGGCCGCCTCGGCATCTCACCTCGAGCGTAAATAGAAAAAGTAAAGTGTGACTAGTCCAGCATCTTACCTCGGAATGAATTTACAGGTGGTATAAATATTAAAATCGAAAATTAGTATAATGGTAGTACACTACCCTGGAACTTCAATCAGTAAAAAGTGAGACATTTTTAGTTTAAAAGCCAAAAAACCATATTTTTCCCATAATCATAATCCAATCCATGTCCATGTATATGTGGATGTATGCATGCTCACTCAAGTATATATACACATATATAAACGTATAATTCCACATCAAATAGGGTAAATCACCCCTAATATCACAATTATACTAACCTGGAGTCCAACTACTCCAAAGCAATGGCCTCATGCCCACAATCTCATAATAGAGGGAAAAATGGGGAAAGTAAAGAGATAATAAGTCCAAAAAATTGATAGCGACCCAAAAATCACAAGGAAAACACCTATTATCTTATTCTACTACAAAAAATGATCCTAACATAGCCTAAGGATCCCAAACATATTTGCAATATAGCAACTAACAACCTAAACTAAATCTTATAAGGGAATACTATTCTAAAATACTTGAAATTTGGCCAATAACTCGAAAAATCATTACAGCCTAATTCTAACTAGCACATCACCCTAATATCTTGAAACTTATAAAATATACTACCAAACTGAGCCAAGTCTAAATAAAGAAAATCGTAACCTACCTCACAGTCGAACGTCCTGTCACAAATTGTCACTCAGAGGCTTTCCCCTTTTGCAATGTCTCAGATTGCTACCACGCTATCACAAACATGATCTACTCATCAAAACGAGGCTAACAATACCTATATAAACATATTCTAATTTGGGCTGAAAATCGGGTCGAAAATCAACCCTCCGGACCCGCTAATGAAATCTGAAATAAATTACAGCACTTTGTTCCTTGAAGGTTCAAAAACTCATACCCAAAATTTAGGCAAAAATAGAGCTCCTTTTGTGGCTCAAATCATCCTGGAAATATCAAGATCATGAAAAGAGAAATTCCATAATTTGAAGCTCAAAAACCCGGATTAAACATACAGATGAAGCTATAATTAGCTAAGGAATGGAGAGGGGAAGATAATGTAGTTATTTGCCCAAGAATCTGTCAAGAAATGGTAGAAATCGCCACTTCTAGAGTTCTCAACAATGGTGGGTCGAGTTTTAGTTGAAATGAGCTGAAAGGAAACTGATCTGCCTATAAATCTGTCGATTTTTTTGCTGCAGTGGACTCCAGATCACCATGACGGATCCGCTACAATGGTCTCTGTCTGCTACGACGTACTGCCTAGCACCAGCCATAGCTCAAACTTCAAAAGGACCCCCAAAATTCATCCGGATATGTTTTCCAAGTGGAAAAAACATTCCAAACTCAATGGATTTGACAAAAGGATGATTCGAGGTCATCTTGACAAGAGCAACACAAAAATCAACACTGAAACCACATAAAAATGATCATCCCGATGCCCAAAGAAAGCCCGGAAGCCTTGGGACCCGAACTAAAGGTACCACTAGCTTAAAATCCATGCTTTGAAGCTAATGGCACTAACAGAATTCTAATTCGAGAGCATTTACAAAGAATATTGACCGAAGTCAACCATTTCTACTCTAAAAACTCCAAAACTAGAAAAAAATTTCAAAACACGCTCGAACACTTTGGGAACCACGCTACCCATCCCCGTAAATTAAAAAAGTGGTGTAGAAGCCACGAGGACAATCGAAAGGGTAAAATGCACAAAAGTAAGAAAATAACCTGGAGGGTCATTACAGGTCTGGTGTCACGGCCCGGGGTCAAAGCTTGGGTAGTGACATAATTATGCAAATATTTTATAACCTCAAGCCAATATAGTATTAACGAAGAAGATCTTCTTTCAATTGTTATGAATCCTGTTAGGCTACTAAATGGGGAACCATACATAAAGTGGACAAAAATAGAAGTGTACAAGGTGTACGTAATTGAGAATCTACAACATGTAATTATTGAAATTTTTTCATATGAATGGCCAGAATTGGAAGAACTTCTGTATCTATTCCAATTCATTGCAATTATTAATAGAGAATGCCAAATAGGTTTTTCAGAAGTAGACATATATTTATAAGATTATCGTTGAAAGAGGACTTCATAAAGCTAAGATCAAAAGTTGCATATTGAAAAAAATCAAAGAATGGAAACTCATATCATATGAGAACTTTCACAGTTTCCAAGTTCAAATTAGAAGAAGAAACCTCGAAGGCCATGCCCTAGATATCCTTTCCAAACCTATTGCCTACATATCATGTAAAATAATCATAATTTTCTTTGGCAACTGTAGTAGGTATTTCATTTCACTTAGACATGGCCATAATCAACAAAACAAGACCAAACTGTGAAAAGGTCAAGGTTGTTTCGACCTCATAGAAAACCTACCGGATCACGTGCGAATGAATATTCAGTATGAACAAATAGGGGTTATCAGAAAAGTAAAGGTAGAAAAACAGTATGACTACCTACACAAATATTATAGATAATGTAAGTTAAAAGGGCAGGCTATATGTGAATGTCCCACATTACAACAAGAATTGAATATGTAGTGAACTGATAGACCAAAAAATAATGAAGAGGCTTCTGGGAAAACTGATTAGGGAAATCAAAGGTAAGAAAGTAAAACAGGATTGATAGGAGTGAATACGAAGGCTGAGACTAATTAGGTAAATAATCAATCTACTGGATCATTCCCAAAAAGACTACCTAATGCAAAGATTGTTGGAAATTCAAATGACTGGAATGTTGTCAAAAACAAGAATAGAGGTAACAAGGATGAACAGAACCATAATCAATAGAAAAAATTAAGAAATGGAATTTAGAGAAGGGCAATAAGAATCAAAAGTGATATTTGTGTAGAATAAGTATTCTGCTTTGGACAATGAGAATAATCAAGGAAAAGAGGCTGACATGGAGGAAAAGAATGACATAACAAAGGAGAAGATCAACCCAACCACAAACACTCAAAATAACAAAGTAAATCTGGAAGAAGAAAAACTTAAATCAAAATATCCTGCTTCAAAATTGGTTAAACATGATACCCAAGTATTAAAAACTCTAACGAAAGAGATAAACAACATAAAAGAGTGGGTGAACAAAGCATTCATAGCAAAAGAGCAAGAGCCACAAATGGTAAAAATGGCAAGAAACAACCATAAAAAGGATAAACCACTAATAATATTAAGGAAACAAATCAAAGATGACGGGAAAGGAGGAAATTGAAGGTACAGATGAAGATATTGAAGAAAAAGAAATTGAAGGGAAAGAAGCAGAACATCAATTAGAGGAAGATAATTTAAACTTATAAGTAGATACATTTGAAGATACAGGGCAGAAGACATAAATTATAAAAATAAATAACAAAGTAGCAGAAACACAATATGAAAAAAAAACTGGATCCAGATACAGTTGACTAATAGAAAGATATGGAACTTATAGCAACACAAGTGAAGAAGAACCTAGCCAGTAGAGTGAGAGTTGGCATTGGTGATGTTTCAGACAGATCAACAAATAGTGACTTACAAAGCCAACTTAATATATCGTCACACATAGTTTCATAGACAAGGAAGAAATAAACAGGGTTCGTACTCTCAAGGAACAAGCAGAAAAAGAGTTTAACACTTTGAAGTTAGAAGATGTGAATACTGAAGTAGAGATGTCCCCTAAGATCAAAGCAAACAAAAAGAACAATGTTGAGAGTAGCAATGAATAAGTCCCGACTAGAATACTTTTTAAAAGGGTGCCAAGCAAACTTTTAAGTGATGTTGAAGCCTTATTTTAGGTTATCAAATCAGTGAACACCCAATAGAATTTCCTAGGGTACAAATGTTGTATAGACATCACAATTCATCTTTGTTGCTCTCATGGAACCTTTTCCAGATACATATACAAATATAAAAGAAGACAGAAAATCAGAAATATAATTTTTAATACAAATAGAAAGATTTGGTTATTTGTAGATGACAATATAGAGGTGGAGATATTATTGAACACATATCAACAACTAACTATCAAGTTGCAAATGCAAAAAATGGGTCAAATCATAATTTTCATAATAGTCGATGCAATGTGTGAAGCCGTAGATAGACTAAAATTGTTAGACAATTTTTATGGTATATTAAGGAACATGGAGGTTCCTTGGCTAGTAGATGGAGATTTTAATATTGTGTCGAATGAAGAAGAGAAGATTGGCGACCTATTAGTATACCCACTAGACTATGAGGAGTTTGTATGTGGTATAAACTCATCAAAACTGTTGAGATACAGTACAAAGGCAGTCCTTTCACTTGGTAAAATTAAAGGTTAGATAAAGAATGCATCTTTAAAAGACTAGAAAGGATATCAATGAACCAATGTTGTTATCATGTGGATATCAAGAAGATACATACATAAATCCTCTCCGATTCATGAAATTTTTGGTGGAACATAATTCCTTTTTAATGTGATAAAGGAACCCTAGGAGGCAAATGATGTTGTAGATGTGTTCATAAATTTGAAGTAGAATATGAAAAGAGTGAAAAGTGCACCATCCAAATGGAGAAAGAATGTTATGGAGATATCTTTGACCAACTTACCATAAGGGAGAAAATTATAAAAAGTAAGGAAGATTTATTTGAAAGATACCCTACAATTGATAATAGAATAGATTTGAAATCAGCACCAGCAAAAATGAAAAAAATATTTATACAAAAAACAGGCATTACATCATTCTAAAAGTGAGCTAAGATTACTAGGTTCTTTCACAACCTAGTGAATGAGACAAGAAGAAGAATTTAAATCAACATAACGGAAGACACATATGAAAATTTGATAGAGGGAAAAGAACAGTTGGCAAATGAGGTAATATCTTTCTATCAAAAGCAATTCACATAGAAAAATGAGTCACAAAATTACTCTTTGCTAAGCCATATTATCAAAAATTATTAATCAAGTGAAGAACCAATATTTGAATGAGAAACCTACAAAAGCATAAGTAAAGAAAGCAGTATTTGAACTAGAAGGACATAATGCTAGTAGTCCAGATGAAATGATGGGTATTTCTATCAAGCTTGCTGGGAGATAGTAGTAGGAAATGTCACCAAATTAGTGAATGTATCTTATGAGGGACATACCCTAACTAAATCCATAACACATCCAACTTGGTCTTGGTTATTTAAAAATAGAAAGTGACTAGAAATAAATGAGATTAATTAGACTCATCAATTTCCTAAACAAAGTTTTCTCAAGGGAAAGGGTTCTCCCTAAGATTGTATCAAAAACTCAATCTGGTTTTGTTAAGGGAAGAAACATAATAGAGAATGTTCTAATTGAATAAAAAATCATCACAGATATAAGACTGAGAGAAAAGACTACTGGTGTTGCCATTAATTTAGACATGGAAAAAGATTATGGTAGGGTATCATAGGGGTTTCTCGTATCTGTTATGAGAAGAATCAGTTTTTCGGAGTGGTTCTTATAGAAAGTTCAGAGACTGATTTCTAACAACTATTACTCTGCCCAACCTAATGGAAAAGCACATGGATCTTTTCATTCTACTAGATGGGTGAAGTCAGATGATCCATTATCGCCTACTTTATTTATTATATCAATATAAATTTTATCCAGGGCATTGAATTGTTGTTTGAGAATGATTCTTTTGAAGATTTTGGGATGCCTAAGCGGACCTCAAATCTCAACCATTTAACGTATGAAAATGGTACAATCATGTTTGTCTCATCAAACAAAAATATTGTGGAATTAATGTTTGACACATTAAAGGAAAAGAGTAAACATCAGAACAAAAAATTAATTAAGAAAAAAGTTTCTTTTATATTATCATAAGACAACAGTCAATATTTATCAAGAGGCATTACAAATTACAGGTTTTACTAGAGGGAATTCCCCCTTTTATATACCTTAGATGTCCAATCATTCTTGCCAGGAAGAGGAAGACATACTACAACAATATTCTAACAAAAGTGAAAAACAAACTACAGGGCTAGAAAGGCTAAATACTATCCTATAAAGACAAATATGTTCTTCAAAACATGTCAATATACTTATTGTCAGCGGCTAATCCACTTATATATGTAATTCATGATCTCCGTAAAATCTTTGCAAGATTTTTTCAGAACAATGGGGAAGAAGGAAGAAGCAAGCATCACATGGCCTAGAAAAATATGTGTTTACCAAAGCAAAAAAGTTGATTGGGGTTTAGAAGTTTATTGGATTTATCCAAAGCTCTATCTGCAAAGCATTGGTAGAGATTTAGAATAGAAAAATCCTTATGAGCTAACTACACGTGGAATAAATACTGTAAAAAAAACAATCCTCAAATAGTATGTTGGAAAGCTGGATCTCAATTATGAAAGATGATGCTAGAAGCCAAAGATAACATAACCAGGAGATATGATGGGAAACTAAGTGCAGACTAGAATATTTTGTTTGACAATTAAACCAAGCTTGGATCTCTATACTATGTAATCCATTTCAATATTGACATTGATAGATTAATAGACATTGTACATGAGCTAATGGATCAGAGAGAATGAATGTAAAAAAATTATAGGCTATACTACCAACAGACATAGTCAACCATGTTCAAAAGGAGATTCAAATAATAGAAATGACATAGAAGTGGGATAAACTTTGGCGGATGCTAAGAAGTAATAAGAAATTCACAATCTCAAGTGCTTGGAACATTCTAAGAAAAAGAGAGGATATTTCAACACACAAGTTATAATATATGGAGAAAATGATTCCACTCAAGTTTTCCTTTTTCTATGGATAATATGGAAAAAGAGTTTACTAATAGATGATATTCTTACTAAAGTTGGTTTTCTCATGGTATCCAGATGGAGTTGTTGCACTAGAAATCATCAGGAGACCACTAATCATCTTCTCAGTACTTGCGCATTTGCAAACAAACTATGGTACTTTTTGTATCTGTAGCAGGTATACATAGACCTTTCCTGCAACTACATCAGACTTTGAACAAATAATGGATAACAGATTGCCAGGCCAAATTGAAGCCTATATATAAAGCTACCCTAATTTTTATCCTGTGGCAGTTATGAAAAAGGAAAACTACAATCATACGTGGGAATAATGTGTCTTATGAAAAAGTTTTATTTGAAATAAACAGGAATGTTTAGTTACTAGCAAGATAATTATATCCATGCCAACACAATATTCCTAAATAGTGGCCAATGGTAGTACATTTTTTAGAAGAATATAGTCCTCAAACAACTTGCAAGGTGGTTCAATGGAGGAAATCAGACATTAACAAGTTCAAATGCAACATAGATGGGGATTTGAGAGAAAATCCAAGACCTATTTCCATTGGACATTATCTTAGATATGCAGAAGAAGGATTAGTAAAGGCCTCAACAAGGAGGATACATTACGGGAACGTCCTGATAGTAGAAACCTTTGCAATTAGTGAGGGGTTCGCCTATTGCATTTCTAATCCATTTATCCAGTTACTATTTAGAAAATTCATTGAGCATGAAGAACATATTAAAAGGTAATTGGGAAGTCCCCTGGGGTATAACGATGATAGTGAAGGAGATTAATAGGTGGAGAAGAACTAGAAATATCACAGTGGAACATGTGTTTATAGAAAGGAATAAACTGGAAAATTAGTTCACTAACCTAACTTTTGATTTGGCAGGTACAAATTTTTTTTTTTTGACATTTCAATAACTATCTATAAAAGGGACAAGAATCTTAAATATGGATATAGCTCAAATCATAAATATGAGAATAAAGATAATAAAAAAATTGAACTACAATGGTGCTACAAATAAAATTAGAAGAAGCCCTCATAAGAAAACATAAGAAAATGCAGAAACGCGGAGATATATATCACAACTAAAGAGAAATAACAAAAAAAAGAGCATACAAACGACGAAATCCCGCAAAGACTTATAGAGTCTATTTATTATAATTACTGCTAACTAAATTCTGCTAGCAGATAAACAAATAAAACCTTTCTTATAAAACCCTAATCGGAATGTGGTATTAACCTTCTAGAAGGTTCAAACTGTCAAAAGTGTCTCGATAAATGAGTTGGTAAAGTTTCATCTTAGCAGATTCCTAGCTTAATTTTAGTTTATCCTAAAAATATAAGGATGGATTTATTCTAACTAATTCTGAAGAAGTCTTTGAATGGTATGGATGACATGGAACCTAGTGAGAATTCTTAGGTGTATGAGATGCATTGACCCAATAATCAAAATTAAAACATTCACTTGTAACTAGAAGATTGAAGTCAAATTGAAGCTATATGCAATAAACAAAAGAGTATTCTGGTCGGATACTTACTAGTTTTACTTGATATGAGTAAAAGCTAAAGTGGACATTGACCGCCATTAGAGCTCAGTGAGGAAGAAGAGAGGAGATCACTGATTGTTGAGGAATCCAGTATTTTTCTAATATGGTTGAGTAGTTTTAGTTTGTTTTGAACCCAATTTTTGGGCCTTTAGTATTGTGATGTTTAGGCCATAATTTTTGGCGCAATAATTTTATGTGTTTGAACTCTTATTTATTATAATAGCAGCCCACTTGGATATTTTATCTAAAAATATAAAAGAAACCTCTACATGAATGCCTCCAGGGACTCAACCCAGTTAGGAACTGTAACAGCAGAAAAGTGCTCGCTCTCCCTCATCCCGAACCAAGAATAAGTTTCATCCTTCAACCGATAAGCAATAAACTCTAAACTAAATGGTGAGCATCTACAGATTAGAGAACCTTGATGGTCTCATCCATGAAAAGGAGCAAATAATCGTCTGAACATACTACCCTGCACCAGATTTCAAACATACAATCAATTATCAAACAATAACCAACCTGACTCCCAAAAGATTAGCAAGTGAAAATAGCAATCAAATAACTTATTGATCCCCTATAAGCCTGGCATGTACAATCCAAATTATATACACCTATTGACAAAATCTTAGCCACGTAGGCAATCTATATTCCAAGCACACCTCACACCTGTATTTATATTTGAGCATACAACGCTCCTATAAGCATTCCATAGCCCTTTTGATCAGCAACTATGGATTCTATCCATCAAAGAAGTTTGTGAGTGAATATATTTCAATATGGAGTAGGCCTCAATATAGTTGTTTTTGGACATCACTCGCTTTTTAAGAGTTAGTATAGCCCTGCAAGCTTGACACATTTTTTAATACCCCCTTAGGTAATACTTATATAGCCCCGAAGGTACAACTCATATTTCTATCGCTAACCCAAAAGTCCTTCAGGCAACACAACAACCATACAGTCTGAAGGCAAAATAGTTTGGTTAATAGCAACCTATACAATAATCTATGTTCTTTAATCTAAAATTATGTCACTAACAATAAGGTAGAATTACCTACAACTATCCACAATAGTCTCATAGGCAGCCATAATAGATGAATGTCCCCAAGGTAATCAACATAGAGTTAAATAAAGTAGCTCTGAAGGTACAATGATGCACCAATAACTCAAAAGTGGGCAATATAACTATAGGCAACCCATATGCATAAAATCTAGATTAGATGAGTGGAAAGATGTTAATCAAGATGGGACTCAAGATCTACTAAGTTTAAGTATTCAATAAGAGAAATTTAAATTATACGAGAGAAAAGATACACAATACCTTGTAACTTAACACTCAAGATCCTTGGAGTACCTTATAGTTAGGAGTGACAAAGTAGACCATAAAATCATGACCAGCCCAACCCATTTAGATTTGGACGGGTTAATGACCTTCCAATTTTATCAAGAGAAAATTACACTATATGACCATTAAAGTAAAATAATTACTCATTTAGCCATATTTCAGTTTATTATCTCTTTATCTATCTTTAATATCTTTTTTACTAGTTTTCTAGCAACCATGAGTGGTCGCTTATTCTTTGTTTTTCCTTTACTTTTTTTGTTGCCTCCTTTCTTTTTTTCTTCTGCTTCTTCGTTCTTCTTCTTTTGGTGCTTCTTCCTTCTTTTATTATTATTATTATTATTATTATTATTATTATTATTATTATTATTGCTTCTTTCATTTTTTTTCTTCTTCTGGTTCTTCTTTCTTCTTTTTCTACTATTTTTTTTTCTTTCATTATTTTTATATTCATATCTAGATATTATGTGTAAATTTAATTCTATTTTTTCAAGAATATGTGTCAATTTTTATAGACATGTCATTACAAAGATATATTTAGATAACACTGGTATTGCATTATTGAATGTGATAATGAATTTCATATTTGATGCTTAAAAACTAATTGAGAGTTTTGCCCATATTTATCATTATAAATTTAGACATTATTGGTGAATTAAATTGTAAAATTTAAAAATCAATTTTTGGAGTTTTTAAAAGCTCGAAAACTCACAAATGAGTTTTGAATTTATTGAAAATTTTAAGAAATTTATAATTGTAATTTTTTGGTGGTGTTATTTTGAAATTAAGAATAGATTTTGAACTTATTTGGAAAAGACTTTACCCATTTCGAATGAAGTTTCATAGTTGAAGTTCATATAGGAGATTAAAAATAATTCTTTATGTAAGTTGTATAATATAAAAGTGTAAAAGTGTCTATAAGCATCTCTTATATACTATTATATACTTTTATACAAGGTTTATATATATTGTATACAGAAAGTATATAATATTGTATAATATCGTACATCCTGTATAAGCATTGTTGCACAAAAAAAAAAGTTATGCTGGAGTAATATAGAAATATAGGTTATGTGAATGTAATATGTTATATTTGACTGTATATTTTAATAAAAACTAATTTAGTGAACGTGTTTATCGTATCAATATATTAAAATTAACATATATAGAAAAAGTAAAATTATTGAAAAATAACAATTAACGTCAAAATAAATGTGGTATTTGTCTAAATAATATAAACTGATATTGTATATCCAATAAGTTATTGTTTGTTGTATCTCACCTGATAGTTTTTTATAAAATATTGTTAGTATTTATCTTCTTTTATCATTTTGACTATTTTATCATGATAAAAAAGAAATTTATCTCTATTGACAATCATATTTGATTAATGATAATAAATGAATTACAGTATCAAACCATAACAAAAGTTGAATTATATTTGTTGTGACATTGTTTCTCCCATGAACATAATCTATCAAAGTTTTATGATATATATTTTATGTATAAAAATGAAATAAAACCACTTAAGTTTTTCAAGTACAAGTACTACAAAAAGAGTTCGTTGAAAATTAAAAGCATGTTATCTTTTATTTATTCCTTTATATATGTACATTAAAAAGTTGATTCAATCAAAGATTATTGGTAAGCTTAGTGGATATCTTCTTAAGTAAAGTTTTTCTTAGATTCTTATTAATGGAAGCCTAAATTTTTTTATCACGTTAATTCAAAGAGAAAAAGAGATTACAATTATCCGAACTTATTCCAATCATGTATGGACTTTGTTGCTAAGAAAAATCAATCAAAATATCATGATAGAGTTTAATATTTTTATAATATTGAGGTAAATAGACATATAGAGTTTCTGATTTAAAAAAAATAATGTAGAAGAAATGTATAAAATTAGAAATTTAGAATAGGGCTACATTTTAGAATACTAGAAATCGTCCATAGCTTAAACAAAGAAGGAAAATAAAAATTTAAATTAATTTCATAATGCTATATTAGGAAAAATAGCATGAAAGAAATTATAATTATGATACAAAATTCAAATATTTTTTATAAGAATTAAATATTAATTGATTTTTTGTAACGACCCATCCGATCGTCAGAGAGCCTTGATGATATTGGCGTAAGAATTTAAATTTTTTGCAGGCCTATATTTAATTTCTTTAATAAAAAAATTTATTTAGTAAATAATTTAATGGGCTTAGTTAGAAATTTAGTGGGCTCGGGCAGTAGGGCCGCTACGACCGCACTCCTTCACTATAGCGGGACTACTACAGTGGAAAAATCCTCATTGTAGTGGAAGACGTGGATCAGAACTCCGTATTTTATGTAATTTTAAGACCTGGATCCTATTATAATAAGGATTAGTCATTAAAAACATCCTAGAATGTAAGTTTGGTTATTCTAACTAGGAAAAGAGTAGGTGGCTAGAGAAGGGCATGGACTTTATCATCCTCCCAGATGATTCTATGCGAGAACACCAAGGCTCAGGTTTGGAAAGCAAACCCATCATTTTTGTGTAAGCAGCACGGCGTACAGCTAGGTAATGTCTTACCTTTGTGTTAAACTATAATTAATGAATCTTATGCATGTGTACTATTGAGTACAATTGATAAGGGTGAAACCTAGTTAGAAATGAACAATTGGGGTGCACTCTTGATCTTAGATTCTTGATAATATAATCTTGATGTCATATTCTTGATAAAATATTCTTGACATTATGTTCTTAGTAGTAGATTCTTGAGGTTATATTCTTGATAGCATATCCTTGATGATGTTCTTGGCGATATATTCTTAATGGCATGTGAGTGGTGGTATGATCTTGATTATATAATTTGATGGTATCATCTTCATGGTATATTCTTGAGTGTATATTTGTAATAATATGAATAAAGAAAGGACGTGAGCTGACTAGACCTAGCTATGGTAGTATGACCACAGATATTGCAAATTCTTTTATTATGGATGGAAACGTAAAACCAGTAGTATAAATTAACTTTCTAAAAAGAAAACTAAGGGAAGAAAATTGTGAGAACTTGTAGTTAGGAAGGTTGAGAAATTAAGTATAGGTTGCGATCAAATGATGGGCCCGAGTGATTTACCTCGAAATGGGAACCCATAGGAATGAAGTGATAATTAATATTGAATGAATTTGATTTTTGTGAGAGATCCTTATGTGATAGGGTTGGAAAATTTGAACCACCGAACTATGAAGGTTTCTTTGTGTAATTAATTTATTGGGATAGATGATGTGCGACTTGACCACAAATTAAATAACTATAAAGATAGTAGTTTATGATTTATGAGGAATCAGACTTTGTTTAATAATTTATGTGTATTACCAATTGCTGAGTATGATTAATTAGTCTTTGGACACCGACTGTGATAGAGGTTATGATGAACAAGTTATCTTCTCCGAATAAACTCTGAGATGTATAAATGGTGATTGTTATTGTGAACTTGAAATGCAAATTTTGATAACCAATGTGTACTTATGAACTGCCTTATGTGTTGACTGAATTAATAGCGTGTGGAATCGTGCTGACGAATGTTGGTTAATAAATCTTTCTTAATTGTCATATGTTTTGACTAATTGATAGCATATTGAATATGATGATGAAAGTTGGAACATATGTTTTTATCCTGAGATAAGTGGTTCGTGTTTGAGGTGAGAATCCGGATGAGGGGGAATGAGATTGATCGAGTATATATACATACTTATACATGAGTGGCTCATTCCCAAAGTGAGTGTCTAGGTAAGCGGATTGATATGAGTGGCTCATGTCCGAGGTGAGCATCCAAACGAGCAGATGAATGGGAGCGACTACCCCACTAATACAGACATGAATTTCTAGAATTCCCTAAGGTCATGATTGGAAAGGCAAACATAAGACCCTATGACATGTGTGTACAGATGTGTTCAGTTGTGAGTGTACATACAAGCATACTATGATATACATACAAATGTGCGGCAAAGATCAGTGATGGGTATGATACAGGATATGCCTATGAGAGACAGGTATATTATGATACACATACGGTGGTGCGATAGAGATCAAAAGAATGTATGATATAGATATGTGTACAAATGTGTTACTATAATGTGTACAGACAACCGGTGATATGAAATTAGTGAGACAAGTCAATTTACCTGCGTGTTCAGTGTGCATATGTTTTTGTTGCATGGTTGTGTCTTACTTATATCGTAAGCCTTGATATCTGGTGAATTTAATTGTTGAAGGAGTAAGCTTTGCAATCACAATTGCTGATGAATGTGTTTTATGTGTTGTTATTGGGTCGGTCTTGACCGTGGGAATAATTATTGTTAAGAAGGGGGAATATATTGTATATTTGTGATACAAGGTAAAAAGGGAATAGATATGTAATTAAGTGTAACTTCTTACAATATTTGGAAGGTTATTAGACCATGTAAAATAATGGTGTGTTGAAATATAAAGGTTGTCAGCGAGTCGAGTTACAGACTAAGGCAGTACCACTGTAGTGGTAAAATACCCCCTGCAGAGAGACCATTGCAACGGTCATGTTACCACTATAGTGAGGCCTAAATAGAATACAGGACAACCTTGGAGCTAAGATTGGGTAATGAAATATTGAACATATTGTTAAACTATATGGGTTATTAGGGGAAATGTGATTGGATTGATAACATATTGAGTTATTTCTTTAAAAAAGTTCATTGATAGCATGTGTCGTATATTGATACGATGCTTGCTATGCCTTTTTGGGTGTAGGTTGTGGCAGGTATGAAGTTTTCATGATTGACGTGGCGAGATTCAATATCAACTTCTGCACCTTTTCATAGGCAGAGGTGTGTCTTCATTTTATTATTTTTACTCTAATTAGAGCTCTTGTACCTGTGTAGACTAGATCTTTGGGAAGAGTCAGTTTTGGAAATAATTATTATATAGTTATGTTGATTTAATGATGTGAGGATTATGTGTAAATAAAGTTCAGTTATATTAATATTATTATTATTATTGGTTAAAATGATGGTTTTAGAATGGGGTTCTCCTGTCGAACTAGATTCAAGTGGATGCACACATGATTTGCCAATTTGGGTCATGAGAAGTTTGGTATTAGAGTGTCTAGGACACTGGTCGCATATATCATGCACGTACAAGAGCAATGTCAAGTAGAGCTTTGTAGATTGGTATATAGACGTCCGCATCTAATCTTGAAGAAGTTACGAGGAATTTAGAAAGTTTTCACCTTATTTCTTGCTTATCGTGTAGTCTAAGTATGATAATCGCTAAGTTGAGTCCAATTTGTATCTGGAGAATTCTAATTAGTATCACGACAGGATCGATTGGTACCTATTAGATTCCAATTGGTCTCTAATAATGTAGCTATGTTGATGTGCAAATTGATAGTTGTATGTGATAATGATAATGAACAAGGAACGGTAGCATCCCGGAGACAAAATGCAAAAATTTATTCTTCCTAGTGAGTTTTCGCTGAAGCGAATGAGTCTCGTGTCACGGACTCCCTTGTCACAACCCGAGTCTATATCCTGGCTGTGAAACAGTACTTAGAGTCACAAGTAACCCCAAGTCAACCTAAAGTCTATCATAACACTGGTAATCTGAGTAAACGTATGCAAAAGCTTTAAATAATAAACTCATTTAAGAAAGCATTTCTAATAAAAATTCGTACAACTGAAAAACAATACTGAATGCCTGAGTCTATGTCCAAAATCCATCTACAAATGATGAGTTGCTGGGACAAGCCCCCAGCTAACTCTAAAGTCTAACTGAAAGAAATGACTGACTAATAAATATCATCCTTCAAAGATAAGGATTCACCAACTGCAGCTGCTGATATCACCGGAAGGAAATCGTCTAACGATGCTGAGGCTGAGAACCTGTGCCTATATCATGATATAATACAATATAGAAGGTATGCGTCAGTACTTGAAATGTACTGAGTAAGTGAGAGATAATAAAAACATGTAGAAACGAATAGCTGAACTGAAATGACATGAAATGACCAACGGAAATACTAAAAACTAAACAACTGAATATATAACTGATATGGTCAATAATGACCCTGGATGATGGTCATAAGTATGCCCTGAATCTGAGATACTGATGTGAGCTAACTGTACTAAACTTAACTGAACTGAGTAAATCTGAAACTATACTGCGCTGAGCTAAACTGAAACTGTACTGACTAGTGGGAGAGTCTATAACCGACATATAACCATGTGAGATAAATATGGAGTCTGATGTATACACCCCATCGGTAGGACCCAATATACCTTGCCAAGGTATAAAGGCATGAGATGGATGATCAGAAGTCTAGGCCATAGGGCGAATATAATAACCTATGGTGGTAATGTAGTTCTGGAAACTTGGTGTGCTGGAACCTCGGTCCGCGCAGTGCTAAGTCCTACTCCCACTGATAGTCCTTGTCTAACTACTAAGCTGATAGCTCGAAACTGGGGTCCAGAAAAAAATCAAGGATACTTATCTGGAAGTACTCTGAGAGTCTTACCGGACCAGATTTTGTAATTGGTGTTCTAAGACTGGTCAGAGCTGCTTATATGGAACCGTCATAATTGTCTAAAGAACAAACAGAAACTGAAGATGATGGTTTTAAGACTAGTCAGAGCTGCTTATCTGGAAGTGTTGTAACCTTCTAAAGAACCAACTAAAATTTGATAACTGATATCTGAGTCTAATAACTGATAACCAACTTCTTTGTTCCTTAGCTTACGAACCTATCGATCCAGCATCTCTATGAAAACCTCTTCATAACTAAGGCTGTCTTTCATACCGACACTACCCACCGGAACAACTAGAGTTGGATCCCTCAAACACTTATTTAAGAGCGATACATGAAAAACAGGATGAACGGAATCTAATTCTGAGGGAAACACCAATTCATATGCTACCTTGCAAACCCATTTCACAATCCGGTGCGGGCCAACATAACAGGGACTAAGTTTCCCTTTCTTTCTAAACCTCATCACTCCCTTCATGAGAGACACCTTCAGAAACACCCAATTGTCGACTTCAAACTCAAGTTCTCTCCTTCTCACATCCACATAGGATTTTTGGCAACTTTGAGCCATTTTCAACCTGTCCCGTATGAGCTAAACTTTCTCCATGGCCTCCTGGACTGAATGTGGTCCTATCATCAAAGCTTCACCGACTTCGAACCAACCAATAGGCGATCTATATCTCCGCCCATAGAGAGCTTCAAATAGAGCCATCTGAATGTTGGAATGGTAGATATTATTATACATGAACTCAATGAGAGGCAAGTGATCTTCCCAACTACCTTTGTTGTCAATAAAACATGCTCTCAACATGTCCTCCAGAGTCTGAATCATCTTCCCTGCTTGACCATCCATTTGTGGGTGAAATGTTGTACTGAGCTTGACCTGAGTACCAAGTCCTTCTTGAAATGATCTCCAAAACTGAGAGGAAAACTGAGTACCTCTGTGTGATGTGATGCACAAGGGCACTCCATGTAACCGAACTAGTTCTCGAATGTCTGGTTTGGCATAATCCTCCGCTGAATCAGTGGTTTTGACCGGTAGAAAATGAGCGGCTTTGGTCAACCTGTCTACGACCACCCAAATAGAGTCATACTATCAATGAGTGCAAGGAAACCCTGTGATAAAGTCCATACTGATCTCCTCCCACTTCCAAGTAGGGATATTAATGTCATGAAGCACACCCCCCAGTCTCTGATGCTCAACCTTCACTTGCTGACAATTTGGACACTTAGACACAAATTTTGTGATGTCCTTCTTCATGCTGTTTACCAATAGATTTCTCGTAGGTCATGGTACATCTTGGTGGAACCTGGATGTATCGAATATCTAGAACCATGAGCCTTATGCAATATCCGATTTCTCAAATCATCAACATCCCGAACACACAAGAGACCCTAGTATTGAAGCACACCATCTCCCCCTTTGGAGAAGACCTCTATCTTCTGGTTCTGAACTTCTTCCTTTAACTTTACCAAAATAGGGTCCTCATCTTTTCTAGCTTTCACATCAGTCTCCATGGATGAATCTGGCCCGTTCTGAACTATAACACTTCCATCAGTCGAGTCAGCCAAATGAACTCCCAATCTTGCAAGTCGATGCACATCCTTCACCAAGCTCCTTCCTCCCCTTCTCTACATGAGACACACTCTCCATAGAGAGTGTACTAAGTGTATCTGCTACTACATTAGCCTTACCTGAATGGTAAAGAAAACTCATATCATAATCCTTGAGTATCTCCAACCACCTTCTTTGACCCAGATTTAGGTCATTCTAGGTAAACACATACTGTAGGCTCTTATGGTCCGTAAACACATATACATGGACCCCATACAAATAGTTTCTCCAAATCTTTAATGCAAATACTACCACCTCTAATTCAAGATCATGGGTCGGGTAATTCTTCTTATGAACCTTCAGTTGTCTGGAAGCGTATGCTATAACATTGTCATGCTGCATAAATACACAACCAAGACCTATCCTGGAAGCATCACAATACACCATAAACCCATCAGTACCCTCGGGTAGGGTTAACACCGGTGCTGAGGTAAGTCGGGTCTTAACTCCTGGAAGCTCCTCTCAGAAGCATCCGACCATTGGAACTTCACTTTCTTTTCGGACAATTTGGTCAATGGCGCTGCAGTGGATGAAAAATCCTCAACAAATCTCAGATAGTACCCAACTAAACCTAAGAAACTCCTGATGTCTGAAGGATTCACCAGTCTAGGCCAATTCTTTATCGTTTCTATTTTCTGAGAGTCCACCTTTATACCCTCATTTGACACCACATGGCATAAAAATGACACCGAGTTCAACCAAAATTTGCATTTGCTGAATTTAGCATATAATTGGCGATCCTTGATAGTCTGTAATACCACCCTCAAATGAGCGGCATGCTCTACCTCACTCCGAGAGTATATTAGGATGTCATCAATAAACACGATCATTGTTATATCTCAAGAATTTAAGAATCGGACCCAAGAGTGAATCAAGCAAAAAATTGAAAAATGTCGCAGCAGTTGCAGAACGGGTCACTTAACGACTCGTGAAGAGGCCAAACGAGTCGTCAAGTGACTCATGGCGAAGGCCTGGGATAATGGAGGACTTGAGGTCCTCACGGGAGATATAACGACTTGTGGTCAGACACCACAAGTCGTCAGGTCAGTCGTGGGGTGTTCCTAAAAAAGGATAGTGAAGCTTATCCAGTGTACTTGACGGATGGCACCCAATGACTCGTCATCAGACCTAACGACCCGTTAGGTTGGCCGCTACCAAGCCAGTGGAGTTTTCATGAATGATGAGGCAGTGCACTTGATGGTTGAACCAACAGATCATGTTCCCTAGTAAAGAGTCGTCAGCCCCTGACAGTTATTTTCAGCGATTTTAGTAAGGGCTTTTCTGTAAATCCTAAGTTCTAAGGGACTATACTATGTCGTTTTAAGCTCATAATAGAAGGTTTTAAGCTGAGAAAGACCCACCTAGGCCATTTTCTTCAGGCATGCAAGGGTGAGAGCTTGAAGGGAAAAAAGTGAGGAGAATTTCAAGGTTTTTCAAGGGAAATCTCAACTGGGCAATTAGGAAGAGTTAGGATTCTTCATTCCCAGGTATGTAAGACTATGAATGGGTTCTTTCTTCCATACCCATGCCCATTCCCTATCAATTTGTGATTTATTTGAGATGATCAAGTATGGGTTTTCATTCAATTGCATGGTTCTTACATTTCTACTCATGGATATGATTAATTGAGTTGATATTGATGATTTATCGATCTTGGGCGGATTCTAACTTAATTTCTTCTACAAAATTGTTTTCTAAAAATTGAATCTAATTCGCCCATGTGTGGGTAGATCCTAATAGAATGTGATGATGATGGAATAGATGATGAAAAGCATGTTTCCAAACTTACCCATGATTTTGATAATGTTTCCAAAGAAGGTTGAATTGACCCGATAATGAAGCTTTGGGTAGTGGCCAATGTTGCGTATGGATGATGATTTTTCTTGAATTGACTTTATTACTTGTTTTTGGAGTGAAATCTCCCAAATTATAATGTTTTCAAATGAATTGAATGGGTCCAAGCATGATAAGGTTTTGGGAAAGGTCCCTATGTTGATGATAATGAAGTGATATTTCTAAAGCAGCCTTACCACATGATTTTGGAGAAAAGTCTCCCAATGTTCTTGAGCTTGTGGTATGTGTCGTAGTAAAGCTTCTCATATGCATGAATTCATAATTGAGATCTATGTCGCCATTAAGATTCATTTCACATAATGTTGAGTTTAAGCATGATTCTATTCTATGCTTTATCGAGTTGACATTGTTGAGCTTTATATTTATATGATGTCTAATGCATGCATGATTTCATAATGAGCTTGGTCAATAGAAAATGTTGAGCTTCGTTTCATGCGATGTTGAGTTTATGCATGACTTCATGTTGAACTTCGTCACTAGAAAATGTTGAGCTCATATTTATACGTAGAGCATTACATGTTTTGGGAGAAGAGTCTAGCAAAGAGCGGGTTAAGGGTCGACTACCCTATACCCCAGAACTACGCGCCAACATATGTTGATTCCATCATATTATTGGGACCTCCCTTGTGAGCTATCCCGGGCCTGATTGGCCCTTTGAGCTTGATATCGATATCATGGTATCGTCCATCACCCTAGTCGGTTATAGGCGACTCTACCCATTTGAGTATGATAGTTGGGACCATGTAAACTCTATCGTGGTATGTTAGTTAAGTGACGAGTCTTCCACTGTCTATATCATTTGAATTTGCATATCCATTACTCATGATGATTATCTTATGCATGCTTGTTTGAAAAGCAAGGTTTGACTCATTGTTCAGCTTTTGATATAAATGTTATGATTTATCCTTGAGTCATTCGATTTAGTCATGACGTTCTAAAGCCATACATGACCATGTATTAAAAAAGAATGATTTCATAATGAATGCTTGTGATCTTTTCTTACCCTTAAAGGCTATCATATATGTATGACTTGTTTTGAAAGACTATTATTGCTCTAGAAGTTTCACTTACCTTGCATACTCGGTACATTTCATGTACTAACCGCATACTTTCTACGTTTCATGGTTTCATGATGCAGGATCGGGTTCTCAGGTTCAACCTTGTTCGTAGCTGCCTATCAGAGTTAGCATTTGCTTTCTTGGTGAGTCCTCATCCTCCAGGACTAGACATTCAGTTATTTTGATCATATTTTCAGTTTCAGTATTTTCGAGCTAGTTGGGGGTGTTATCTTATCAGCTCGTCCAGATTAGAGGCTTATCAAACTTAGATATGTATTCAACTTCAGATGTTCATTCTGTTGTTATGATAAGTTAGACTTTCGCTAAGTTTATATTTATGTTTCCTTCATGTTTATTGAGTGAGTTAGTGAATGCTTATGCCATGGGTTGACTTGGGGTCTTTCGGGCTCCCCTGTCCCGTGTCTATGATTCGGGTCCCCTTTCGGGTCATGACAATGACAAACATATCCAAGTATGTCTTTAACACCCTGTTCATCAAGTCCATAAAAGTTGCAGGAGCATTCATTATTCCAAAAGACATAACTACAAACTCATAATGACCATACGACATCCTAAAGGCTGTCTTCGAGATGTCACTCTCCCGAACCTTGAGCTGACGGTATCTAGATCTGAGGTCTATCTTCGAAAAGAACTTGGAACCCTGAAGCTAATAAAACAAATCATCAATACTAGGTAGGGGATACCTATTCTTGGTGGTGACCTTGTTAAATTACCAATAATCAATACACATTCAAAGAGAACCATCTTTCTTTCAGACAAAGAGAACTAGTGCACCCCATGGGATTTTCTCGGGCTAATGAGAATCTTGTCTAACAGGTCCTTCAACTACTCCTTCAACTCCTTTAACTCGGTTGGAGCCATTCTTTAAGGAGGAATAGATATAGGTTGCGTATCGGGAAGAAAGTCAATACCAAAATCAATCTCCCGCTCGGGAGTGACTCTTGGCAAATCATCTGGAAAGACCTCTGGATACTCACATACTACTGGTACTGACTGGATAGTCGGGGTATCGGATGTAGCATCCTTAACCCTAACTAGATGGTACACGTAACCCTTGGAGATCACCTTTCTGGCCTTAAGATAGGAAATTAAATGACCTACAGGCACAACTTCCATTCTAAGACCGGCTCACCCGGAAGTATGAACTCTACTGCCCAATTTCTACAATTAACTGAGGCATAACATGAAAATAGCAAATTCATGTCAAGGATAACATCAAAATAGGTCATGGCTAACTCTACTAGATCTGTTGAAGTGAATTTTAGAAGGACAGTGACTGGGCAACTTCTATACAACCGTCTAGCTACAATTAAATCACCCATTAGAGTAGAGATCGAGAAGGGTTCTGACAAGATTTTGGGACTGAATCCAAAATTACAAGCCACATAGGGCGTCACAAAAGACAAAGTAGCCCCTGGATCTAATAAAGCATACACATCAAGATGTAAAACTCATAACATACCAGTGATTATATCTGAGGATACCTCCTACTCCTGGCAGGATGATAGGGCATAAAATCTGTTTTTGTGTTGACTGCCACCTGTGCTAGTAGATGTCC